>VXAY01000779.1:153007-184179 GCA_013399855.1 Oxyruncus cristatus | reverse complement strand
TTTTTTGGTAAATATTTGCCATGACTAAGCCAGGACACATCCCGTTTAAAAGGTTCCCATCCCACAAAACATGAGCCCTTTAATGACATGAATCTCATTAGTTCTCCCCATGAAAAGAGGTATAGAAAGGGAGCATCACTCAGCCCCTCTGAGTTCCTGTATCTGCACAGACATATATTTAGCCATGTGTACTGTACAGTCACAGGAGGGGACAGTCTGGGCACATGCACACCACCTCATTCAGCCAGAGGGACACCGAGTGGGAGCCCCTGGGACCAGTGGGTTTTGGGATATCCGTCTGTCTGGGATAGGGTTGGGAAGGGCTCTGGGCCCAGTGGAGCCAGAGCTGGTCTGCAAGTGCGGGCAACTGGGCACAGAGGAGCCTCAGAGTCCCTCCTAACTGGAATTTTGGATCCTCTGAAGGACCTTCTCTAGTGTTGGGGAGCAGGTTGCGTAAAGCCCACCCGTGCTAGGACTGCAAGAGCGGACCAGGCACTGCCCGCTCCAGGTCCTTAGTCCCACTGGCTGGCTTTGGCACTGGGTAGCAGATGTTGGCTACACACTTGGAGATTGACTCTGAAGGACCAGTAAAATATCCCAGGAAAGGTATTGGGTTGACATGCCCAGAGAGGCTTCCTTACTGAGGTGAGGATCTGCCTGACCAAGTGATCTTTGCATCAAGCACAGCATCCCTGGGGAGTAAGCAAAGATCCCAAGGGCTCAGGCTATTCCAGCCTTCCTCTCAGCAGACAAGGAGGCTCTGTCTCTCTCCATCCATAACAGGGGAACCAGTCCATCCACATTGCCATTCTGGGCATGGTCATCCCTACTTCAGCATGGTCTTTCCTTCTCCAGTATATCTATCCCTTCCTTAGTGTGGTCTTCCCTTCCTCAGCATGGTCATCCCTTCTTTGACATTGTCACCTCTTTCTCTGCACAGTCATCCATCCCTCAGGATGGTCAATCTTTCCTCTTGGTTCAACAGCTGTATGATACCAGAGGGAGAAAACCCAGCAGATGCCACACACTTGCCCATGGCTGAGATCTCCGATCTCTCACACAGAGCCTGATGGACACAGCAGAAGAGGTCTACAAAGAAGAATCTGTCCTCTCTTTCCAGATCCTCTCTGTATTTTCCCTCTTATTTCCAGTCCAACCAGGATACAGTGCTCTGTAACCCACTGCACCCCTACCATTTTGGCATCAGGTCAGCATCTTAGCACAACCTCCTTGTCTTCCTCCAGAGCTGATCCCAGCAAACCAGGTGTGAAAAATGTGCAAAGGTACTGCTGAGCCTGCAGCATGGGACATAGCTGTGCTCACCACATTCCCATGGGTGCTCCTCCACATTTTTGGAAGAAAGAGGAATAACCCCAAGAAAGGCTGTAGACAGGCAGTGCCATGCAGAGACCAGTGTTGCTGCAGGCATTGCACTGACCAAGCAGCACAGGCACTCCAACCCACAAATAAACCTGGGGGGATTTCCCTTCCAGCCTGTTTTCTTTAAATGGCTTTAAAGATTTGGTTTTGTCAGCTGAGTAGACCCAGCATGAAGCAGTTTCACCAACTCAGGCAGCAGATGCTCAGAGTTGAAAGGCAGTGCACTTACAGTGGGTGTTTCCACGCTCCCTGGTGTGCGACCCTCTCCCCCTGTGACATGGCCACATTTCCAAGTGTTTCCACAACCCAAAGAGTGAGACATGACTAGGAGGAGAGACTCACACCTCCCCAAGTGCATGGCTCCCAGAGCTGGAGCTTTCTGCAGCTGTGCTGGAGCCCGTGTGCTGGGCAGGGCTCCATGTGCTCATGCTGCACCGAGCCAGGTTCCCTGCCGGCCCCCAGCAGCCAACATTAATTCATTAACAGTCCCATTAACACCCAACTGTGGTTTCCCCCCAAACTCAGGCAGGGACCTGCTCCCCTGTGACAGCTGCTGACAGACCAAGTTTCCACCTTCAGCCCTTCTGGAGTTCTGTATAAAAATAAGCAGGGCTTTTTTTTCAAAAGGAAAACTATATTTCCCCTATCCACACGCCCGCGCACACGTGCAGGACTCACAGCAGGAATTTGCTCCAATTTCCCCCACCCACAAACATACTGCCTTTGGCCAGAGACCAAATGTGGGCATTTTCAGCCCAAGATATCAGGGGTTTTAGCACCCAGAAGACAAGAAGCCACCATGAGCCTGAGCTGGGCTAAACAGCGTGCCTCCTCCCCAGCCAAGGGGTGCTGGGACACTCACTGGTGCTCCCACCAGGGGGGCCTCATCCAGCATCCACAGCAAGACAGCTACCAGCACCTCCTGAAGAATGCCCTCCTGGCACGGCCAAACATCTGAGACCAAATTTTTATTTACCCCTTTTCATTGTCATTCCCAGACAACCATGAGCACCAGATGCTGCAGCATCCCAAGGAGATGCCCAGCACCTACTTGGGACCTGCTACCCAACATCTATTTTCTCCCTTCCCACATGATATTGTCTCAAGAGCTGTGAGCACTAGTTGATGTAACGCTCCAGAAGCCCTGGACCACCCTGTGCCACAGAGGGGCTGATTGCCTTGCCCTGCTCCACCCAGATGCACATAAGGTTTTGCAGCCTGTGTCATCAGCACAGGAGTTGGCTCTCTGGGGCTCTCACTGGGAAGCTGGAGGCCAGGGAGCAGACACCTCCATCAAATGTAGGCACCAGGGGACCAGAGCACTGCTCAGGGCTCAGTGGGTGTGCTACCTTGGGTATGTCACCAACAGGGTGGATTCAGGTCCCTGGAGAAGACAAAGCTGGTGCCACCTACCTCCCAAGGCGCCTGGCCACTAGCAGAGCACCCTGCAGCCCTTTGATCCAGAGGTGTTTGCCTCGCTGAGAACCCTCTAACTACTCTTTCCTTTAAATAGCAAAGCTCACAAATGCCCTATATGGCTCCATGTCTATATGTTGTCTATGTATTTGTGTACACACACGCACAAAACACACAGAGATTTATTCGTGTTTTCAGAGCGGTTCAGGGTACATTCCAGGACGAAATTCCAGCCAGCGCTGGAGCCAAGAACATCAGTGGCCCCGGCATTTGCTGCCCCCTCTGCCTGCACACACACTAAATACGGAAAGGGAGAGGTATAAATAGAGAGAGAAATACATGAATGGCCCTGTTTCCTTACACAGATACATAGGATACGAAGGTCGGAGCAGAGTGGGAGCGGGCAGCCTCAGGAATCTGATGGCTGTACCCCCTGGGGTTCAGAGCAACCCCTCCCCAGGTGCTGCTGCCTGCCCAGATGTGCTCAGCTGTTCAGTATCACCTCTGCATGGGCTGGTACAACTGGAAGGGGCTATGGGGACTTTGGCCCAAGGGATAGGGAGGGATCAGCTCTCAGAAACCATCAATAAAATCTGCCAGTGGACGCCACTGGAGGGGTGTGGCTGTGGGTATGGCGGAAGCTGGCAAAGGGCTTGGGACATGCAGGGACGTGGTGAAAAAATTTGACAGCCTATTTCAGGCACAGAAGGGGTGCAGGGGGCTGCATGAGGCAGTACCAATGGTGCAGGCAACACTGCTCTTCTGCTCTGCCCTTGACCAGTAGAGACAGCGGTGATGGCAACATCCCAGTCCAAACCCCATCAGCTGGGGACACAGAAGCTGCCACAGAGCAGTGCCTTTAGAGCCCCATCAAAGTCTACCTTGTTTTACTTCCCAAAAGGTCCTTTGCTTGCAGGAGTTACTGCCACATCCTGAGCTGCAGGGCTGGACCGGCAGCTGTGGGGTACAGTGACAAGGGACAGACCATGTCCCACACCTTTTCCCATACCAACCGTCCCTGAATGCCCCATTTGCCCTCCTCTAATCTAAACACAGCCACAGAGAACAGCCTGGTGAGGTTGGGACCCCAGATGCCTCTGTGCTCCCTGCTGCCCCTTGCGTGCTCCCCAGGGCCAGGCAGCTGCCTGCAGCCACGGGGCCAATAATGGCCAAGATGTGGGAGCAGGGCCAGGGGTGGTGGTGGGGGGATTGCTGCTCTGCTTCCAGGAGGGGGAGGGGGCTTTCCCCCTTCAATGCTCCCATTTGAGCTGAGGCCTGGCACTGGCTCAAACCACCGCCTGCTGACACGAGATCAATCATTCCCTGAGTTGAGTTGCTCCTCGGCAGCACTGTGCAGCCAGTGCCCATGCATGGGCTGGGGCCTCTCCTGCAGAAGCAGGGTCTGGCCCCTTCTGCCAGATGGCCTGTGATGCCCCTCTTCCTGCCTGCAGTGGCACCTGGCATGGCATAACCTGGCACATCACAGCTCAGCATGGCCTGGCACAGCTTTGCAGGGTATGGCACAGCATGACACGGCATGGAGAGGATGAGGAAGACTCCAGCTACAAAGGAGGGTTCCCTGCACGTGCCAGACCACATATGCCACTGCAGAGCCAAGGGCTGTGCAGTATCCCAGGAAGGGTGGCTGTGTTGGTGCCTGTCCATCCTTCCAACCCCAAACAAACCACCAGGTGATGCTGGGTTGAAGTGGGCTGGGAACAAGCAGGCAGCTGCCTGTACCTGGCCCAAATGCTACCCAGTTTCTGCAGTGGTACAGCCACAGTCACAGGGGTTTGGGCTGTGGAATCTCCATATGCCCAGCAGAAGCATCCTCTCAGGGCTCCTGGGACAGCATCCACATCCCCAGCAGATGCAAGGTCTGGAGTAATCCTGGACAGCACAGCCTTGGTCCAGCTGCTGGGGACTTGCTGCTTGCCCAAGGTCTGGGCACTTTTGGGCAGGCTGCTGCTCTGGGGTGCTCGTGCCAAGTCTGGTTTTAGCAGCATGCAGCTTCACTGACTCACTGCTTGTGCAAGCAGCCTGTGGCTGCCAGCGGTGGCCCAGAAAGTGCGTACTGGCCAGGTGCCCCTCACCTGATCGGGCCTCAGCAAATAAATAAATAACCCCACAGCACCGACCGCCATGCACCTCCATGGCAAACACCGCAGGGGGCCAGAGCCCACGCAGTGGTCAGCACCCATGCAGTGATGAGCACCTGTGCTTCTCCCCAAATGCCCCACTGTGGGCACCACACGCTAGCCCCTGTCTCCTTCAGCCAACAGGTGTGGCACTTTGCCCCTTGTTCCCATCAGTGCCAGCATGTACACTCCCAGTCCTGTCTGCACACTCCTGCTCTTGTACACATGCTCACACTGAGCACAAGTGATCTTCCTCTCCTGCTTGCAGCAGCACACAGCTCCTTGAGTGTGTGCAAGGCAGCGTGTGCCCCGCTCCCCCCAGCACGGCCACAGCCTACTGTGTTTCCAGGGTGGAACTTGGACCCCAGGGCAGCAATGGGATGGTGTGAACAAAGCTTTCTCAGGAATGAAGCAAGTTCCGCTGAAGTGGCCCCAATCCAGAACAAGACACAAGCACCCATGAGTCTCACTGGGCAAGCACAGCACAAATGCTTTGCTGCACACAAGAGCTTGCTCTGCTCATCTGAGCAGCCCCACAAGCCAGCCCTATACTGCCACCTCTGCCACGACCCAACCTGACAGGGGACTGAGCCCAGCTGAGTGCCCATGCCATCTTCTCCCTGAGCTGTGCGCCCTGTGTGCAAGCAGTCCATGTCACACACACACTGCCGGCCCCGCTCTGGCCCACTAGCAGCTGCAAAGCCGCAGCTACCTTGCGCTAATTAAAAACATCCCTCGTTTGAAGGAGCCAAAGGGCCGCTTCCTCTCCGCTGCACTGGGCTGGCGTGGGTTTGAGGGATGCCGTCCCCACCCTGCAAAATGCGCAGGCTGCTACCGCCTTTGCCCGCGGCCAGACCGTGGCCACTCCGCTCCCTGGGGCTTATTTTTAGTGCCTGTTAAAAAGGCGAGGCAGGGTGCTGGAGGCAGGCAGGTGCCCGGCTGGCCCCGGGGTGGCAATAGCCGGTGGCTCCAGAGCGTGTCCCAGCCGTCCTCCACCTGCCCTGCTGGCCTACGTCCCCTCACGGGAGGGGGACGGGCGCCTGGCCCTGGTCCCAGCCCCGGTGGGGAACAATAAGAGGGATGCTGACCCCCGGGCGCCCTGACGTCAGCCAGCACCGCCACCGGCATCACAGCCAGCCCTGGCCCCGGGGCTCCCACTCGCCCTCGGCTGGGGCCGCACTGGAAGCCGCCTGTTTGTTTGTCTTCCTCTCCAGCATTGCTTGTTTTGATGGCACATCCTCCTCCTCCTCACCGGGCCCCGGGGTCGAGCCGTGAACCCGCCGCGTCCTGTTTGCCGAGGTCCCGCGCCCCGCTTGCGGAGGTGCGGAGCAGCCACCCCCGCGCCGGCCGCAGCAGATAAAAATACACAGGGCAGAGCATCCTGGGGCGCGGGGGCTATATTTGCACTGATGGTATCGGTGAGCTTGTCCTCGGTGTACCTGTCCCTGCCCTTTTCAGAGCACGGGGCACAGCACTGCATGGAGCCCCTGAGCCTGCCCCCTCACAGAGCAGGACCATTGACTCTGGCAGATGCTGTGTCATGAAATGCTGACCGTAGCCAAGCTGGGGCAAGCTCTCCAAGCCCACGGGTGGGCACCCCACACTGCCATGTGTGGTCATTTCTGTAACCCAAAGGAATGGACACCTGGGGACAAAGTATCCCCAACCTGCAGGGTCCTAGGCTGCTGGGAACAGTGCCGGGGCAGCTCTGAGCCCTCTCCAGCCACCTGCTTCTTCCCCTCATGGCATGAGCCCCTGGGCTTGCCAATAAAAGCCACTGGCTTTGCCTCAGCTTGTGCAGAGCCACCGGTCTCCTTCCAGCTCTGCCCAAGCCTAGGCAGCTGCTCAGCAGTGAACCCTTGCCAAAAACCGTGTGTGTGAAAGCATCGTTTCCTAAACGTATAAATATTACCAGGGATTTGCTGGAAAACTCCCCACGGTTAGTTAAAATGCCCTGGACAGCCAAGTGCACACAAGCCCAGGGAAAGGGCATGTTTAAGCTGAGCAGCTGAGCAGATCTGCCCTAGGGGACTGACAGGTCCTTTCCTCTCCATAGGGGATGCCGCAAAGGTTTGGGAAGTGAGCAAAGCTGTGGAGCACTTTCCCGCATCCAGCCCTGTGCCACACCATCACAATCCCTTTCCAGCCAGGACGTGCTTACTGCTACCAAACACTCACAACGTGAAGCCGCATTTTGCAAGTGGAGAGGCTGGAAGGACCATCAGACTTCTCCTCCTGACCTCCTGCCCACTGATGTTCAACCACGCACATCCCAAGACCAAACCCAGCAACTTCATTTTCTTCCAGGCAGGCTCCCAGCCCAACTTTTGGAGACATCAAGAGATGGAGGATCAACCACTGCCCTTGGGAGAATGCCCCAATCGTTAATCACTTGCAGGAGCAAGCCCAAGTGCCTCCATCCTAGCTCAAAATTGCCTGGCTTGTTCTCCACTGCTCTCTGTGAGATTAAAAAGAGCACTTCACTAACCAGCATTTTCTCCTTGTAAAGACCCTCATACACTGTAATCAAGGCACCTCTCAATTTTCTCCCTGATAAGCTAGAAGAGCTCTTTCCTTCCAAGTCTCTCAATGCCAGGCTCTCTCCCCAGCCCTCAATTCATTCCTTGACTCCGTGCTGATTGTCCAGCGACTTTTTGAAAACCTAGACACAGGAGTTGGTCACAGCACTCCCAGCTTCCCTCAGCACACCCCAAGGGACCCCAGTCCCTTGTGCTGCTCCTTTCAGGAGTACTTCAAGGACTACTAAATTGCCTGGGTACTCTGAAATCCCTGCACAGACAAGCCCACCTTTCTGCTGGAAGAAAAGAGGAGAGACTGGGGTGAAGAGCCAGTTTTGGTGGTGGAGAGAGCTGAAAAGCCGTGTTTGGTGTTCCTCACTAGCACAACATCCAGAAGACATCAGGAGGAACGATAGGGTACCACATTTAAACCAAAGGCACCAGTTGTTCACATCTCACAGTTCACTGCTGCAGGAAGGCACATGGGCCAAAAAGCATCACTGGTGGGTTTACAAAGAACGGGATAAATGCAGAGACGACAGGTGACAGGACAACGAGAGGACAGACATCGCCCCGGCAGACTAAACACACAACCCTCAGCCTCTCCTCTGTGGCCAGTGCTCAGATGTGGCTACCAGGGCATGCAGAGGGGGAGCATCTCCCAGAACCTTTCATTCCCTCTGGCCCCAAGACACTGCTCCTGGACTGTTTTTGGGATACAGCACCAGCTGCCATCTCATCTTTTCAGTCTCTGCAGATGTGATCCCCACCAGCTGCTTTGTGCAGGGCTGCCTCACTCCCCTCCTACCTAACCTGCACCTTCCCCTGTGCCCCACACCCTACCAGCTCTTGGAGGATGCTGAGTTTCAAGCCTGATGTTCATCTTCAGCTGACCCTTGGACAAAGACACACTTCAGCATCCCCTGATCCCAGCACATCTGCCTGCATCCTTCCAGTGACAGCACCGAAACATTTACCAACTGTTTCTGCCATGTCTGTTCCAGTATCAATCATTTTACCACCTCTGTCTACTAATAAGCTTATCCTACTGCTGGGAGCTTGGGGTTTTCTCCTACTACACTAAATAAAAGCCTTTCCTTCTGTCCTTCACCACGATTTTTCCCTGATGTCTTTAGCTTCTGTTACCCATTTTCTACACTTCATAATTTCTAATTTATATTGATTGCTATCTACTCCCTCTCTCCCATTTGTTATAAACTGCTCTTTTATTTCTAATTGCTGCCTTCACTTCGCCGCTGAACCAGAACGGGCTCTTGGCCAGCACTGCCCTCTTTCTTGATTGTGGAATTGTGGCTTTTTGTGGCTTCTGAGATTCTTCTGAAAGAGCTCACCATTTTCATTCACATTTTTCTATCTAAATGTTTCCTCTGAGCTGATTTCACTCATAATTTTCCCCCTGCTTTGGGAAATTAGCCCTTTCAAAAGCATGAAGGATATAAATTACTGTGTAGTGTAATTACTGTGTTCTTTCTTTGCTCAGGGTGAATGTAATCTGGTCATGATCATCGGTGCCTAGGCAACATCCAAGTTGCAGTCCAGCAGTGAATTTCATCTCTATCCTTCATAAGCAGGGGGAAACGAAAGTTGCCTGCACTGGATGCAATGCCTCACATATAAAAGAGGGATCGTCTCTACTTTTTAGAAACTCTGCAGATCATTTATTCCTGGCTGCATAAGAGCATCAGCTTGTCTCATAAAGCAATATCCTCACAAAGTCTGTGTGATACCACTGACACCCTGTTTGACTCCCTGGACCCCAGCAGGCACCACTGCTCTCTACTCCTGTGCCTTCACAGCGAGCACAGGAACACTCAGAAGCATCCTGAGTCTTTTTGCATCCATAAGCATCAATCATTTCTGACCTTGACACATTAGTTTGAATCATTTAGTGCTTCTGTGATGATTTCCAGTCATGAAAAAGGATCAGAGGAAAGACCCTCTTCTTCCAGTCCCAGTTTCTCCAAAACGCGTCTGATTTTAGAGCTGAGTGTGCCAAGGGGACAGTGGTGGGCACAGCACGGATAACATGTTGAAAAGCACTTGTTCCCACAATTCGCCACTGCAAAGTCACCTCTAAAAGCAACACGTGAACAAAAAGGAGCAGATGGCCTCTCCTCATTCACCTGATCCATGCCTGCCATCAGCATCAGTGTTTCAAGTCCACAGCAAGTGTGGGAGGCAGGTGAGGATGCCCCAGCAATGGTATGCTCCTGTGGAGCAGCCAGCCTGGCTGGCACCTCTGAGCAGCCAGGCAGTGCCCATCCAGCCATGCCAGGCTCACCCTGCAGATGAAGTGCAAGGATGCAGAGAGGGCCAGAGGGCATGACCCCTCTTCAGATAAGTCTGGTCAGTCCCATCAGTGCTCCCATCCAGCCTGGTCACCTCACACTGGGGCTGCTGATGCCAGCTCCTGACCACCCCTGTGCCAAAGGATGGGGGACTTGCACCACTCCTTACCTCAGCCATGAAGTTCTGCTGAAATGTCTCCTCCTGGAAGGGTTCTGTCCGCAGTCGGTCTGCAAGGGAGAGAGGGATCAGCCTGGGCAGGTCTGGCCAGACCTCCTGCCCCAGCTTCCCCTTCCCCTGCCCGTGGGGTGAGGAAGCTGCAGGAAAAAAGCTCCAGCACGCTCATCCAGAGCCAACAGCAGAGCCCAACAAGCCCCTTGGGCTAGAGACACATCACCCAGTTAATAGAAGGTGCAAGGACCACAAGGAAATGAGAGAAACATGGCTGAGCCTGCTGATGCACACAGCAGCCAGGTAGCAGAGCCAAGAGCCCTTGTCCTAGCTCTCTCCCACACCAAAGAGCAGGGGTCTGTGGCAGGACATGCTCTGCACTATTCCCAGATCTTACAGTTGGAAAGAGCTGCCTGCGTCTACAGGACAGGGCACTGCTTGTCAAGCTGCTTTTCTGAAGGAGTGAGCCAGCCTATGTCCTCCTCTTGCAGGACAGGGACATACCCCTGTTATATTCTGCTCTGCACCTTGTCCAAAACACAAGTTTTTCCCCATTGTTGATAAGATGTGGTCTGTAGGAGCACCTGGCCGGATTTGCTCAGCAGCTATGATACAAAGTTTACTCCCAGCCTCCTGCTCTGCACCAAGCAAGGGACAAGAGAGGTCACCTGCTCACGAGCCTCCATCCCTAGACCCAAGCCGGGCTGTCCTGGCTGCTCAGAGCCCTGTAGAGCTGGCACGCAGCAGGAGAGAGGGGAGCGCAGCCAGCTGATGCATCTCCAGTGCATCTGCAGGGCAGATCCAGCCTCCTTTGGTGAGGCACCTGTCGTGGGACCACATCACCTTCCTGGACATGATACACAAGCCAGGGCTGACCCCCATCAATCCCCACATCCTGGGGGGTAAGGTTTCCACAGAAGGGCAGGTATCACCTGTGGCAGGAGGACAAAGCATTGCACTAGCAAGGGACCTGAAAAAGAGCATCCAGCCAACCTCCATGGGTGGAGGCCCTCTAAGGTGGCTCCCCCCCAGCAGGTCCTGACCCACATCCTACCCCTAAGAGGGCTACTGCCTGCCTGTTCCGACCGATGGCAAAGTGGGCTGGGCACTGGAGCATGACTGATGAGCACGGCTGCACTTTGCATGTATGGGAGAGCCAGGAGTCCCTGGTTGCTCTCCAAGCAGTCAGTGAGCTACTGCGCTTGGGAAGGGAGCCTGACACCACCACATGACCAGCCCTTTCTGGCATCCCCGCCAGCTCCTGGGGACCAGCCAGGTGCTCTCGGGGTAGTGGAGAACCCCTTGGTGACTCCCCAACTCCTCCAGCTATCGGTCAAGGGCTGTTCCTCCCCCAGCTCTCCCCAAGGGCTGCTCCCAAGCCTTCTGGCTACTGTTATGCTGCCGGCTCAGCTCAACAGGAAACACAAGCCTGGCTGGGTAATCACCAGAGGGAGCAGAGCACACCAGTCCTGTGCTAAGGAGGAAACTCACTCCCTGCCCCAGGTATTCCTCCTCACCTCTGCTGAGAGTGGCCCCGCTCTCCCTGTAATCTTCGATCTCAGCATCCTTCTGGAGCAGCAGGGAGATCAGCTCTTGCACCTGGTACTGCAGTGCCAGGTTCATCCGAATCAAGGGCCGCACGAGATGACGGGACACCTATGATAGAGGAGGAACACTCTAGGAAAGGTCCAGGTCCAGGTTGGCACACAGAGTCGTCAAAGCAGGGCAGCCAGCAAGAGCTGCAGCCCAGGTCACACAGGGCTCCCCAAAATACCCCACATCTCACTCAAATACAGTGGGAAGTGGTCAAAAGATGTGAGCTGGAAGAAGGTAGGCCAGATGGTGTAGGACTCAACCCTGTATCCCAGTTCCATCCTTTCACAGCTGCGGGCTGTAACAGGGGAGACCTTAGGTGGGAGAGTCCAGTGGGAACAGTGTGCAGGGATAGGCAATACTTCATCCACCATTTGAGGTGCAGCAGGAGGCAGAGAGCCCCCCATGTGCCACCCAGACCCTCCCCAAGGCTCTGCACACCTCTTGGCATGTTCCTACGCAGGACACAGGCACAGCTGGGCAAAAAAACAGAAAGACACACCAAGGTATCAAACTGCAGCTTGAGGAACAAGAAAGACTCTCCCAGGGAGGTGAGATCACAAGCAGAAGAGATTCCAACACACAGGATTCACGCTGGCTGCAGCTCCCCATTGCAGCCCACCAGTGCCCCCCAAGCTTACACCCTCACAAGCCCCACAAAGAGCCCTGGACATGTCCTCTGCCCCAGAGCCAGGCTTGGCCACTCTTGCCCAGCAGGCACATGAAGCAGCCTCCCTCCCATCACCTTCTTCAGTCTCTGGCACGGTATTTGAGATCCCCCCAACCCATCATACCCCTTGTCTCTGTGGCTAGGCTGAGCCCACAGGTGAGAGGACAGCAAACCCAGCATTGCTCCTAAAGCATTCTTTCTCCTGTGACAAGTGACCTGCACGCTCTGGTCACACACTCAGGTTTACAAGCCACAGAGGTGGTGGCCATCACCCCCATATGCATTCAGAGTGCACCATCCACAGCAGGGTGGGAAAGGGCAAGACAGGTGGCCTCTGTGCCCACCTCAAGCTCCTGGCTGGGGCAGAGCTGGTCCCCATTGCAGCATCCACACCAACCATGCTCAGGACCCGAACCACTTCCCACCTCTGCAGTGCCTTGCAGACACCCAGTGTGTGTCCAAGCTAAAGGAGAGGAGCAGCCAAGACCATGAGCTTTGCACCTCCTCAGCTCAGCCTCCGCGGGCCATGCCCGGGGAGGGACATTAAATCCCTGGGGCAAGCCAAGCCGAAACCCCAATTATTTGCTCCCCAGTTCGACCTTAACGGTGAGGAGAGGCGCCGCAGCAGCCGCGGAGCTCGGCTCTCCCCTGGTGATGCCCAAGCACAGCCGTTTGAGGGGAGAGGAACCCTGCTCTACGGCGCGACCCTCCGGGAGCGGGGTGCCGGGGCTGTAGGGCGCTGCCTCCCGCCGGCAGCGGAGCCGCGGGGCCAGCCCGGGGCCGGGGCTCCGCCGGAGGCTCCCGCCGGGCCGGTTCGCGGGCGCCGGGCGCCCTCTTGTGCGCGCAGGGACGAAGGGCCCCGGGGGATCACAGGATCACAGAAAATGCTGCTGTACGGGACCCATGACGATCATCGATTCCAACACTTAGCCCTGCAGAGGATCATCCCCAGGAGTCACACCATGTGCTTGAGAGTATCATTCGAATGCTTCTTGAACTCTCTCAGGCTTGGTGCTGTGACCACTTCCCTGGGGAGCCTGTTCCAGCGCTCAAGCACCCCTTGGGTGAAGAATCTTTTTCTAATATGCAAACTAAACTTCCCCTGACACAACTTCAGGTCATTCCCTTGTGTTCTGTCACTGGTCACCACAGAGAAGAAATCACTGCCCATCCCATTTCTTCCCCCCATGAGGAAGTTGTAACTGCAGTGAGGTCTCCCCTCAGCCTCCTCCAGGCTGAACAGACCAAGTGCCCTCGGCCGCTCCTCATACAGCTGCCCCTCAAGGCCCTTCACTATCTTCGTTGTCCTCCTCTGGACACTCTCTAATGGCTTAATACCTTTCTTACATTGGAGTGTCCAAAACTGCACACAACATTCAAGGTGAAGCCGCCCCAGTGCAGAGCAGAGCAGAGCAGGACAATCCCCTCCCTCGACTGGCTGTCGATGCTGTGCCTGATGCCCCCCAGGACACGGTTGGACCTCCAGGCTGCCAGGACACTGCTGACTCAACTTGCCGTTGACCAGGACCCCCAGGTCCCTTTCCAGAGCACTGCCTTCCAGCATCTCATTCCCCAGGTTGCCCCATCCAAGGTGCAGAATCTGGCACTTTTCCTTGTTGAACTTCATACAGTTGGTGATTGCCCAGTCCTCTAATCTGTTGAGGTCGCTCTGCAGGGCCTCCCTGCTTTTGAGGGAGTCAACAACTCCTCCCAGTTTTGTCATCTGCAAATTTGCTCAGCACCCCTCCAGTCCTGTGTCCAAGTAATTTATGAAGATGTTGAAGAGCACAGGGCCTAAGATGGAGCCCTCTGGAACCCCACTAGTGACAAGTCGCCAGTCTGATGTTACCCCATTCACTATTACCCTCTGAGCTCAACTCATGAGCCAGTAGCTGCTTCACTGCATGATGTGTTTATCCAGCTGTATGCTGGACATTTCATCCAGAAGGATACTGTGGGAGCACACAGCCCTGTCCCACCTGCAGGGGTCCAGCAGAGGGGCTGCCTCCAGAAATGCAACATGCTGGGCAGCCCCCTGGGAAGCTCCCCCTAAAAGCCAGGGAGGCTTTAAGACTTCCCTCCATGATGACAGATTGCCTGCAGGTTCTCCAGGGGTACCTGACACCCTGTGCCCTGTTTCAAAGTGTGCACCAAAAGAGAACAGCATCACTCCATTCTACAGGGCACTGACAAGGCATCACCCCACACTGGACACAGAATCATAGAAAGTTTTGGGTTGAAATGGACCTTCAAGACCGTCTCGTTTCAACCCCCTGTCACGGGCAAGGATGCCACCCACTAGACCAGGTTGCTCAAAGCTCCACCCAGCCTGGTCTTGAACACTTCGAGGAGCATCCCCAGTGTCTCTGGGCAACCTGTTCCAGTGCCTCACCACCCTCATAGTGAAGAATTTCTTCCTAGCAGCTAATCTAAATGTGTCTTCTTCTAGTTAAAAAACTATATCACCATTTGCCCATGTAAAAGGTTCTCTCTCACTTTTTTATAAATCCTCCTCAAGTACTGGAATGCTGCAATGAGGTGTCCCTGGAGCCTTCTGTTCTCCGTGCTGAACAATCCATCTCTCCCAGACTGTCTTCACAGGAGAGGTGCTGCAGTCCTCCCATCATCTTTGTGGCTCTCCTCTGGATCTGCTCCAACAGATCTTTCTTGTGCTCAGGACCCCAGACCTGGATGCAGAACTCCAGATGGGCTCTCACGAGGGCATCTCCCTCCTGCCCTGCCAGCAGCATGTGCTGGGCCAACCCTGCCTCACTGCAAGGCTCAAACCAAGGTGCCAAATTCTCACTGGGAAGAAACAGGGACAGTAAATCCTGGGAGGGACAGCAGGCAGAATCAGCCAACCCAGTCACTCGCGTGGCTCAAGACCATCCCAAAGCTTCCAAGCATTAGAAGACAATCCCTAACTTTGGCTGCTCCCTCCCCAAACTCTCCACAGCTTTGCTCACCATCTCCAAGGGAGCAGGGCAGCAGTGGAAGTCCCAGTAGAAGGGCAGTCCTGACAGCTCGCTCTTCACATGCAGGATGAGGCCACTGGCAGAGCGGTTGCAGGAGAAGGTGGTGGCAGAGTCTGGCTGTTCTGCCAGCAAGGGGCACATCAGGTTGCACAAGTGGTTCAGGAAGGAGGACACATGGACCGTCAGCCGCTTGTTCAGCTCCTAAGGAAAGGCAAGGTTAGGGGGCACAACAACGCCCCAGAGAGCTCAGCACCAGGGAAAAAAAGCACAGAAAGAGCCAAACCATTCCATGTCTCACTGTAAAAAGTCATCCCTGGGCCTCATCTTCAGCCCCATGACAGGACATTCCCCACTGCTTCTCCCAGGCCAGCAAAGCTGGGAAGACTCCCCTGTCCTGCCAGCCCAGGTTGGGCAGAGGGCAATGGTTTCCAATTGCACACTGCATCCCACCACGAGTGTCACAGGTTGGCCAAGAGCCAACAGCAGGACAACCTGCCAGAGCTGGGGGACGGTTGCCACCATATGCCTACTCCTCCTGCCACCAGCCATTCAGCACAGCCATTATGTGGCACAGAGACATGCCACTACAATGGCACAGGGAGGCCTGGGCACATGGACTAGGACGAGAAGATGAGGCATGGCTTCATGTGTTTTTGGGGACCAGGCTGACAGCATATCCCATGGGAGACTGTCCTACTAACAGAATCTCTGCCACTGGATGGTTGGCAACCTTGTTTCAAGCTCCTCCTTAGTACACTGTTACTGGGGAAACCAGCCGCCCATCCAGCCCACAAGTGAAAAGAGTGTGCCATCCTTTGCACACAGATTCAGTGAACACCTAGATGCCTTTGGCATGCTAAATAGTGCGGCCCACTCTCCCAGAAGGAGAGTGTTTGGCCAGCTGGGATGCCAGGGCTCGGGCAAAGCTGCCCAGGGACTTCCCAGGCTTGGTGTTTCCACCTGAGCCTTGTCAGATCCAACAGCCACTTTGTCCTCAAGCAACTACACTGGGATGTCAGCAGCTTCAAGGAGAAACAGAGGTCCCTGGACTTTTCAGGCACTCACCTTTGACCTTTGTCCCACAGCCTCAGCATCCGCATTCTCGTACCAGACACTGCTGAGGTCAGAGATCAGCAGGATATAGCCAGTATCCCTGAAGCACACTTTGGCAAGAAAAGCAGATTCGCCAAAGTGAACAGAAGCCCAGGGCTGGGTCAGGAGGCTGCTCTCCAGCTCCTCGGAGACCTCCATCTGCAAGAGAGCAATCAGGCCTCTGCCTCAACCTCCACCCAGGAAGACCTTGGTCCCTGCTGGCCGCTTCACGATGCAGCCCCACCCCACAGCACAGAGGTGAGGATGCTCAGCCAGCTCTGGTGACACACGTCCCTGCACGTGCATGCAGCAGAGCTGGGGTGGGCGTTTTGGGGAGCTCAGTGCAGGGCAGTTCCCACCGGAGCTCACAATAAGCATCCCAGATGCAGCAGCGGACGCACGGCAGTATGACTGCTGCCTCCCCGGGTTACCTCGTGCTTGCTGACGGTCGCACGGCAAGACCTCTATGCACAATTAACATTTAAGCTGCCCCGCCGGCAGCGGGCGGGCAGCAGGACGCTGCAGCCCTCCTCCTGCTGGGGCATCCCGTCCCTGCGCCCCACGCGAGCCCGCGCCGTCCCTGCCGGCAGCGATACCGGCACAGAGCTGGCAGCCCACCGCTGCTTCCCGCTCCTCCCTAGGACGGATTCCATGCCTCCCAAAACGCCCAAGGACCCGGCGCCCGCGGCGTGCCCGCAGGCCTGGGGCTGTGCGAAGCCGCGGCGTTACCCGAGGGCAGGAGGGGGAGGCGGACAGAGACTGCCGAGGCGAGCGCTTGCAGCCGCGACCGGCGCCGGTGCGTGGGTGAGAGGCGAGGGCAGACTACGGCTCCCGGCATGCAGCTCTCTTCCGAGGCCAGCGGGGCCGGGGCACGCCGGGAGGTGCAGGCGGATGAGCCACGGGAGCTGCCATCGCTTCCTCGGAGCGTGGGAAGTCACTGCTGATAAGGACAGCGAATCGAGCTGGCGCGTCCTTCTAAGAGCATTCCCAGTTGCCGCAGGAGGTGCCAGGGATGGTGGGGACCGAAATGCCTTACGACTTTGTTTTGCTCTTGCGCTTGTTATGAAATGTCCTGGCACAAGTGCCCAGCTGGGGACAGGGCACGGTACAGCCGGAAAGGCAGCGGCAGCGGGGGATTCCTCATGTCCCTTGGGCCCGGGTTTATTGCTCAGCCCCAGGGTGCCGGCGCAGGCACGGCACAGGGCAGACGCCCACACCGCGCTTCTCCCTGGCTGTGCGGGAAACTGGGCTGCTGCACCACAGCCAACCCGGCATAGCTGTGGCTGCAGGTGCCTCTGTCCCACGTGTGTGGGGACTGGGCTCACAAGACACCACAGAGCAGGGTTGTGCCAGCTTGGCACACCACACACCTTCAGTCCTCTCCACACTGAGCACAGCCCCATCCTTGCCCCATGTACTCACCTTGGAAACCCCAGCACCCACACTTTGACTGCAATCCCCAACTTGCACTCCATGCATTGATGCCATCCCCCCTGCTCCCACAAAATGCCTCCCGTGCACCCCTGTGCTGCCCCTGAGCCCCCCCATATATGCTCTATTCAAACACCCTTCCACTCACCCCTCTTCCTAGCATTCAGGGTGGAGCTGCACCTCAGGGCAAGGGCAAGGGTGGATGGTCATCCCAGAGGGTTTTCATCCTGACAGGGTGCCAGGGAATGGGGGAGAAGGCAGGGACTTTGGGGCACAGGACAGACTGGGTTGCATGGCCAGGTTGCAGGAGGGTTTGGGGTGCAGGACTAACTGGACTTTGGGCACAGCTGGAACGTAGGGCCCGGTTGGGGTGCTGGCTGGATGAGGATGATCTGTGCATTACACCCATGCCCATTGGGTGCACAGGACCCAGCTGTGGAGATCAAAGAGAGCTGGGGAAAGAAGGGTCACAGCTGGGGACCTGCACACACAGTGCCACCACATCCCTTCCACCTTGCATTCACCTTTGGGTGTTCCTGGATGTTGAGGGCCTTCTTGGGACTAGGTGGAGGGGGCAGCCACAACCTGGAGCTGTGGTTCAGCCCAAGCACATCACACCCATGGACCAGCTCTGGCTTCCTCCCAGCAAAATTCCATCCTCCCTTCGAATTTGCACCCAGGGCAGTTCAGACTGGTGTAGGTGACATGGAGGAGAGGCAGCAGAGTCCTTTCTGTGGACTCTGATCTGCTGTAAACGCTGGAGCAGTGAACAGGGCTGCTGCAGACTCTGCCGCAGACGGCAGTGAGAAACAACCCAGGCGCTCAGCTTAACCCCAGAGGTCAAAGGAGATGTTTTCTTCTCCAGGGAAATCAACTGTTGGGTGGTTTAGTAACTAGAGCAGTACCTAGGGGGCAGTTACGTGGTGAGCACTGCTGGCACCATCCTACTGTAGGTGAAAGGGCCTTCATTGTTTTGAGCTGAGCTGAGTTTTGATTCTGAGCTGAGTTGCACCCCCGGCCTGGGGCATCCTGGAGTGCCAGAGCATCAGTATACACTTGGTGCTGTGGGCATCAAGGAGCCATGGGCACAACTGGGACAAAACAGGGAGGAGGTGGAGAGCCAGCCCTTCCTCAGCACAGTGCCAGCAGGTGAGCAAGCCCAGGGGGACAGTCCTTTGGGGCTGGACAAAGCACTGAGCCCTCCCCTAGTCATGTCTGCAAGGTGATGGTGGATTTTAGAGGCACCTACATCCTCAGCTACAGAGCCACCAGGTGGCCATGCCCTCCAGTCACAGTCCTCAGGGCTCCAGGGGATTCCCCAGGCAAATCCTGTCTGGAAAGAAAACCCATGGAAAGAGTGAAGTTGGTTGAAGGTTTTTATATCTTGCTCCCAAGCAGGGAAATCAGGTTTGTGCTGGGAGGGTGGAATCTCAGGTCCCTCCAGTCCACATGGGCTTCAGAAACGAGAAGCAAAGTGGCTCACAAGCTGCCTTGGGGACACAGCCCTTGTTTCACACAAGACATCCCCACACCACAGGGTCAGGCCACAGTGTGCCATGCAGGCACCTCTGTCTGGCTTGGCCTTATTGCTGGCTGCAGATCCCCAGAGCTGGGTTTGGGGAGCAGGTGTGTCCCTTCCCCTGGAGCAGCAGTCCCCTCCTCAGTGGCACAGCTGCCCTCCTCCTCTTCCTCACTCCTCGGGCAGAGGAAGCAGCAGGGGAAGGTTTTGCAGGAGGATGGCAGCAGCCTCCTCAGCCCAGTGGGGAGCCCATATGCTTGGCTGACTTCTCTCCTCTTTCCACCGGGGTGACGATCACCTGCCCCAGCTTTCCAAGGTGCCAGATCAGAGAGCAGCCCTCGTTCCTCCAGGGTTCCTGTGAGGTAGGCACTGAGATGGAGCCCCTTGCTCCAGGTGCATCCTCCCAGCCCACACCAGCCTCAGGACGCTAGCAGGACTACCTGGAGGCAGAGCTGGTGGTTTGGGAACAATCCCATGGTTGGATACAGCCCTCAGAGCAGGAACTATGCAGAGTACCTAGAACAGTCCCTCACCTGAGACTGTGTTCTCCAGAAAAAATGACAAGAAGCCAGTTAAGAAGACAGGCACCATGAGCAAGGAGAGGAAGAGGAGGTCCAGTGGCACCCAGCCTGCAGGGACAGTGCCACAATCAGCCTGGAGGTCCCAGCCCAGCTGGGGGAAAGGGGCTGGAACAGCCATGGCAGACCCAGGGAGTGAAGAGGGAGCTGCCTGATACCATGAGCTGACCCAGCCTCCCAGGACACCAGAGATTGTGTGGTCACCATGCCATGGGACCCAAGGCTTTGCCTTGCCTGGGGAATGTCCCTTCTACCTGTGGCCAGGTGAGTCAGAGCCGCACCAAACCACCGCGGCACCAGCAGTGCCATGAACATGGCAAAGCCGACAATGAAGATGTTCCTCCCTGAGTCAATGTCTGCGTACTGGAAGTAGGAGATCCCCGTGCCCACAGCCACGGCATAGGTGACACAGAGCACCCCACCTGCGAGGGGCAGGAGTCAGGCAGCGCCAGGCAGTCTGCAGGTGCCGCAGTGAGGGGCGGGGCGGGGCAGGGTACCCACCGTGAACTGCCAGCGGGATGCGGGTGAGGAGCCCCGCCAGCCTCGGGGACATGCCCAGCACCACACATGCCAGGGCGCTTACTTGCACTGAGAGGCGAGAGCCAGCCTGGCAGAAAAGAAGAATGTGAGAGAGAATGGGTAGCACCACCCCCTGCTCTGTGTCCGCCCCCATTCTGCCATTCCCAGTGGGCACCTGCCTTTCCCAGTGCTGGCTCAGTCACAGCCTGGGTCCCCCACACAGGTCCCCCACACCTGCTCCATTGCCTCCCCGTCCCCTTGCCAACCTTTTTCCCCCTACCCTGGCATACCTGAGTGAGGCCAGTGGCGCAGGTGTTGGCGATGCTGGAGGCCGTGCCCCCCGGGGTGCCCAGCAATCCTGCCAGGAGGCTGCCCAACCCTTCCATGCAAAGCCCCCGGTTGCAGGCGTGAGGGGGCAGCTGGGGGGCTCGCAGCAGCCTCCCACACAGCACGTAGCAGCCCACCGAGTTCATGCTGCAGCCGACGGCCATGGCAACGCCCACTGCCAGTGCCCGCGGGGTGAGCAGCGGCCACCCCCACTCACCTGCAGCGGAGGGAAAAGGGATGGGTGATAGAGGCCCCAGCCAAAGGTGAATGGCTGCACTCAGCCCTGCTGCCCCCCACCTGCATAGGGGATGCGAACCCAAGAGGCATGGAAGGTGCTGTTGGCCCAGGACAGCTGTGCCATGGCCAGGTCCAGTGATTCCCAGGGGATGTGGAAGCAGCCGAGGATGGCACAGACAATGCAGACAGCAGCAAAAGGGAGCAGTACCTGCAAGGCAAAAGGGGACCCTCAGGACCCACCTCACCTGCCTGCCCTGGCCAGTGCCCTGTCTGCTGTGCCCTGGACAGCAGGTCCTTGTCCTGTCACCTCTTCCATGGAGCCATACCACATCTCTTACCCCTGTGGGGAGTATCCCAGGCTCTGCTGCTCCAACCACCTAGGTCCCCGGTGCTTCCCCAGAGCTGCACCAGAACTTCTCACCCCTGCCTCTGCTCCAGGTTTCACCTAACCCCACACCAAAGAGCAAGGCTTGGAGAGAAGCCTGATCATAGACACGGTACCGAGAACGTGCGCAGGGTGGGAACTGATGACTCTGTGGAGCCCTCCCGACTGTGGGGCCAGGCACAGAAGGGCAGGCGGCAGGACCGCAGGTGCTGGGAGAAGGTGACAGCAAGGAGCATGAGCCTAGGAGAGGGAACATAGGTCACCACACAGTATCACAGTGGTGGGGCGCCAAATATGTGCTGTGCACCACGGGGGTGCCCCATCCCTATCCCAGTGGTGAAGGAGAGCCCCAGGATCCGAACACCAGTATGGCCCCAGGCTCACATACAGCAGCGCTACACCCCAGTTAGCGGAGCAGAAGAAAGCGGCTTCCTTGTATGCAGACAGCCCGATGATGGAGAGGCTGGGAGCCAGGACCATGGGCCCACAGTGCTGAGCTGCCCACCCGCACGTGCCAGACACTCCCAGTACCAACTGAATCAGCCCAGACACCAGCACTGCTCCAGAGACCTGCAAGAGGAAAGGATGGGGCCTGTGGGGCAGGATACATGGAGGGCACTCCAATACCTTCCCTTGGCCACAGTCCCACTGCCCCAGTAGCATCACTTGTTCCATATGTTCCGCTCACCCCAAGCCCAGAGGAACTTATACATGCACATGCATCGGGGTCCCCATTGCCTTTGTGCACCCCCTTGTGTCCCCTATATTCATGGCAATCTCCAGGAGGGACAGAAAAAGAAACCAAGGGTGCAGGTATAGGGGTGAAAACTGGGAAGCTGATGGGGCAGCTTGGGGATGGGGAGCAGGATGGGGACCCCCATGCCAGCACAGGAGCACCCACCTCTTGCAGTGAGGCAGCCTGGCTCCCTGTGACAGTGCAATGCGGTGCAAGGCATGTGCTGGCCATGGCTGTGGCTGGAAGGGAATTTTGGAGGGATATGATGCACGTGGATGCTGGGCTCCTGGAGCCATGTCCAAGAGCACACAGCATGGAAGCTGCTGGCTAGGGAAGGACCAGTGTGCCAGTATCCCCGTCCCCATAAGCCCTGATGCTGAGGAGGTGACCAGATGCATTGCAGGTGCACTCAGGGGTGAGTAGAGTGCTGTGTACCATCACCAGAGGGGCCAGCAGGCAGGATCCCTTGCTATCCCTCATCCCTGTCCCGGGTACCAGGCACCTCATCGTTTCCATTCCCCTGGCACCAGCATGGCCTGGGTCCCAAGAGACACAGGCTCGAGGGCTTTGCTCACCATTCTTGTCTGTGCTGGCACCGGGGGACAGGTGGGAGCTCAGCACCATGGCAGGGACCAGGTACTCAAAGGACGGGATTTGAACCAGCGGCAACCTGAAGAAAGGGCACATTAGGGAGGAAGGAGGGGAGAGTGCTGCTCCAAAAGCCTAGGCTGCTAGAGGAGCAGGGGTGGGAAGGGAACCAGATAGAAACTTCAAAGCAGCAGAAGGTCATGACATAATCCACATGTCCTAGTACATCCCAAGTGCCAGCACATGGGATGTGTGCAGAGGTCAGAGGCTTTGCCGAATTCCATACCCAGCCTCTGTGTGTGCAGCACAGGCACTGGATGGTCTGGAGTTGCGTATGATGATGGATCAAGGCAGAGAGGAGCTAGAGGGAAAGCACAGTGGTTTTTCTAGAGGGATGTGTGAGAGGGAAGGGACAGCTATGCAGGGATGCAGGGCAAAAGGTTTTCCTTGTGCCCCTTTATACTTCCAGAAAAGCCTGTCTTCCCATAGCCTAGGAGAGGGCAGAGACATGCCCTGCCATAGCATCACCCACCTCTTGGTGACAGCTGCACCCCCTTCATTCCCCTTGCTCACCGGCTCCCCAGGGTGGTCTGCAGCAGTGTGGAGATGCCACAGGCAAAGAGGCTGCATGCCAGCAGCTCGCTGGTGGCCTGGCCATGAAGCAGCTCCTTGGGCAGAGTAGGCAGCAGGAGGAGGTGGAAGATGCAGAGCAAAGAGGCCTGCACGGCCAGGTGCTGTATGGGGAAGTGATGGAGCAGTCACAATTCCCCTGCAGCACTCAAACCCGCGGCTCCCCATGCCCAGCCCCCCTGAGCGTGTGGATGCCCACTGACACCCACCTGGGCAGCACTCACCACTGCCCACTGCCTTCCCAGCACCCGCTGGCCAGAGCCCCACACACCCTTTTTCTGACAGGATGCAGCCCCTGCTCTGCCAATTGAGAGGATCCCAGCCCTCTCCTCATCATGCTGTCTCTCTGGCTGTTCACCCCGGTCTCCCCTCACCTGAAGGGCTAAACAACAGGTCAGCATCCAGGAGCATATCTTTGGAGAGGAGCAGGATGTGAGCATGGGGCTCCCAGCTCCAGGCACTCTGCCATGGCCCCCATTCATGCTGTTGCCTTGCCGCACTGCTCCCGGTTTGCGTTGCAAAGAGGGTGGGTGGGATCTTACCCCCCTCAGGGCTCCTCACAAGCTCTGCACTGCTGAACTTCCACCTTCTGCAGGAGCTGTCCCAGGGTTAGCCATTAACTTGAGTTGGTGAGTAACCTGCCCTTGTGGCCAGGAATGCAAGTGTCACCCTGGATTGTCACCACAAGGGCCAAGTGACAGCCAGCCACACTCAGGACACCAGACACTACTGCAGTGCCAACTGCCCACAGCCCGGATCCCATCCTGGCCTCTTGTGATACACAGGGCAGGGGCTGGGTGGGCGACAGCACAGACACCTCTTCCTCCATGTGCTTGGAGCACCCCCACCAGCATCCTCCTCCAGTCCCAGCGTGCCCTGCCCACACTTGTTCCTCCTCAGCACAGCAGCTGCTGCCCTCCTGGTGCAGCCTGGTCTCTGATGGGGATCTGTCACATTACTCATTCTCCTGGGAGAGCATCCTACCACTGGACAAGGATGCCAGAGACAATAGCTGCCTGCTTGGTTGGAAAGGATCCCCAGGACACACAGGCAGGGAATGCTCATGTTTTTGTCACGGGGCAGAGGCGGATGTGCCAGCGACCTGGCTGAGCCCTTTCTGCTCAGGGCTCATCCACTGATAGGTAAGACTTTGGAGACCATGCATTCCCCACATTTCCAAGGATGGGGATCCTCCTCTCTCCCACTAACCCCGCCTTCCACAGCCACCACAAGTGATGTTCCTCCTGTCACCAGAGAGCCTGGTTCCTCTTGAGCCCTGCAGGACAGGCTCCACAGCACTCCTGAGGTCAGCATCAGCACCCAGGATCTGCCTCATCCAGCAGCTCAGGCAGCAGGCATAGCTGCATGGATGGGGCTCCGCTCCGGGGCAGGCATGCTGCCAGCAGAGAGCAGCTCAGCAGGACAAGGCAGGCACACAGCAAGAATTACTTTTATTGGAAGAGATTTGCATCTACAAAAGAGTGAAAAACAGGTGTAAAATCCACAGTAAAAAGAAGGGGCATGATGAGCTGAACTGGTCAGCAAGACAAGGTGCCTTCTCCCCGCTCTGAGAGCAGTCAGGCACTGTTTGCTCACAGACACAGACAGCTGGGGTCTGGGATGGGGTCACAGAGCACCCCAGATTCAAAATACCCAACACAGGCAGGATAAGGAAGCTCAGCCTTAACCACACCTCACCCCCACCAAGCCCAGAGGGGCACAAGCTTTCCCTAGGGCACGGCCGTATCAAGGTCCCTCCTTGGTGTCACCCTTGCACCTCTCAAGAAGTGGCTTAACAGCCCCTAAGTGTAATTACTGCTATAACTAGTCAGCTCGCTCTCCTCTCCTTCAACACTCTGACTGGGGTCACTGCCTCAGCCTCTCCACCCTGCACACACATCCCCAGCATCCTACATCCCACATGCCACCTCTGTCCAACACTGCCATGGGCCACCCACTCGCTATAGGAAAGGGTACAACACTCCATTTGCACTGGCACCCTAGGCCAAAGGCAACCCATTTCTATCCTTCAGCTAGTAGGTTCCACCCCAGCACCCAGCAAACCAGCTCTGCCCCAGTCTGTCCCAGCAACCCTCAAAGTGAAGGATACCCCTGCCCTGGGTGGGGGGACACAAATGCTGGTTTAGAAGTAACGCAGGGGCCTCCAGCCCCATGCAGCCCCAGGGAACAGGGTTTCCAGAAGTGCAAGGAAGTGAGTTGTGCCACACTACAAGGGAAGGGGAAAGGCATTGCTGCCGTGTACCCCTAGCTGGGAAAAATGAAGCTCTTGATTCTATTGAGATCCATAGCAGTGTGTAAGAAGCACTGCTTCAGTCCCAGGGGGTCCATCCAGTCTTCACGATTGGGGGCTGCATCCCACGTGGGGCCCGCATCGGCTGAGCAGGCATGGCAGTGGAGTGCCGGAGGAGCCGGGAGCATAGCAAGTCCGAAGGGGCCAGGCTGGCCTGGGGCTGCAGCACCGGTGGTACGGTTGGATCTCTCACAGGCAGAGGGTACTTTCCGGAAAGGACTTTGTGGGAGCCTCCTATGTTGGGCTAGATCAGGTGCCTTCGGGTAGGACAGAGCTGTCATCACACTGCTCCACAGGTAGAGCGCAGTTGCTGTGACACTCCCACGACGTGGCTCCTCAGTTGTCTCGTTCTCCCCCAGGCAATGGGTGCTGCTGTCTGAGGAGACATCAGGCAGCTTGGGCTGGGGCTGGCCAGGGGTTGGGGCTGGCTGGGCATTCAGCTGGCACCTCCTCTCCTCAGGGAACAGCACAGGCTGGGGGGCCGCAGGGCTGACGCTCCTCATGCACATGGACCGCTGCACCATGGTGACAGAGGCGAAGATGGCAGCAAAGCCGGTCAGGTACACCACGCCCAGGAGGCAGGCCAGCTGTGGAGAAGCCAACTGTTAGCCCAGACCCCCCGGCAGGACCCCCCAGTCAGCCATGACTCATCATGGCCAAAATCAATCCAGCAGCCATGATGGCAAAAGGCATCACCAGCTCCAGGGCTGGATGCCAGAGAGCAGGTAGCCATGCGCGCGTGGCACACAGCCTGCCCGAAGCAGGGCCTAAGTACCACAAACCAAAATGCCCCAGCTAAAAGCCAACAGTTCCTATTCAAAATCCCAGCCAGCACCCAGTTCCCTCCACGCCACCACCATGTCTTTGCACCATGACTTGTGGAGCTACAGTCCAGTACAGGGCACACTATCCAGCACCAGGCTGCAGTGCCTCAGGCAGTGCAGCTGCAAATCAGCATGTTCTGAGAGCTTCCCTTTTCAACAGCTGCTGTTTCCAGCGGAAAAGAGCATCCCCCTCCAAATCAATAGCGTTCTGGGTCCTATGTTCTTGAAAGCAGCTGCTCTCCCGTGCCCTTACCTTCACCACTTGCTGGTAGAACTGGCCCAGCACATGCTGCCACACGGACTGTTCCATGAGGACACATAGATCTGTGTAGGTGAACCAGCCACGCCACATACCCTGTTTTTCTGCCACGCTGCAAGGAAAAAAAAGGGAATGGATGTGGCATGGACCTTCCCCACCAAGGCAGCTTCAGCCCAGGCAGGCTTGGAGAAGACCCTGTTCAAGGTCAGTAGAAGGAAGCTGCAGACCCTAACAAAGGCTCACAGGTGTCCCAACCTCCTATTTGACTGCAGCAGGGCTACCTCCAAGCAGAGGCTGCAACATGGATGAAGGGGTCACCTCCACCCCAGACACCTACCGTCCTTCCAGCCAGCTCAGCACTTCAAACAGCTCCCGAGGATCTGTGTAGAGACTCCAGTCCTGTGGAAACAGCAGTGAAAAGTCAGCGCAGTCAGGACAGGCCACGCAGCACCTGGACACATCTTTCTCTATTCCTTCATGGCAGCATGTGGGGGAAAAACAGAAATCCAGACTCCCCTCAATGCCTCTTTTCCCCTGCTCTGTGGAAGTCAGCAGCAGTGACAGCTCCACTTACGATAGCGCTCAGGAAGTTCATCTCCAGTGTGTTCATAGTCTGGACGTCCACCTTCCCTGCTGCTCCCCACTCGTCGTTAAACACCTCCTCCTCCTCACCCTCATCGTACAGGTACTTACTAGCAACCATCTAAAAGCAGCACAAAGGACAGGATCTCAGCCTTCACTGCATTCCACCAGGCTTCCCTCCATCCCTGTTATCCCCCTGCCCACCACTCACCATGGAGATCAGGAAGAGGTCAGAAGACGAGATCTGCTGGAGGTATTCAGGGTTCCGGTGCCGGAGTCTTTCAATGTAAACCAGTGCCAACATCATGGAGCAAGGAGAGATGCAAGCTTCCCTGTGGCACAGGCAAGAACCAACAGGAAGGTTATCCATGTGCTGCAGACATCCCAGCCACCATGGCACAACTTGGCTGCTCCCTCCCCACGTAGGCAGTGGGAGGTTTACTAAACCACTAGATAGGTCTCAGCCTCGTGAGCTCTGTGCCAGGTGTCCTGAGCTGCAGCAAGAGAAAGTGTAGGAAATGCAAGGTGAAGAGCAGAAAGCCCTGGCTTCTGTTCCCAGGCACAGCCAGCTCCAAACTGAGCAGCCCTGCCTACAGCCAGGCATGCTACGAGGGCTCAGCTGCAAGGGCATACCCTGGGTTCAAACCTCGTTACACACTGAGTTTCAGATCCAGCCCGTACAGACTCAACAGTAACAAGAGCACTCCTGCACCCCCAGAGAGCAGGACAAACCTGAAGCAGGCCTGACTGTGTCAGGAAGCCACTGTGCCTACTGTCCTTGACACCTGCCCCCAGCTCCTTTGTGATACTAAAAAGGCCTAAGCACAAAGCCAGTGCTGGCCCAGGGACAGAAGTGAAGCACAGGCAAGACCACAGCTCCAAGTTCTGAAACAGGACATGAAGGGACAGGTTTTGCTTCTTACCGAGATACGTGAGACACATACTTCTTCTGGAGTCTGCGGATAGGACTGGGAGCCACTTTCTGCAGCAATTCCACAGCAATATCTAGGATAGAAAAGCAGCAAAAGGGTTAGCCCCATGTGGCACAGTCCACCCCCACCCTTCTCCCTCCAGCCCATCAAGTCTTGGCATTTGCTTGGCTCCTCAAGTTTAAATTAAACTATGAAGGCAGGACAGGCCTTTTCAGAGGTCAGGGACAAGTGAGGAACAAACAAATATGCAGGACAGGCAGACCACAGCAGGAAGAGGATGTGAGTGACCAAGGCCCTGCAGCAGTGCCAGATCAGCAGGTCTGTGTCATGGGGAGTTGCTAGCAGTCAGCTGCAGAGGCTAACACCCTCCCACTCACCCTGTAGGACCTCAGGCAGCCCTTCTGTAGGCTTTTTTGGCCCTGATGTCACACTACATCTTCCCAGTCCTTTGTTCCTCTCCAACCAGCAGCATCCTCCCACTCCAGATCTCATCAGCACTCATCCGGCTTCCCCCGCATCACAACCCTAGGGCTCCTGAAACGATGATGTACAACGTATCCATGGGAGCAGGAGCTCAAAGGCACTAACAGGAGATGAAAGCAGTGATACGGTGTAACTGCACCTCATCTCAGCCTGCTTCTCCTGCACTCAAGGATGTGCCTCAGCATTCACCCACTCAAAAGGCCAGAGACTGATGTATACTGGCAGATGGCTTCAGCAGCTCCCATCTCACTTCCCTACATGACAGAACCAGCTGGGAGCATCCCAAGCAGCACTACAGTCTGGTGCTTGGCAAGAAGTGCTTTAGACAGGAAACTCCAGCTCCATTTTGCTACTCAGCCCTCGTCCCACTGAGTCAAGAGCAGAGATCATCCCAGCAGCCTTGCATTTTCAGCTCCCAGGGGAAGCATCACCACACAACCTCTTCTCTCCAAACCCCTCCTTTCCATTTCTCTCCAGCAACTAAGAGAGCACCTGCAGTAACACAAGAGTTATTTGCCCAAACAGCAGCCACCAAACTCAGAAGCACCTCTAAGGGACCTCCCCAGACCATTCAAGCCACACCACCAATATAATGCACAGCCAGGCAGACACAGCTCCAGCCACCTGTTGGTTGCTCCCAGCCTCTCCCACTGCCACTGCCCTACCTGGCCACCCTTGTGCCGTTGCAGAAGCAGCGGCAATGTCTGGAGTGATAGAAATGACAGGAGGTCCCTCTATACTCTGTTCCGATAGGAAATCAAATTCTTCAGCCTACAAATCCAACCCACAACAGCATGCCCTGCCCTGTTCCCATCTCACAGCTACAGCACACTGAGAGTGGCTACTGCTCCTCCTTTCCCAAAGGAACAAATTAACTTTTCAACTTCTTTCCTCAGCCAGCAACACACTGCATCCTGCAACTATCCCCAATACCAAGGACCTTTTCCTGCTCTTCCTGCTCCTCTGAACTCTCCCAACAAGCCTCTAACTTGTTTGAAGAGCAGTGCCATAAACTTGCCATATGGCAGTGGCACAGCTGTGCCAAGAGAGATGCCATAGCCCTATGCCCTGTTTTTTAATAGCAGGTGGTAAAGGCACAGACACATTCTTTGTGCGCTGCTCTCACCCCCCAACTGCTAGAGCCAAGGCATTTCCTGGGTGTAAGGCACTCCTTAGAGTTAACAGCGCTCAACAGCCTTCTTCCATGACTGTGCCCTTTGAACTCTAAACACCAGCAGCATTCCATGGAACAGTCCCACCTCGCAGCCCAGTGTAATGCCAGCCCCGAGCCTCCCTCACACTGCTTGTGTCAGAACTCGTGACTCCCAGCAGCACCCAGATAGATCCTGCCTGGATCTGCCCAGCATCCTCCTCCTCACTGAGGCAGATCACACAGCTTCCCAGCAACTTCAGACTGTTTCCCTATCAAGCAGCTAATGCAAATACTGAGACAAACACACCATGAAGGCCCTCTAGTAAACCACTGCTTGCCCTTGGCCACTCCTCTCCACCATCACCCGCACCATTTCCTCAGCCTCAACCCAGCCATGTCCTTCTGCTCCCCCAAACACTACTGAATCAACAGGAAAAACCAAAAAGGATGTGATGCAGACAAACACACCCCAGGAATTTGTCCCATTAGTGCTCAGAACTACAGCACTAATAAGAAATTCCCTGGTATTTTGCAGAGCACAAGGAATAGTCCAAGGTAGCTCTCATCAGGGACAGGTTCACAACGTTCACTGCCAAGGAATCCACAAGCAACCTAAAGGACTTTGCACACCAGGGAGATGCCAAAACGCAGCAGGAGGCCAGAGAGAGCAATAAAACAGAGAACAGGAGCCATGAGGCTCTGGCACCCTGCCCCGCTGTGCTGCAGAGTGGGAAAGGCTGGGCAGGGTGGGATTTGGCACTGGGGAGGAAGCAGGTGACCCGTTGGTCTCGGCCCCTTGGGCTACTTCCAACCCCCTTGACTCAGCATTCCCATTTGAGGACAATCGGCGACTCACCTGCCACGGGGCTGGAGAGATTATCCAGGCTGCAGTCTTTGTCCCAGCCATAGTAGAGCCGCTTCCGCACTCTCTCGCTCAGCTGTTGGTGCCTGGGCAGGAACTGAAGGCAGACGGCGGAATGTGAGGAACGCCCAGAGCGCTCCCCGTGCCGGGTTCTCTCTCCACCCCAACCCAGCTCAGGGTTACACCGGGCCCGACAGGGCCACGAGCTCGGCCGGACTCCGGCCGTGCGGCCACACGGGGCTCTCCGGGAAGGGGGGATATCGGCGGATCACTCCAGGGCCTGCTGGGACCAGGCTGGGCCGGAGGGACTCACCGTGAACTCCTGGAATCCGCTGAGGGAGAAGGCGCCCTCCTCGTCCAGCAGCAGCTCGTCCAGCTCCATCCTGCCCGCTCGCGGGGCAGGCGCTGACAGGTCCCCTCGGGCGGTGCGGGGCTGGCTCCGGGGCCGCTCCGAGGGCGCAGAGCCGGTGTCCTCCGGGGGGCTGGTGCGCGCCGAGGCCGAGCGCGGTGTCGGGAGCGGAGCCGCTCCCAGGCCGAGCAGCGCCGCCAGCCTCC
>VXAY01000779.1:138417-152635 GCA_013399855.1 Oxyruncus cristatus | reverse complement strand
GGCCGCTGCACAGCCTGGTCACCGCGGCCGCGCTCGGCGGGGCCCTCTGGTGAGCTGGGGCGGGGGGGTGGTCCGGGGCTGTCGGTGCCGCCCGTCCGGGCTGTGCCGGTGTCTGCGGCGTGCGGCCGTTTCGGGGCCCAGGGCGATGCCCCCCGGGTGCCTGCGGTTCGTGTTCCCGCAGCCCGCATCGCCGTGGGATGTGCACAGCCGGGAGTAGCCGCGCTGTTTTCCTCTGACAGGCATAAACAGGCCCCTCCCTGAGGGGAGAAAGTGCCAGGAGGATTTGCTTTGCCCCGCGATAATAAAAGGCAGATGGGCCTAACTGGAGCCTCGCCCAGACACGTTTCTGGTTAATTTTTGCGTCCGTGCTTTTATCGGTTCGCTTCACCCTACAACGGCGAGCCCCATGGCCTCCTGCAGCGGCAGCTGCCCTGAGGCGTTTTATTTAAGCTCGTTAATCTTTCCCGGGAGGTGCTGGTTCTTCATTCTAAAGCCAAGGCCACTCGGTTTTGGCATGGCAGTATTCCCCCTTCCCTGTTTTCCCTTTTCTGCCTCTCGGGCAGGGCAGCAGCGCGAGGAGCCGGGAGTGTGAGTGGCAGAGCCCAGCTGTGGATGGGAATGAAAAACATCCTGTTTGTTTGTATAAACAGTGAGTCAGTTTTACTGATGAAAATGCTCTCAGCCAGTGGCTTTCCCAGCAGAAAAGGTCAAAAGTGGCCAGAGAAAGGGTTAAATGTTGGTTGCAGATTGAATAGGAAGGGACAGATTCTGAAGTCAGAGGAGTGTGTGACCAAATGTGACCAAATAACCTTTGAAGTCTCTGTGATGAGGCAACTTACATTCTGTTCCTTCATCCGTACTCTTTGTGGTAGCCAGGTGCTTAAACAGTCTTGGACTCCTCTACCAGCTGGAAAGGTCTCAGAGCAGAGCGTTGAAGTGAGGAGGAGGGCGAGAAGCACAGGTGAGATGTCAGGGGTGATAGACAATGCTGGCCCAGGGACTGTGCTCGAAAAGGTTGAGAAGAGCAAAGAGTGCCCAGAATATGGGACGGCAGAGAGACATTTAAATATCACAGAGGAGGAAGAATCATTTATGGTCCCATGGAGGATTCAGCCAGCATCCTTCAACTGCAACCCATAAATGAGATAGAATAGGAGGAAATTCTTTCAGAGATGACATGAAGCTACAGAATTGTTGTCCTATGAGAAGGGATACAAATGTTGTTCAGGTCATTAGAGGTCCTTTAAATCCATGGAAACTGCAGCTTCTGTTCTGCGCTGCCCAGTAAGGCAGATCTTCCAGGTCTTCTACCTCTGGCTTGGTGGGAAGCACAACCCTTCCCTGCTCTGCACTGCGAGATGCTCCCTGACTCCAGTTATTTGGTGCATTTGAGATTAGGTGTTGGCAAACATTCACTGAAGAGGAGAAAGGATAAACAGCAGAGCAGCTCTTTCTTTCTGGAAAGGAATGGTCATTAAAGGGGTGAAGGTGAACACATTTCCCTGGCATTTGTTTCTGGAGTGACTTTAAAACAGCTTCTCTAAGCTGGAGGAAAGGGTGAATGCAGACAGCCGCTGCTGGCACAAGTGCCACGCTGGGACCTTTGCTGTTGAATCTCTGTGGCGCGGGGAGATAAACTCTTCGATGGTGGCATTGCGCAACCGTGTGAGAGTAGTATTGTGTGAGCTCCAAAGTGACTCAAGCCAGTGTGTGGATGAGGGACATGAAAAGTTTTATGATAAAGTCAAGTGAGCAACTAAACCATTTAAGTGCTAGCTAGGCTCTGGTGAAATGGTGATAGGAGAATGGGCATCTAGAATGGCAAGATGCATTACTTGCATGTAATACTGGATCTTTTCATGACAAATTTAAGTTTTCAGCGAACAGGCTGTAGTTTTCTGCTACAGCAATCTGTAACTATGTTACCTAGAGCCTTCACCTTGAGGCTTTGGAGGGACTTGTACAAGGGAGCATTAGCCTTGTTTTACAACCAAGGGAGGAGCTCAGAAGCAAGGGAGAGCGTTGGGAAATGGCAGGGAGTTAGTTGTCAGGTGGTGGACCAAAGGCACCATTTGAGAATGTACTGTTGCAAGGATGGGTGTTTGCAGAGTACAGTGCTTGCTACAGTGGCCCATAACCGTTGGATATTTGTGCTCTGAGCTGTATCTGTTTGCTTATCAAGAGCAGTCATTTGCTGCCTTTTTCCTGCCTGACAATTTCTTTTTTGATTTCTAGGTTGTTTTCCTCCACTTCCCTGAGACCCCTCTTTCTCCTCAGCATGTCCCTTCTTGGCATCCTCTTGTTGGAGAAGTGGAAGCCCAGGTTCCTGTTTGATTTCTCAGGTATGTGATGTAGTACTGTACCTAGTGACACAGTTCTAGTGTTACCAGCTGCTGGGCTATTGCTACAGCTGGCCCTTCCTTGGCCCTCTCATAGGTCACTGTTCCTACTGTAACTGCAGGCCCAGGTACTGGTGCTTCCTCTTACATATTTGTGTCTAGGCATGGGGAGAATTCCTCCCAGTGCTGAAAACTTCTGGGAGTGTTTAATTTGGAGAGTGACTAAGGGACCCACTTAGCTTGCCAGGGAAGCTGGTGACAGGGATGATGTGGTAGTTTCTGCTGTGTCTTTTTTCTCCTGCAAATGTCACGGCCAAAAGTCTGGCCCGCTGAGCTGAGGTAAGGAAAACGGGGGCTGTTGAAGTTTATTGGTTTTGGTTAAGTTCAGTGTGGGCTTGTGCCCTGAAAGAGGCAGAGCAGATGAGAGCCACTTTTTTTGGCAGGTAGCAGAGTGGATGATGAGGTCTGGCAGCAGGGACAGTTAACGTATTGTACCTGTACTGAACAGCATCTGGTCTCCAGCTAATCAGTGAGTCCAATCACTTGTCTTATCTCTCCCACTTACTGAAGGGTCTTTGCTGACATTAGCCACAAAAGCAGCAAGAGGAATAGCCTCATAACGATGATAGACATGGATTGGCTGCTGTCTGCTTTGAGTGCCTCCTTCATTGGAGTTTATTAAATGACTGGACCCAGACCTGCCTACTGCATTAACTGCTGCTGTTCAAAGGCAGTTTGGGGCCCTCCATCCCTGCCCCCCTACTCTAGGGAGGATTTTTGAATGAAAGCCCCTCTATATGTGTGTTTGTAAGGTGCCCTTTATTTGACCTAAAAGACTACTAACTTAAAGGCTGCTTTCATAGAAGTCCTGATAAGATTAGATATGTTTCAGCTGTAGTTTTGAAACTGTTTGCTTTGTGTGGTTCAGGTAACTAGGCAGCTAAACTGTACTGGCCAATTTAATTTCCTGCTTTTTCGCAATGGTTTTTTAAGGGAATAGTTTAAAGCCAACCCAAACCATTTCACTTGAAATGTGTCCAGAAATGCAAAATCCTGGTGTCCAGTACAGAATGGTGTCATTGAGGCAGGTGGGGGTGGAGTCACTCCAGCAAGTACTAGGCCTGTAAAAGTGGTGTTATCATAGAAGAAATAGGAAATCCATCCTGAAATCAACTTATGTGGTGCAGAGCAGTGATGAATAAAAAAGAAAACCAAACAAACCAGCACCACTGGGGTTAGGCTTGTCCTGTGTCATAGGCTCTGCGAGAAATCAGTGCACATCCTACTGCGCCGCTCCTCGGTGTTCTTCACACATTTCACTGCTTCCTACTTTTTTGATGCTGACAGCAGAGAACAGGGACACCTCTCTGATGTGCCTTGTTAGGTCACAGCCCTCATTTTGATATGGTCCACTGGACCGTGTTTCCTCAACCACAGGGAGGGGGTGGTGCTCTGCATTCCTGAGGGGCCTCCCATTGAATTGGCACTCCTGAATACTTAGGGGCTCTTGTTTCGCTCTCACTTCCCACTGAAACAGAGCTGCAGCTTTGTGGCTTTAGTTCTCAATGCTTCCTGTAAGCCTTTCCTGGAGCTTTGGGAAGTGGGTCAGTACCATACCTTCAAGAGTCAGCACGTACGTACACAAACCTTGGCTTATGGCAGTTGTGTATGTCTCGGGTGACTGCTTATAACATCACTTCTAAAAGAATGCTAAAACCTCAGTGTGTATTTTGCAGTTACTCACACACCGTGATCAGGGACACACTAACAGCATTGAAATGTGCAACCTTTTTAGGGCCTGTCAGAAGGGACTGCATATTTCCGGCTCCCATGCAGTCTCAATATCTACATGGAGTTCCACTTAGATATTGTTTAAGGACTTAGGAAGCACCTCCACTTTCTCCTGAAATGGATATCAAGTAGGGATGTGTTCGGTATTGTTGTTGTTTGGCAGTTGTGTTTTGCTCAGTACAGGAGAGTGCAGTGTGGAAGAGCTCTAGCAAAGGTTGCATTGCAACTGAATGCTAGTACTCCTTGAAAAGGGCCCCTGCTTTCTAGCTAAAGTGTATACGCGGGTGAAGAATGCCTCTTGGAGAAGCGTTGAAAACCTCTAAGAGCCAAGGAATCCATTAGCAATAATTAGTCATTACCAACATGTAACCTAAACTCCTGCACAGCTGACTGGTCTCCCAGAAGAGTCTGGTTTATGTTAAGTGTTTTGTATTAATCCAAAATCCAGTATGAAATGCTAACAGAAAGATTTCAGCCAGTTATTGGTGATCTGAGGCCAGCCCTGGGTGTCCTGCTTGCCAGCTTACTTGTACTGGTGCTAGACAGTATTGCAGCACAGGCTGGAGTTAAGCCTTAACTAAGTGAACATGTCCTGTTGGAAATGCTCTAGGTTTGTGGTTGGGCTGTTCTTCTAACTGGTGTAAGACTTCAATGCTTTGGGATGACCAGCAGGCAGACTACTCTACTACAGGAAGCAACATACTGTTGATCTTAAAGACAGCTTGTGTTTTGCCAGATAATTGAAATCACGTGAAGACCCAGCAGCCTGCTGAAATGTTCTGCAGCTTCCCAAAGTGTCTCTGAAACATTCAGGATCAACTGAGGAGAATTGTTTCACTCCCTCTGCTGGTGTATTTTGGATGGCTTAGATGACTGCAGCCAGTTGGAGAGAAGTGGGGTTCCTGTACCATCCCACTTACTGTGTTGCTGGCACATCTGTCCAGCAGAGATGGCAAGTGTCCCAGCACCTCATCTGGTAGCTGGTGTGACCCGTGTAGACAGCCCTCACAGCCTGGCCAGTGCCAGATGTAATGTATTTGGTGATTTAGTGCAGGTAATAGATGAAGCTTAGAGATAGAGCTGGATTTCTGTGTGCTGCGATTAAGCAGCTTTAGATTCCTGAGCACAATAACAAAACAGCAATGGCGGTCACAGGAAGGAAGCAGCTGCCCCATGAGGGTGGAGCTGCATCTGTAATACTCACTTTGCACCCCAAGCTCCCTCTGTGAGCTCCCCCAGCTGCCGTGCCAAATGCTCGTGGGCAGAGGAGTGGATGGGCACCCAGTGTGCAAGCAGTTGACTCCTCTTGTCAGGCCTCATTACTGGAAATCTGGGTCATGCTCTCAAAGAATCGCCTCCTCCCCGGGCTGATGGCCTCCTGCTCCGCTGTGCGAGCCGGCTGGTGCAGTGCCTGCAGTGGGAGGAGGAGTCTGCCACACTTGGCCCAATGTCCTGTGTCATGGGAGAACAGTGGCAGGGCCGCTACAAGCATTCGCTCCCCTTATGTGGCTTGAGCTGGATGGAGTCTGAAGTCTGGCAGTGATGTTTGCTCACCTCTTCTGTGCATTTCCCTGAGGGAGTTACTGCCACTCTTGGGCTTTGTGATAGGCTGGTGACTCCAGGGAGGATTCAACCCCCTTTTTTTGCATGTTGCATTTTATTAACCCATTTCTAATTATAAGCCTGGTCTCTGAACATAAACTCTCTTCCTGTATTTTAGATCTGTTTACATGGTGCCATGCATGTGGGGGACAGGGTCCTGCTGACTTTTAGAATCTCTTGGACCAAGTTGGCTGCTGGTCAGAGCATCAAAGATGTATCTGTCCCTGACAGCTTAAGGACAGTGGGTGGACTGGTAGAGGAGGGTAGACCTTGATAAGCCATCACAGCATGAACAGGGTCTCGTTGAACACAGGAGACTTATAAAGGCTGTGTTGATAGATGAGCTTTGGTTGAGCTCTGTACATCCTGAGGCATTAGTCAGCTAGCCAGGACACCCAAATCCTTGAGCAACCAGGCTCATGAGTTCCAGTTGTCACAGAAATATTTTTTCCTCTCTGTATTTAAAGTCAGAGCATAATCATATGTGACCACTGCCATTGAATCACCACTCGTCACTTCAGTACTACATGAACTCCATGAGTCCCTGTTTGATCATCACTGGGTTGAGTGCAGAGAGGAATGGGAAAGCCTTTCCCTTGCTCTTATCCAGACAGACGGACCCTAGGAGTGCAGTTTTATCTGTGCCTGGCACAAAGGGCTGTCAGGGGACATAAAAGAGCCCTAAAATTAGAAAATTACGCACAAGACTGCTATTTGTTATGCAATTCCATGGGAAAGGATGGAGACAACGGGGACATCTCTGGTATTTGTACACAGCATCCTGCCAGGGACTGGGCTGGTCGGTGGGAAATGCTACTCAGACCTTCTGGTGCCATGTTTAGCTTCAAGGTGGAAGCTGAAGCTTTCCCTAGCTTAGAAATTGTGCTGGCAGCCCCCTGTGAATGACAAGGGCTCGCAGCTGCTGTGGGAATGGCACTGCCCAGATTTTTGGGACACTGGGGTAAGCCGTGTGATCTCTGCAGCGGAGAGCCCGTGTGTTAGCACCAGGGTGCACCTCAGATATGCATGTCCTGGCATGTGTGTGTCGATGCAGGTTGCAGGATATGCTGGGGTGCCCCTAGCCCAGTGCTCTGGCTGCTCCAAGTCTCCAGACATGCTTCACTACAGCCTGTGCAGCTCAGGCTCCACGCCAGTGATTCCTGCTTGCGTGAGAGCATGAAGAAGATCCTCAGGGTGCATCCCTAGCTAAGGATGATACATCCCCAGTTCTGCTCTGTTCAACTGGTAAAAATGTCAGATTGTATTTTTCACTTGGCTGACTAATCTGCTGTGTTCTCTCTACAGCACAACCATCGGAGGAGCTGGGAGGGGAAAGGTAAGCTCACTTATGTGCTCCTTGGTGAGAGGGGAGAGTAGGGAAGCCTTAATTTAGTGTGGTGATCTCACCTGTCCTTTTTTTTCTATTGTTTATAAACTGCATGGCTCCTGCTGTGAAACATTTCTAGCGATTTCTCCTGCACTGGGAGCTGCTTATCAGCTGAGGAGCCACATTTTGAGACTCTGGGGAAAGCTAGTGTTCTTTCAGTAGCAATAAAGCTCAAGTACTTCTGATGTTAGGTACTCTCGAGTTTCTTCCCTGAATCTCTCCTGAACTATTTTAAGAACCCTCCAGAGAGAAGGAAATCACAGAGACTGACTTTTGCAAGCCATATGTTCTCTCTGTGTGGCATGGCTTGCATCCTTGGCCATGGTTGTAGGTCTGAGCACTGCACTCTGGCTTATCTTGGTGCAAGATAAGCACCTCTGACTTGGTGCAAGAGGAGCCCATGTAGCTAGTTCCACCTTCAGCACTACTGTCTGCGTGGCTTTGAGTAAACCACTTTGCATCTTGGGCCTGTGGCATGGGGATTCTGTGGCATGATTACTGCTGCTGCTTGGCTCAAGTGTCTCTTGATTCTTCCTGATTAAAGAAAAAAAAGTCTCCAAATTAAGCATCTTCCATAGTTCAGTTGAAGATGCAGTCAGTATTGTCAAGCCTTTGGTAGGGAACTCTGCTTCCCAGTGCAGCTGTTCCTCCCCTCCAGCAAAACAGGCCATGTTCAAAGATTGTCTTCTTGCTCTTGTCTGTCTCTAGTGAGGGGGTGACTTCAGGGGCACAACCTCACCTGCTCAGTGTCCCTGAGCTGTGCCACTGTCTGGCAGAGAGCTGGGTCACCTTCAGGCTGTACCTGCAGGAACTGCTACAGTACAAGAGGCAAAATCCTGCCAAGGTAAGCTGGAGATACCTACTCTTCTGTGCAGGGGCTTTTCTTTCCATTACTAGTGGCTTAGGAGATGGAAGAATGTAAATTCAATATTTTTACAGTTGCTGTCCCTGTTCAACATTTGCTGTTCATTCCTTTCAGACTCTATGCCATGGGAAGTTTAAATGATGAGTAATTGGCTTCCAGTACTTGTAAACTGAAGCTGAACTTAACCCCTCCTATGAATGGCTTGCTGTACTTAGTTTTATTTCTTAGTGTGCAAAGGAAGCTCTTAGATTGGGAGTGGAAAGAAAAAAACGGAAGCCTACAGTCTCTGCCCCTTTTGCAGGCTCCATCCTTAAGCTGGTCTTACCTATTTTGCTAGCCAGGATTGTAGCTAGCCAAGTCCAAATGCAGCAGTGTTTCTGAGTGAATGGAAACTTGTCATTAAACGTGTTCTGATGGCTGTGACGTGTGTTGTTTGGAAAGGGTTCGCAGACAGGAGCTGGCTTAGCATGACAAAAAATAGGACCGACCAACCACTAGGATTGTGTCAGGCTTCCTGGGGTTCAGTGTGCCAAAAGGAGTGGGTTTCTGATACTGCTTATTACTCCTTTTCTGTTAAAATCTTGTCCCAACCTCAGGGAGTAGAAGACAGGACCCAAGATGCCCATAAAGGGTGAATTCATTGGGAACAAAGCCCGTAGAGGGCCCTTAGCTTTTGCAGACCCTTTCCATTATGAATTAAACTCTTCATTGCTGGATTTAGTCCATATCTGAATCCAAGCACTGGCTTGCAGAGTGTCTGTTCTCACTTCTCCCCCTCCCCAGGAGAATGCAAGACAAGTTGTTAGGGCTGCACCAGTATGCTTCCACTTTTTTCCGGAGGAGGAAGGTCCTGGTGTGGTGGGAGCGTGGGTTCTGCTAATGCTTCTGCCAGCTGGTTTATGGCATAGCAGTGGCACAGCATCTGGTGACTCTGTAACAGGTTCTTGTCTGTTCCTCATGTACTCCAAAATGGCAATTTGCAATATCCAATCCTATCCTCAAGTAACATAATTTACTTCATAAAGAACTGTCCAATAAATTTTTGATATGTTTTACTGGGTTGTTGGGTTACCTTGGTCATCCTGCGCTTAAACCTCTAATGCTTACAGCTTAACCCAGTCCGAGTTGTGACTGTCAGCACCTGAATGTACTCGGTGCAGAGCTGGCTGACTGACTGTTAGGAGCATCCCTTGTGTTCCGCTAACTGGGTTTCCAGCTCTGGTTGCGTAGATGTATCTCTGCCTCTTGTCACTTCTCTTTGTTCCTCTCTCTTCCTTCAGTTCTGCATGAGTGTCTGTTCAGGCTGCCTGATTCTGGCTGTAGTTGGACACTATGTTCCAGGCATAATGATCTCCTACATCATTTGTGAGTATAAGCAGCTCTCTTGAAAGCCGAAACATGACCTCACTGTGCTGTTGATAAGCTGGCAGAAGCAGATTTATGGTTTTCTCAAGGGGATCTGTGCTAGATGATGAATCAATACAGGGAGTGTGCTCCGGGAAGTCTCTTTAAGTGCATGCACGTGTGCAGTACAACTGAAAAGGCAGGAGAGGGAGCCGTGGCTACAATATTGCTGCCCTCTCCCACAGCTGAGGCTGTGCTGCCAAGGCACCAGGGAAGGGGGAAGCTTCTGTATCAAGAGTGTTGTTAATGAAGCTGTGTGTTTGGTAAACAGACCTTTTTCACTGCATCATGAGTTCCTAATAACTGTTCTGGTGCTCTGCTGCGAGCACATCTACATATGAGCTCTATGCTGCTACCCTTATAGAAGTTTTGATCATACTTAGTTTTAATAACCTCATTTCAGGGCTTGTATTGCATGTTGGGACTGGGATGTAGTGGCTGAAGAAAAGGACTTACACTTCATCTTAACATAGATCTGTATTCTAACAGAGATCTGATTGTAAAGCCCGGTTAATCAAGCAGCTTTGAAATGAGCAAAAATAGCCATGGATGAGGATTTTTAAAGGCAGAGTCAGATGGGAAAGCAGATGCCATTCAACTGTGTTTCCGTTGATTCAGTCTTTCTCGGTGGTGCCTTGGGGAGGATTGGGTTGTGCTTGGTCTGTCTCACACTCACTGCATCCTGTGTCCACAGTGCTCAGCATTCTGCTCTGGCCTCTGGTGGTCTACCATGAGCTGATCCAGAGGATGTACACGCGTTTGGAGCCTGTCCTGATGAAACTGGACTACAGTATGAAGGCGGAGACGCTGCACCACAAGCATGAGAAGAAGAGTAAGGACCCACCTTCTCTCTGGCTTTTTTTAGTGCTGTACTCCCAGGGTGAAGCCCTAGCAAAGGACAATAGGAGAGCATGTCTGCCAACACTGTGTGGTGAAAAGCTGCAGAGGAAAGCAGGTGGAAACTTGAGGTTTATGGGGAGAGCAATTAGGTGCTCCAGATGATCCTGAGAACAGCACACAAGAGCAACAGATTAGGGTTGTCTCTGGGAACCCTATATGCTTTCACATGGTAGTAGAAGTAGTGGGAAAGTGATGTATAAAGGCAGAAAATTCCTTCAGTGTCATGTAAAGCCTTTCTTCTCTTTCTCATAGAGCGACAAGCGAAGAGCGAGCCTGCAGTAGGTGATGAGCCAACAGCAGAGACAGAGAGTGAGAGTGAGGCAGAGCTGTCGGGCTTCTCCCCAGTGGTAAGAGCACAAAAAGCTGAGCGGAAACCAGTCTCCCCTGTCTGATCTGTAGCAGCTTGAGAGCCGGGGGTGGTCTGAGTATAGCTGCATTGATAACAAACAGCAGAGAACTAACTAATTTCTTAGTGACTTAGTTAAAAGGGGAGATGGGTTTGTGTTTGATCAAGAGTATTGTCTCCAATCTGGGTATTGAGAATTCAGTGCCACAATGTTGGTGAGGACATGCCCCAGCCTTCTCCTGACTTCAGAATGACTTTGGTGAGGATGCTTCATGCTCAGAGAATGTGAGTGTCTCTTGAAGAAATGAACTCCCCCTGGTGTAATGTACGGGGGCTCTTCAACACTGAAAAAGGGAGATGAGCAGCACTAGTGTCTCTTACACTGTTCCCTGCTCTCAGTCACTGTGTGTGACCTTTCTATATTTGCACTGCAGAAACAGACCGAGTGTCTTTCTTTACAGGAACTCTGGGCATGTAGCTGGGGCTGTGAGGTGGGAAGCCTCGGTTTCCAAAGGAATGTGGATACTTGAACCACTGCTTCTTGTAGAAGGCTTCATTGGGCTCAGTGCGAATGCAGAAGGGAAGGGGTGTTCTGTTTCTTGGTGATCCCAGGAAAGGAAGAAGGATCAAAGCCTTCTGAGACTCCCACAGTCTGATCCCATCTTGTACTGCCTCTTGGGTTTTTCACTGAGAGCAGGCAAAGCTCCAAGCAGTGATTTATTGCAGGAAAGCCAGTGAGCTGAGACTGCCCTTCCCTGTAGTGCAGTGAGCACTTTCCCCAGCATACTGTCCCTCCAGCAAGGACTTCTACCTGGAAACTCTGGAGGCACCTGTAGGCAGTACTGTTAGCCAGACACACATGAATTTGTCCCTCTGTCTTCATCCCATGCAGGTGGATGTGAAGAAAACTGCCCTGGCACTGTCAATCACAGATTCTGAGCTCTCTGATGAGGAAGCTTCTATCCTGGAAAGTGGGGGCTTTTCTGTCTCAAGGGCTACCACCCCGCAGCTGACAGATGTTTCTGAAGGTATGTGATGCCTTGCTGCCCCCCTTACCCTGGATGTTTTGTCCCAGAACAATAAGCCTTATGAATGGGAGGACAGGGAGGGAACCCAGCTATTTGCATGGGAAAAGCATTGAAAGGAGGAAGGAAAAGCAGTACAGCATGCCATGACTTCATGGCTGATCATAAGCTGGTCCTGAGTGGACCAGCCTCTAAGTACTGCCCCACAAAGCAATGCTGTCTTGTGACACCAGCAAGGGAGCAAAGGCACTCGCAAAGTCCCACAGAAATAACTGCATAGATAGTCACACACCTATATATGATGCTGGGAAAACGAGGTCTGACACACCACCCTGTCAGTCTTCGTAGCTCAGAGGAGGACTGGTTAGTGGTGAGGAACATGGAGGAACCCACTCGGATGTGGTCACTTGGGTGTCTAGGGAGGAGCACGCAGGTGATGTGTTGTAAGCACAATTTCCCTGACCCGGAGGGTTTTTGTGGGGGGCTCTAGACGCAGAGAGCATGAGCTGGTGCAGGAAGTCCACTCTGAGCACAGAGCACATAGAGCAGGATGGCGAAAGGGACACTCCCGTGTGAGTCATGCTGCTGAGAGAAGGGGATAACTACAGATCCCTTCCTGCTGTGCTCCAAGGTTGGGGAAGATGGCCAAAAGTCAGCCATGGCTTGTCATCTGGGAGAAGGTGGGTGAGGAGGTAGAGTTGAGAGAATCTGTGCCTTAATGCTGGTGCCTTTCAGACCTGGATCAACAGAGCCTGCACAGCGAGCCAGAGGAGTCATTTTCCAAGGACCTGGCAGAGTTTCCATCCGTGGAAGAATATCATTCCAGAGACCTGGGACCACAAAGTGATGAAGATGCGTTTGGTGTGCCTCTGGGTCCTGAGCTTGCCCACGCTGCCTGTGAGCTGGACTCAGCAGAGAAAGAGGCCGCGGACTCTGACCTCTCCATCCTTCACCTCGCGTCTCCTCTCCATTTTGTAAATACGCACTTCAATGGGAGTGGTCAAGCGGCAGGAGGCAGCGCAGAGCCAAAAACTGTCCCTGCCCCGGGCCTGGGCATCTGCATTAACACGCTGAGTGAGGAGATTGTCACCACTGCCATCACCACGGCGGTGCAGAACACCCTCTCTGCCCTGCTGCGGTCCTCAGAGGCCAGCGAGGGGCCCTCCCTCTCTGAGTTCCTCCCCACCGAGCCTGAAGAGAAACTGAGTTTCCAAGCACACCTGTCAGAGAGTGAAGTGGTGGAGACAGAGACAGAAGCTTCACCAGGGGATGAGGAGGAAGCAGATGACTTTGAGCTACTGGATCAGGGGGAGCTGGAGCAAATGGATGTAGAGCTAGGGCTCGGAGAGGAGCAGGAGGCACAAGAGTCTCCTGCCGCTCCATCTCCCTCCTCTACTGTGCTTGCTGAGCTGCCAAAGCAAGGAGATGAGGAGGAGGCAGTGATGACAGCAGCACCTATGTCTTAGGTCTTCTTCATGCACCCCTTTTCCTCCATCGTCACTGGAAAGAAGGAAAAACTCACACAGTGAACGTGCAGCGAGTTTTTAAATGTTTGTGTTGACTGAGATGGAAATGCGTCAGTGTTAATGTGCTGTGTCTGGAATAATGAATCCTTTCCATCCTTCTAGAGCCAGGCCTTCACTGGCTGAGCAGGAGGCCCTGCAGCTGGGGAGGAGCCGGCTCCTAGAAGCCTTATGCCACAACTGAAACACCAACCCCAGCAAACGCTTCCTAGTAATGGTGCAGTATTTTGGTCTGTCTTCTGTTTGTCTTTTGTTTTGCACGCAGAGTACCGAGCTAGCTGTAGCTGCTGCTAATACCCACATCCCCAGTAGGACATATGCAATCTTATTTTATTGGGTTTTTAAATGGCTAAAAGTGTAAATAATTTTAACTTTCCTTGGTTTTGTTTGGGGGAGAGGGATGGGGTGCATAGTCAAACCCTCTCAAGGGCTAGTGGAGGGAAAAGGGTCTTTGGAACAGAGGGTAGCAGTAAGGGGACAAAAGCAGATGGGTGCTATGCAGTGAAGAGAACCCCGTTCTGCAGACTATTCCATCTTTTGTGTCACTGCTGTAACAGGGTATTGTTTTGGGTTTTTTTCCCTGTCTTGTTTGAGTTCTGCTACTGGGTGGCCGTGGAGTTGAGTTTTTTGCAATCAATGAAATTCACTCCTAGCCCTGTTCAGTACTCCAGTTTCTTGCTGTAGTGGCATCTCATGCATTCTTCACCCCTGACCCCGCTAGCACCCCTTCTGTGCTCAGCTGGGCATCGTAGCATGGCACCTGGAGACTCCGAGCTGGCTGGAAGAGGCAGGAGCCCTGTTACACAGCAGAGGACCCGTGGTTTGTGTCCCCTTGGGGCAGGGTGGAGGGAATTTCCCCGAGTTCAAGCTGTCCCGTGTGGGCAGAAACACCTCTTGCTGGCCCTTCCGGGCTCCGCCTTGCCCCGAGCCTTCCCTCGGCGCCCAGCCTCTGGAGCTGGTGTTGCCGCCTGCTGCCGGCGGTGCTTCCGGAGGAAGGGGACGCGCCGGGGCGGGGCGATGCCGCCGGGGCGGGGCG
>VXAY01000779.1:125724-138202 GCA_013399855.1 Oxyruncus cristatus | reverse complement strand
GGCAGCCCGGCCGGCGGGGCGGCGCCGGGCTCCCGCTCGGCGCAGCGGTGGATGAAGGGCGAGCCGTGCCACCCGGTTTGGCCTTGGCGGAGGGGTCACTGGTCCTTCTCGCTGCCAGAGCGGGGCTGGCTGCCGGTGCCGGTAGCCCGGGGACACGGCTCTGCCCGGCCGGGCAGCGGCTCTGGGTCGGGAACGGCAGGGAAGGGCTCTCGGTGCCGCAGGCTGGGAACGCCGGACGCGGCGGGGCCGAGGGGCCGCTGGGGCCTGTTCGTCTCCCTGTCATCCGGATGGGCGAAGCCCGTGCTAGCTGGGGCGGCATCGGTCGCTGCCGGCTTGAGGCCAGCAGGCCATGGGGAGCTCGGTGTGATTCTGGGTGCTACTCCTGATCCTGGGGAGGGCACGTTTTGAGGAGGAGCCGTGGGTAATTCTAAGACGTGGCTATGGAGCTGCAGATCTTTTTTTTCGTGCTGGGGGATGTGAAGTACGGCCCTGGCTTTGCCGCGGGTAAGGGTTGTGCCTTCGGGAAGTGGGGAATGCCCCCGGATTGCAGGTGGGCAGTGTTGACCTCCATGCTCTCTGTCCGCGGCATCTCCCCACTCCCAGACTTCCTCCCCCTGAAGTGTGATGCCTGTGAGCAGATCTTCTGCACCGACCACATCGCTTATGCCCAGCACGACTGCACCTCTGCCTACAAGAAGGTAAGTGCAGAGATGAGACCTCATCCACCCTCCTGCATGGAGCTGCTGAGTTTTTCCAGCCATGGATCAGAATAATCTGTGACTTCTTTGATCACTTGGGCAATCCCCCTTGGGATGTGTGCTGAGTCTGAAGGTGCCCCTGAAAGCCAGGGTGTGCATCTCAGTGCCACAAACATCCAGCCCTCCCTTTGCCGCTGGGTGAAATGGTGTGGGCATCTCCCAGCCATACTGTCTTCCCTTCCCAGGATGTATATCCATGCCTGTGCACCAGCTGTGGAAGCTGTTTGGAGGGTGGTGAGCAGAATCTCAAACTACAGCTGCTGCTGTAGAAGCCGTGATAGGCAGGTCCAGGGAGGGAGATAGATGGCTGCACAGCACTCAAGGTTGCCCAGCTACCTGCTCCCAGCCCCTTTTTGTTATCTCTGCAGGATGTGCAGGTCCCAGTGTGTCCCCTCTGCAACACCCCAGTCCCCGTGAGGCGGGGGGAGATGCCTGATGTTGTGGTGGGCGAGCACATTGACCGTGACTGCAAGTCCGATCCCGCACAGCGCAAGCGCAAGGTATGAACCTGATGCTCTCTGTGTGGCTGCTGAGCTCGGCTGGGTCCCTGACAAAGCCTGGGAGTGGGATGAAAACAACACAGATTCGCCCCTGCCCAGTGCTTTCCCTGTTCGCACAGGCTGAAGGCAAGGAGAGTTGGTGAGCTGGAGGTGTGAGCATCCACGGGGCTTTGTGAATGCAGTCTGAGGCCTGGGATGGAGTGGGGCTGGGCAGCCACCTGGGATGTGAGGATGGGAAACTGCATGCTGCCATTAAGAAAATGCAGTCAGCAATTAGCTACACCATCTTGCCAGGAGATGAAATTGCTGCAGGGAGCTGGCCCTGCAGGAATCCAGCCCAGCAACAGCTGAGGGCTCTGGAGTGTCCCCACTGCACTGGCATGGAAAGCAGGAGTGCCTGGGCGAGGCATGCTTTCTCCTGCTCTGCATTCTGTGGTTGTGGAAACCCTTGTCTAAGGAGATCAAAGCACCAGTGAATTACTAATAAACTATCTAAAGAAAGCTAGTATTCAGAGACAAACTCAGGAGCCCTGCAGATAACACACTGGTGGGAAAAGCTGGTCAATGCCCAGGGCCTGGCAGGGAGGGAGGGGACAACCCTAGACCTGCAGTGCCATGTTCCTTTTCACCACTGCTATGTCATTTTTCAGATCTTCACCAACAAGTGCTTGAAGCCTGGCTGCAAGCAGAAGGAGATGATGAAGGTGATCTGTGACCAGTGCCACAAGAACTACTGCCTCAAGCACCGGCACCCCCTGGACCATGACTGCAGCGGGGCAGGGCGTCCCCTCTCCAAAGCAGGGTGAGGGCCTGGGGACAGACAGGCTGGCATGGATGGGGCTGTGCTTGCCAGACGGGTGATAAGGAAGAGCCCAGCTCCTCCTGGCCTATTGTCTGGGACTGCTGCATTCTCACATTCACACTCCCTGCCTGGTGTCCTCCAGCAGCACCAAGCACAGATGTATGCAGAGTCTCTCTCCTGTAGCAAAAGCTGCTGATACTGCCCACTGACTGCTTTGCTGTTGCTTCTTTGCCCATCTCATTATTCTGGAGATGGTGGTTTCTGCCTGTGCTGGTACACGGTTTCAGGTAGAGAAACAGCACTTGAAACTCTTGGGAATAACTGAGCCACAACATGGGTACTCTTGGGAGGAAGGGGGGCAGGGAGCCAAGGAAGCCTCTTGCTTATCCAGCTCCATCTCCTGGGGTGTTCAGTGCCCAGAAACGGCTTGTGGTGGTTAAGCTCTCACAGGCGTCCTGTCTGTCCTAGGCACGCTGCAGTTACGAGAGCCCAGGCATCCTCCTCCAAAATAGTCACCGCATCAAGCAGCGGAGCTGCCCGGCCAGCAGACAGCTCCTCTTCTCCGGCCTCTGCCAGGTAAGGTGATGGCCCAACTTGTAATTCTGAGGTGGGCATGACCAGGCTCAACTTGGCTTCCCGGGTAACGCCGGAGCGACAGCTTCTTGTGCGTCAGCAGAACTCAGTAGTTGTGCCAGGGCTCCCTGCCTTGACAATAACCCAGCTTCTTTCCTGTTTGCAGGGGAGGCAGAGCAGCTGCGTTGCAGAATCGTAGCACCTCCCCTCCAGCTGCCATGCTGCTGAACGGGCTGGTGAGTGGCTTGGCCTGGGCATTTTGGGGTGGGTTTGGGTGGTTCCTGTGACCTGGGAAGTGATTGCAAAACTGCTTTCTAACCCACATTCTGTAGGAGACTATGAGGTCCTAGCTGGGCCCTCACTGACAAACAGGGATCCTGGATGCTCCGTGGGAAATCAGAGCTTGCAGCTATGCTGTGCTTGGTGCTCATTTTTCTCCAAAGGGATAAAGCGTACCAGCCATTTTCCCCAGGTGTTGTCTTTCTGTTCTGCAAGCCGAGAGTGAAGAAGGAGACTGGAAGCTGCTTCCCACTTGTATTCTTGGCATACTCCTGTATTAGCAGACAGGGGTGCGTTCCCATGGGCACAGGTAGAGCACTGCAGGTGTGTCCTGAGCCCCAGGCCTTCACCTTGGCTGTGTCTGGCTTCCTGGAGAGAGGAGATTCACCCACCCTTGGCAGGTCAAGACTGTACCTGCCACGTGTCCCTTAGGGCTGCCTCCTGCCCCCCACCCTGGCTAAGCTGGTGACAAGGTGTTTTGTTTCAGAGCGAGGAAGAGGCACTGCAACGAGCTCTGGAGATGTCCCTGGCAGAGTCAGCAGGCAGCTCAGTGCAGCCACCCAGGTACAGCCCCAAAACACGTGGTGTGTCATGCACCCAGCCTGTGTATGAGAGGTGCCTGGGGAAGCATCATGTGGCTTTGGGATGACATTTCTCTCAGCACGTGTCTCCATATGATGCCTCTCTGTGGCTGACAGGGGAAAAAAGGAAGAGTCTAGAGCCATCAGGGAGCTCTGTGCAGCAAGCAAGCCCTCAGCCCTTGGGGGAGCTGGGAGGGGATGGTGACTGACACAGAGAATAGGGCGAGCATGACAGAGGCAGAGTAGGGTTGTTCACAGAGGATACCCAGGAGCTCACGTCCTCAGGCACAGCGCCCAGTGGTGCTAAAAGCACTGTCTTACAGACAGGAGTTAACATGGCTCTCTTTGGCCCAGAGTGGTGGCTGCCAGCCCCAGCTGGATCCTTTGCTCCTTCCCCAGCCCCTGGCTTCTTCAGGGTGATCCTCGGTTGCTCCCCCTGCTTAGCTGTGCTGGAGAGTTGCAGTGAGATGCACTGGGGAGGCTGAGGCACATAATGCAGTGTTGTCCCAGCAGCACGCAGGAGGAGGAGGATCTGGCACTGGCCCAGGCACTGTCAGCGAGCGAAGCCGAGTACCAGCAGTCGCAGCGGCAGGTGAGTGAGGCTGGCTATAGGCTCTGCACTGTCATGGGGTTGATCCTGCCTAGTTATGTCATGGAGGGAGCTTCCCTGCATTCTGCTTCCTCTGCGCTCTGTCTAGACTGGCTTTCTTCACCAGGAGGGCAGCCCGGCCTGGGGCAGTGGCAGCATCACTGCTGAGCACACAGCCCTGGGGACTTGAGCACTGGATTTGTAGGACAGAGGAGAAAGCCTGTCTCCTCTTGCTCACTCTGTGCTTCTTCCCATTCCAGGCACACAGTTCAAAGCCATCGAACTGCAGCATGTCATAGGCAGGAGAGGCAGGGTGTGCCAGCAGACATGAGATCCCGCTTGTGACCCAAGGATTGGTCCCACATGGATGCTGTGGGGTTCTGGCCTGGGCACTGGTGACAAGAGCCCTTCACCAGGGACCGTTCATCTCCCTGGGAGCTGTAAGCCACCGAAAACACACTGGCACCTCAGCCCTAGCACCTGTATAAAATTAGTGCAGCAAATCACTGATACTCCTGGGGAAATGAAGACGGTGCAGGACAAGGCTGAGCATACACTGACCAAAGCAGGCAGCAGCCCAGGGCATGCACTTACCCACGGCTGCCACAGCCATGTCACAACACTGGTGGGACTGTGGAGTGAGGGCAGAGCCACGTGGGGACATCTCCGCATGCTCGGACATACCGCTGCTGGGATGCAGCTACCCACTCCAGTAGCAGGGGGCTGGATTTCATGCTCTGGGGAGGGCCCTGCCAGCCCCTCAGCAATGAACAAGTGTGGCTGGGATGGTCTCTTGCCTGGACACAGCACAGCTGAATGTGCAGCCTCCCGGCAGCGTGAAGGCAGCCCCTCCTCTGCTCGCCACACCCTCGGTGCCTCCCTGCTGTTTGCATGCACAAGAGCATGTTGGGCCTTACCTTGCTTGGCTGGGGCACAGGACCTCTCTGAGACTGAATGGAGCTGTGTTTCCTTTCTGGTTTAATATAACAAGGGCCATTAACTGAAAAGTAACCTTGGTGGTGACTTGACTGTACCAGTGTGGCTTGCAGGGGAGGGCTGCAGCTGCCTGCCTGCTGCTGGCTGCTCTCTGCTGCCCTAACCTACCCCAGGGCCCTATTTTAATGCTGCTGGGCCAGGAATGCCTCCCTCCTTCCAGCCATGCTGCAGGGGGATGCTACCCTTTGGGGTAGCATCAGCACAGAACCCCTTCTTAGAAACAGAGCCCTGAGCCTCGAGCCAGCTCTTCCTTGCTGGTGTTTGGAGGCTGGAGCTGATGGGTGGGTTGGGGGGTATTTGTGCCAGTGGCCTCTGGCAGGGGGTCTGCAGCTGTGCAGAGTGGTGCTGCTTTTCCTCCTGCTGCTGGAACCATTCTGGCCTGCAGGGGCTGTGCCTGGTTCTGCACAGGACTGGGCCGTCCCACTCTGAGCAGTGTACAGCTGAGGGAGGGGGGGTCTGACTGGGCTGAGGGAACATTGAGACTTGACAAAGTGCTCCTTGGGAGAAAAAATAAAAGCATAGTACAAGGTGCAGAGGCACTTAGGGGGAGTGGTCACTTGGTGTCTGGCCAAGAGGGGCACATTTCTGCAGGTGGGACTGCAAGGGGGGGCACATGGGGGTGAGGGGGCACCAACTGCCCTGCTTCTTCCTTTCCTATTGGGGTGTGGTCCCCTGCCAAGCTCAGCCCTTTGTGTGGGGCTGACAGCCTGCCTGGCCCCTTGCCTGCCTAAGCCCATGGAGCTCAGCCCATGGCAGAGAGCTGCTGGTCGACCCAAGGGCACAGGTACTAACCCTGCCTGCCCCTGCCCCGAGGTATGTACCCTGCTATACACAGAATACACAGGCACGGAGCTGAGAAGGACCTGGTTTAAGAAACTACACAACAGCAAAACAAACAGGTACAAATATAGTGGAGTGTCCAACCAAGCCCCTGCAGCTCCAGGATGGGATGGGCTTCAGTGCAGAGCCAGCAAAGGGCTCCCTGTCCGTGTGGGGGCCTGGCCCTGAGTCAGTGTCACAGCAGAGACGCCAGTCATGCTCACAACCCCTTCTTGCTGCCCTGGGGCTTCTCAGTGTGGTGTTCCTTGCTCTCGCCCTCATCCCCAGCCTGCTGCTGCAGCCACATACCAGCATACACGCCGCCCTTCTGCAGCAGTTCCTCATGCCTGTGAGGAGAGCAGAGGGGTGCAGGGTCCTGAGCTGGTCCCAGCACCAGGGAGTGGATCCCCGTGGGCAGACAGTACCCGGCCCCTCTCCATGCTCACCTCCCTCGCTCCACGATGCGCCCATCCTTGAGCACCAGGATCTGGTCTGCACCCACCACGGTGGAGAGCCTGCAGGGAAAAGCAGGTGTTATCCTAACTCAGAGGGGAGAGGTGCGGGAGTGGGGTTTGCACAGTGTAAGGAGATGCAATCCCAGGAACTGTCACCTCCTGAGCAGGGGACAGGTCTGTGTGCCCCTCTGGGAGGGGCTGGCCTGCTCAGAATGCTCAGCACCCCCTGGACCAGCCCTTCCTCTCATCCCTACCTATGTGCAACGACGACAGTGGTGCGGTGGGTGCAAACCTTGGCCAGTGAGGCCTGGATGTGTCTCTCAGTCTCCGTGTCGAGTGCGGATGTGGCCTGTGGGAGAGGCAAGGTGTGGGGAAGGGATGGAGGCAGTGCAGGCAGCTGCTGAGGATGAGGCTGCTGCAGAGCAGGAGGAGGCTCTTGCCATTACCTCATCCAGCAGGATGATGTGGGGACCCTTCAGGATGGTGCGTGCAATGGCAACACGCTGCTTCTCACCCCCACTCAGCTTCAGCCCCCGCTCCCCGACCTGGGTGTTGTATCCTACAGGCACAAGGGCAGGAACATGCTGTTCTGGTGCCCTCTGAGATGGGGATGGGGACCAGGTTCTGTTGCCCAGGGAGGTCCTCCTGGGACCACACAGCCACCTGGCACAGCCTCAGCCCATCCCTAACCAGGGGCTGATCTAGCCTGGAGAGAAGGTAGGGAGAGGCAAAGTAAGGCACAGGGTCACGCAAGTGTCCCCATGGACCATATCACGTAAGGACACCTGTGAGCACAGCTAGAAGGTCATGAGGAACCCTGGGATTGCAGGGGAAGGCCAGGACGGGACTGCAAGGGTCTCACCATCAGGAAAGGAAAGGATGCGGTCATGGATATCGGCAGCCCGGGCTGCCTCCTGCACCTCCTGGTCGGTGGCCAGGATCCGTCCATAGCGGATGTTGTTGGTGATGGTGTCATTGAAGAGCACTGTGTCCTGGGGCACCACCCCAATGTGAGCACGCAGTGACGCCTGCTTCACCTGGGGAGGCAGGGGGAGAGGGCTCAGGCAGATGTAAAACCCTTGCAAAGACCCACCCCACAGAAAACCAATCCTACCCCTCCGCCATGACCCCCACTCCTTGTAGGGTGTGTGCTGTAGGATTCTGCACCACAGGCTCAGCTGAATCTCCACCCTGTGGTGGAGCACCCTGACAGTGGCCCGGCCCTTCCTGGGGAGCCCTGGCCAGTCTCCAGCATTTCAGGCCAGGGGTCCCACAGTCATGCCATTGACCTCACTCCTGGCATAGCCATCAGCCTGCAAAGGGGCCATGTGTGCTCATCCCTGCCCCTGGGGGGTGCTAGTGCCTGCACCAAGCAGTGCTATGAGGCCCAGAGGAGCTGGTGTGTCCCCCCTCCGGGTCCCTGGAGGCCTCCCACCCTTACCTGGGATATGTCCTGCCCATCGATGCGGATGCAGCCACCTCGCACATCATAGAAGCGGAAGAGCAGGCGAAGGATGGTGCTCTTCCCTGAGCCCGAAGGTCCCACCTGCAGGCAAAGGTAAAGGGACTTGGAGATGCCAGAGTCTCCCAGCTGCTGGCAGAGCTGGGCAGGGAAGGGTTGGCCCTGTTGGGGGTCTGTCCTTCCCACCCTCATATTTTCCAGCCCCTCTTCCGCCATCCCACCCTCCCGCAGTGAACCCACACCCAAGCTCCTATTCTTACCAGAGCCAGAGTCTGCCCAGGCATCACAGAGAAGGAGATGTCATGCAGGATTTCCTTCCTGGGAGAGGGAGATTGAGAGGGGCTTAGGGCCACTCCACATCCCCATGTCCCTGTGTCAGGCCCCATAGCTCGAGCTGTCCCACCCTGCACCCCATACCCATCCATGTAGCTGAAGTGCACATTCTCAAACTCGATCTGCCCAGCCTCCAAGCGCAGGTCACCAGCATTCACCACGTCCTTCACCTGCCGGAGGAGAGATGTGGCCTCAGAGCTAGCCCGTCCCCAGGGCAGGACCATGGGGCGATCCAGGGAATGGGGTCCAGGAAAGGTGGCACCCACCTCCTGCTCCTCATGGAAGAGCTCAAACATGTTTTCCATGTCCACGAAGGAGTTCTGGATCATCCTGGAAGGGGGCAAAGACCAGAGAGAAGGGTTTGGGGGAGCATATCCAGACCCAGTCACCCATGGAGAGGGGACACCAGGCATCTCCACAGCTCTCAGCGTTACCTGTAGTAAGTCCCAAACCAGTTGAGTGGCGTGTAGAGCTGGATGATGTAGGTGCCAAAGAGGACAAAGTCCCCCACCTGGAAAGGATGGGGTATAGGGGTCCATCACCACCAGATCCAGAGCCCCGACTCAGCAGGAGGCTGCCCAGGCTGGCACAAGCCTTACCTGCAGCTTGTTTTCAGTGACAAAGTAGGCACAGACCAGGGACCCTGCCAGCAGCCCCAGACCAATGACCAGGTTCTGGGTCTGGTTGAGGAGGCCCAGCGAGGCACTGACCTTCCACTCTGAGACCTGGAAAAGGCAAAGTCCTGTGGGAGGCTGCTGCGTCCAAAGCAGACTCATGGTGAGCTCCATCCTCCCTGCAGGTCCCTGTGAGGCTCGGCTCCTTCCCCTTCAACTCCCCCACTGGTGCCGAGCACCCCATACCTGGTATTTGATGATGGCGTCATTAAAGCGGTTCACCTCGTAGCTCTCTGCGTTGTAGTACTTCACCTGCAGGACACAGACCCAGGGTCAGCACCCAAATGGTCCCCCGCAGCACCAAGCAGGGCTCAGTGACTCCTCCAGTGCCTGCAGTACCGTCTCAAAATTGAGGAGCGAGTCCACAGCCCGTGACTTGGCATTATTGTCCTGCGTGTTCATGTCCCGCCGGTACTTGGTCCTCCACTCGGTGATGAAGATGGTCAGAGCTGTGGGCAGGAGGGAGCTGCACTGGCAGGTTCCTGTCACCCCACAGCCTGGAAGCCCCGAACCCTGACCCCCCACTCACTCAGATACAGGCTCATACACACGAAGATGATGAGGCCAAACCAGGCACTGAAGACCGAGGTGAAGTAAACTATGCCGATGACAATGTCCGCAATGGTGGGGACAATGCTGAACACGATGTAGCTGGGGGGAGGGAAGGGGGATGGCGCATCAGCCTGGCCCGGTGGGGCTGCTTGGCCACTCCCCACCCGCCACAGGCACGCTCTGACCTGAGCAAGTTGTTGATGCTGCTGGTGCCCCGGTCCACGCTGCGCAGGACCTCGCCAGTGCGACGCCCCAGGTGCCAGCGCAGGGACAGCCCATGCAGGTGGGCAAAGAGCTGCACCTGCACCTGCCGGTTGGTGAACTGCTGCACCCACACCCATAGGAAGGTGCGCAGGTTGCTCACGAAGCCAGTGGAGCCTGCAGGGCCACGTGAAAAGGTTAACCAAGATCAGCCCCCCCCCAGCAATAAGAGATTCAGAAAGCCCAGCTCAGAAAGGGGGGATTTGGGATGACGTCCACCTGCTGTCCCCAGCCCAAGATCAACCCTGATTGCTGCTTCCAAGAGAGAACAGCAGTTATGGCATCCCTGTCCACTCCAGCCCTGGCAAGATGTTCCCCACCCTGTCTCTCCCCAGTGCCCTGTCCTTCCCAGTCGTCCTTACCAGCACCTCCACCCTGCAGGAATTTCAGCCCCACGTAGCTGCAGACAGTCCAGGCCAGGGTGTGCCAGGGAGCACCAACCGTCAGCTCATTCACTGAGGAGAGGGTGGCAAGGGTCAGGATGGAGGGGCAGGAAGCATCACTGGGTGCCCATGGGAACAAGCCCCAGCACTCAGCACTGGTCCCTGACACCCTGGATTCTGCTCCTACCAGCCCCCTGCAGCCCCCCAGATCACTCGCACATCCCCCAGCACTCGGTGAGGCCGTGAGCAGCCTCACACGCCAAGCTCTAGGTGCCTCACCAATATTCTTGTAGTAGATGGGGACGAAGACATTGATGGCCCGCTCCAGCCCCATGAGCGCCATGCAGAACAACACCAGCCCCTGCAGCAGGTGGTTGCCTCTGGGCCATATGTATGGCACCAGCAGCCGCAGCTTTCTCCGGAAATCTTTCCAGGTGGAGGTGGTTCTGCTGGCATCGGTCAGGAGTGGCTGTGGGAGAGCAGAGCAAGGGATCACTGCCCTGGCACCCCAATCCAGGTAGCAATGGCCCTGGGGAACACCTCAGCAAGGAAATCATCCCTGTCCTCCCAGGGTGCCTACTCCATCCTCATAGCAGGGCCCCATCCTGCTGACAGTGGGCAGGGAGCTTAGGCAGCCCCAAACCTCACTCCTCCCACATCTCCTGAAGATGCTGATTCCAGGACAGCTGTACTTCCATTTTATCCCCAGCTCCTCCCTGGCCATGTCCTAAAACTGCTCTGGCCCCAGGACTCACCTGGCTGTTCTCCGCATCCCGCTCCTCCTCATTGACCAGCAGCATGTATGGCTTGTGGGGCAGCCCTGGGGCCTTCATACCCAGGACGAAGAGCATGAATGTGCAGATGTAACGCAGTAGCCAGAAGGCAAACTGAACCTGGATGGAGAGTGCAGGGTCAGCATCACAGCCGGCCCTCAGCACAACCCTGGGCATGGGTTGAGTATGTGCTGAGAGAGACAATGATCGGAGCATGGAGATGGGATGCAGTGCAGCCAGGAGAGGGGACACCCCATGCAGCTCAGTGGGAGCCCCTGCTTGAGCACAGCACCTCAGGCAGCACCCAGACCCCTTTCTTCCTCCCTGCCACGTCTGGCTCTGTGCCCTCTAGCTCTGGGTGCACCACCCCTGGGGGGAGCAGAGGGTAAAAGGAATGTGGGAGGCAGGCAGATACCCCCACCTCTGCACTTGGGTCTGGGCCAGGCAGAAGCAGGAGATGAGCTGGATGGTGGAATGGAGAGATGTGTGATAGATAAGCTTGGGGCTGAGGCATGTGGAAGATGCGTGGGTGAAACCCAGGAGCATCAACATCCTGGGCATGGCAGGTCATTGCATGCAAACCCCATCCCTGCACTGTGATGGCGCAGGTCACCCCCCTGCCCCAGAAAAGGTTCCATCTCTGTCCACAGCCCACCAGCTCACCTTCTGGTTGGTGTCCTCCAGTGCCCACCACCACAGTGGGCTCCTCCAGCACACCAGGGTCAGGTTCTCAGCAGCGAAGGCCAGTGCCCAGAAGAGGAGGAGGACAGTGCCATGGCCCCGTGTCCGGTCATGCGCCAACACCCGCGTATGCTCCAGCTGCAGGAGGGCGATGGCACAGCCCCAGCTGAGGGCCCAGAGGCAGGCGTGCAGCAACATGTACCCGTAGAGCTGTCCCAGCCCCACTCCTTGCCACAGCAGCCCACCGAAGGGCTGCAGGGCCAGGAGCAGGGACAGCAGGACCTGGCTGCGGTAGAGGGGGGAGCGGGGAATGTACTTGGGCTCCATAGCACGGCCGAAGCGGGCATAGCAGGCATACTGTAGGGCGCCCAGCAACAGGCATATGCTCAGCAGCACGGCCGGCACCAGTGTGAAGAAGAAGCAGGGCTGGAAGCCCTGCTGGACCCAGGCCTGGGCAATGGAGCTGTTGCCCTCACAGTAGCCCCCCAGCACGGCCATCCTGGCAGGTCACCAGCTGTGGAGAGAAGAAGAGCTGAGGCAACGTTTCAGGATGGGCTGTAGTACGGCTGCACGAAGGGACCCACGGTGGGATGGCATGGCCAAGCAGCAGGGGCCCTCACGGACAGGGGCAAGCACCGCTGGACACAGGCACGCAGGATGCATGCAACACAGACGTATGTGCAAGCAGGGCTAGCTTTGCATAAGGATGGCCATGAGCACCACAGCAGGACCCACTGTGTGCCCTGGACGGGGTGCCAACACCTGATTGGGTGCCCCAGAGCTACCCGGGCCCCTGGGGAAGCACTCGGACATGGGGACAGCGGGAGACGCAGGGATAGGAAGGCAGAGGGGTGCTGGGACCAGTCTTGAGTGGGAGGGAACAACGGGGGCGATGCAGCAGCAGCGCGGGGCGGGGGGAAGGCGGGCATGCGGAGGATGCTCGGGGAACCGCGAGGCCGAGCAGCGGAGAGGCAAGGGCAAAGCCAGGGACACACCGGGGAAACATT
>VXAY01000779.1:114703-125595 GCA_013399855.1 Oxyruncus cristatus | reverse complement strand
GGCGCCTCTCTGCCCAGCCCCGCCCCGCTCCCCGCCCCGCGCCGCGCCGGCACCGCCAGGCTCCTGCCCGCCCGCTCTCCTTTCCCGGCGCCGGGACTGCAACCCCAGCGTGTGTCCCTTCCCCGGGCTCCGGTGCCCAGCCCCGAGCGGCACGGACCTTCCCCCGCAGCGCCGGGCATGGGGCCGCATGCCAGTGCCGTGGGACGCATCACCGGGCCGGGGGCGGTCCCCCGCAGCCGAGGTGTGACGCCCCGCTCCCGCTTATCGCCGCCGCCAGCCCGGCCCTGCAGAGCCGCGATAGCCCCTGGAGCCCCAGCGGGGCCCTCCCGCCGCAGAGGTCAGGCAGGACGAGGCACTGCCCTCCCGGGGATAAATATAGCCCTTGCCTCCCCGCCGCGGCCGGAATCGCGCTCCTGGACCTCCGGAGCCGCCTGCGGGCTCCTCGCAGCTCCCAGATGCCGTGGCAGGCTTCTGCTCAGCGGTTTCCTCGCTGCCCCGTACCGTGGCTGAACCCAGGTGGGCTGCACAGTGCCGTAGAGCAAAGGGAGACTCGGACGCGGGAAGGGATGACACACCCCATCTTTATTAGACGGCTATACAGCTGTACAGCGAGGGCATGAGGGTGCGGTACTGCATTCGCCAGGGACCCCCGCACCCGCCCACCCCGGAGGAGATGAGGAAGAGTGGCTCGCCATGCACATGGGACACTGACACAAGCACAACATGCGGCAAAGTCTCAGGCCTGCTCTGCCCAGCTTCTCCCTCCTGACAGCCTAGGAAAAAGCCTAGGCTTTCCCACTGCCCCCAGGCATTGCCTCTAGCCACTCAGCTTACAGACCAGCAGCAACTTTACTGGGAAGCCCAAACACAGTGTCCCACAGCCCCAGAGAGGCTCATCTCGAGCAGGGCAGCAGCCTGGGCAACCGGAAGCCACTGGAAAGCTTGGGTTTGTGGAGATTCGCTTTCAGTGTCCTTCCACCAAGCCATGACAGTTCCAGGCCAAAGCTGCTGTGGGACTGTTGCAGCCACTTCTCCATGGAAAGACCCCAGCAGCCCCCAGATCCACGGAGCCCTGACCCCAGCACTGAAGAGCTGATCCCCAGCCAAGCTACATTTTAGCATGCTGTTTGATCTCATACAGACCCCAGAGTAATTGTAGCCCCAGCCCAGCCCTTTCCATGGCAGCAGGGAGCCTGCTACCCTAAAGAGCCTGACCCTACACAAGCCCCTCAGCCCTGCTCATGCCTGGGCTACACAGGTGCAGTACTCATGGGAGTAGGTTGCTTGGCAGCACATTCTATCCCGTGCTCAAAGGGCAGAGGGCAATAAACCCTGGCAGGGGAAGAGGTGCGGCCCTGGACTCCAGGGACAGCAGAGGACGGTGTGCAGTGCTCACAGAGGGCACGGCGAAAGCAAGCAGCCCCTGCCAGAGGCGAGAAGAATGGAAAGCAAATCCTGGCAGGAATTAGCTGGGATGCAAATCCTCAGAAGCTGCAAAGAGAAGAGAGGGAAACAAGAAGGACGGTGGGAAGGTCTTGTCTGAGGCTACACAGCACAGCTTGTAATCCTGATTCCCCACCATGATCCCCGGGGTCTGGCTCCCTTCTTCAGGACTCCTATCCTTGCCCCACCAGGCATGAGACAGCTGCTTGGCACACAGTCTCCACAGCAGCTGAAACCATGTTGCAAGCAAAAGGAAGGTTTCAGGAGAAAAGGAGGAGCTGTGAGCCTCTAGGTGAGGTGCACCAAAACCTTTGCCTGGAGAAGAGGAAAGGCCCACTTCCACAGGAAGAGCATCAGGACAGACCCAATTTAACAGCACCTGGGCATGGGGAGAAAGGCCTTTTTTGTGCCTGGAGAGAAAGAATCAACACACGGAGCACAAGACCTTCAGGGTGGGCTCTGAAGGGGCTGTGAGCACTACCCAGAGATGCCCAGCTGCTCCACGCTGGGGTCTCTTTGGCACTGCAGGAGGGCCCACTAGCAGCCTGCATCCCATGGGTGCCGCACAGGGGGAGGATGCTGCTGCCCCAGCCCAGAAGGCATGGCATGGAGGCTGCCAGATGGGAGGGATGTCAGGGACCCCGGACTTTCATCTCACTGACCCCTTCTTGCATGCAGAGAATGGGCCAGCTGTTGTGAGAGCCAGGAAAGAGCTGCAGTATCCTGGGATCGAGCCAGGGGTGTTCCCACCAGCTCTATAACCCACCCATACAAACAACGCAGCAACCAGGGCCCATCCCTCTGCAGTGTGCTGGGGCAGAGGGGTGGGTTACTGCCCCACTGGTGTCCTGCTCAGGGCTGAGGGGCGCAACACTAGTCCGCTCTGGAAGGACAAGCGTGGTCCTGGGCACCTCCTCAGAGCTGCAGGCAGGGCAGTGTGGTGCTACAGGCTGAGCTAGACCATCCTCAACAACTCCTGCCCTCATTTTGGAAGCAGGTCCCACCTCCGGAACGACATCTGGATAGAGCTGGTGCCATCTCACATCCCTTCGAAGAGCAGCTGCTGCTGCCACCTCCAAGCCAGTCCACAGCTCCTCACTGCTAGTCCTGTCACATCAGCTTCCACAGGCTCTGCAGAGATCCTCCGACACGGACGACACAGATGTGAACACAGACACATGTATGTACTCACACACGCATTCACCCCACAAGTCAGAGTGGTGTTGACTTGACACATGGCTGGACACAAGGTGCCACAGCAAAGACACCGGCCTGGCAGTTTTGTCTCTTCGGCAATTGATGGCAACAAAATGTCCACTCAGGACAGGAGAAGAATCAGGCCAATGCCACATCCTGCTGCCCAGGTGGCTCCCAGTCTGCAAGCCCCATGAGATCCCCAGTCTACAAGGCTATACCTGCAAGACAGAGAGGGAAGGTGACACCTACTGGGACCAGTTGCCAGCACCCCAACCTGACATGCAGAGTACCCTGTGGCCCTCTGAGCCACAGCTGTCACCCCTACCTTGTGGATCTGTGGCGGAAGTTCATCCTCCGAGCTCTCCTCTGGCACGGGCTCTGGGTGCCTCGCTGATTGCCCATCCTCGGCCCAGCCTCCCAGAGGGAGGCGGGAGAAGTGTGATGGAGCTCTGTGCACTGTGCCCGGGTCTGCAAGGGAGGCAAGAAGGAAGATTAGCTACCTGGGAGACTGCCAGTGCTCAGCAGCAGGCAAGCTGCTTGTGCCAGTCCATCAAGGGCATGGGTTATTGGGCTCAGACCTCTGCCCTGGCTCCCTCCCGTACCTGTGATGCCCCCGTATCGCCGCTGGAAGCCAGTCTGCAGCGTGGCTGTCTCCTCAGCAGGCTGCCGCGGTGAGGAGAAGGGGTAGCTGGCAGAGCGAGGAATGGGGACGGGGCCACCCCGCTGAGTGTCCAGCTCTTCGTGGGCGCTCTCCCCGCTCTCGTCGCTCTCTCGTCGGTGCCAAGTGTGCCGCTCAGGCTCCAGCTGGGCATGCTGCTTGTGCAACTGCAGGACAAAACACGAGTGACTCAGCTGTGTGGGAGAGCCCATACGCCCAAACACACCCTCTCCACAGCACTGCACACACACTGGTCTCCTGATCACAACAGACAGGGCAGCTCAGGAGCAAGGCAGCCTGCTTTCCTCCACACCCCTCTCCAGCCCAGCTCTGAGTTGCTCACCTCGTGCATGTAGAGTGCATGGAGACTCATCTCAGTGGAGGCATACTCCGACAGGATCATGCTCTGCAGCTGACCCTCCCAGGCGCTGCTCCCCGAGCTCATGGTCCTCGCATCGGCACTGCCATGAGACACACAAGTAGTGTTTGGTGCTCAGGTAGCCCCACACTGCACAGCCCCTCTACACTCTAATGGCGGGCTTGTAGAGATCTGCTCCTGCACTGGGTAGGAACAGGCTTTCCGCAGCACCTCCCCAAATGCACAAGGTGACCAGCCCTGCTATGGTAGTGCCTCTTCCCTATGGGGGTCTCTTGCCACTGTGATACCTACAGAACAACAAGACCTCGCCCCTGTCCTTTGGGGCCAGCCTAAGCACCTGGGTCTAACTGTATTTGTATGTCCCTTGCTGTCCCAGGCTGCAGAGAAAACTGCCACCATGCACCTAGGACAACAAGATGGCAGTTGGGCAAGGGGTAAAGGAATGTGCAAGGTGTGCGCCTCTCCAGCTGGCAGCTTACCCAGAGGTTGTCATGGCACTGGTGCCACGAGGTGGGGCTCCCTCTCCATCCCTTCCTGCCGCCTGGAAGCCGCTGGGAGGCTGCTGGGTAGACTGGAGCGGGGAGAAGGAACGCAGGGCCGAGGCCACTTCAGAGAGATGGCGGGATGCCTGTCCGTCCCGGCTCATGTGGAAGCCCAGTGCTGAAGAGCCTGCTATCACATTGGCAATCAGGCTGTGAGGCTGCAGGGTTGAAAGAGAGAGTTACTGTCCTGTGCAGAGCTGGAGAAATGAGCCCTACCAGCAACACAGAGCTGCAACACCTCAGCTATCCCAGCCCCTCTCCCACCTCACAGGGTTCCAGGACAGCCCTCCATGTTCTCCTGAAACCCTGAAGTGTCCCAGCTAGTGCTAATCTATCACATTTGCATCCCCACACACATCCCAGGCAAGGGCAAATTGCCCAGAGGGGCTACGGATCAGTTTGCCAGCATCCAGCAAGCACCCCAAGAACACCCTGCATTCCCTGAGCCCAGGCACCTCTGATTCTGACTGCAGGGACTGGATGGAGCTGAAGAGGGCATTTTCAGGGAGCACAGCCTGCTGAGCCAGCGCCACGCTGCTGTCCCGGTGCACCCGCTCCTTCAGGAAGCCAATGAAAGCTGTGCTCTCGCGGGGTGGCTGCCACTTGGGGTTGGTGATGGCAAAGTGCATGAGGGACAACTCCGTCTTGCCGTCCTCGGCCTGCTGGTAAATGGAAGCCTCCGTCTTTCCTGCCGACATCCACTGCAGACAACAGAAAAGTAATGAGGGACAGGATCTGCTTTGAAACCTGGCCAGGCCTGGGAATCCTGCAATCAGACTGGGCAAAGCACGCAACACCCAGCACAAGCTGGGCTGCAGCTCCCTATGTGCTACAGGTGCTACAGGTGTGTGTAGCAGGTGCTACACTGAAAGTCCCATGTTCATTCAGCCCTCACAGCCTGGGGAAAAAGCAACAAACATGGAGTCTTCCACCTCCCAGAACAAGCATCACTGCAAGGGAACTGGAGAGCTGGGGACAGTCACAAATTATGAAGCTGAACGCCTTGTCTTGCAACTCTACAGCTCACAGCAGGAGTGATTACAGCCAACAAATGACTGTTCTTAAAAGCTTCCCACTACTGAATTCACTCCCTGCCTAGTTCATGACTGTCACCAAGGAGTCTCCCTAGACAAGTAACCTAAATTCCCAGGCACAGGAAACAGATGGATCCCTTTTCCCTCCGTACTAGATTTTATGTAATGGAAAATGCTTCCCATTTCCTCAAGGCTGCTTCTCTCCTGAGCACAAGCAACCCAGCTTCTTTACATCAGTTCTTAGTAGTCACACTTTCTAAATGCCCAAATATCCCCATTCCTCTCTCCAGAGGACACAGGACTCTTAGCTGTGAAGGCAGGCAATGGTGTAAAAGAAATGACAAAGCCAGGTTCACAAAGTCAATAATCGCAGCTGGGCTACAAGAGCCTTCTGTGGTGGTGACCTGTGTTGGCAAACCCAGACACCCTACCCAGAGGCGAGTGGCTGGGCTGTGGGTTGAGTTAGGCCCTCTCATGGGCCTAAAGGACCAGATGTGCTGGTGGGCAGCTCAGGCTGCTCTCCTGCCTCCCATGGGACCTACCGCTGGGTGGCCATGCTGGCGCACATCCATCTGGGCGAAGGAGCATGTGTCACCCACGCCCACCACCTCCACGGTGAAGTTGCGGAAGAAGTCAACAATATCCAAGGACTTGGGCCGCAGGAAAATGATGAGGATCAGAGGTGTAATAATGGGACTCAGGAGCTCCTCCAGGATGAAGACCTGAGCACAAAGATGATGGGTTCAGCACAAGCTTGAGGATGCCAAAAAAACCACAATCCCAAAGCCAGCCCCCAGCTCCAGCCCTCCATCTCCTGGGGCAGGGTGTCTCTGAGAATGCTGCCCTGCTCCTCTACCAGCCCAGGAGCTGCTCAGCTCTCCAGCAGCTTCCCCCTCCTGCAGGGATGGGGCTGAGTCTACAGCCCTGCCCCACACAAGCCAAGCTCACCGCTTTGTACTGGAAGAGCTGGGCAAACTCATCCCTGGTCTCGTAGCGGTGGGCGTTGCCCTGCCAGTGGTCAGGCATGTAGTGGATGTGTGCCAGGATGACTCGCAGCAGCTGCTCTGGGCAAAACACCAGGTGCTGGTCAGGAATGAAAGACCTGGAGGACAGGATAGGGAAACATCACAACATCACACCTCAGTTCCTAGGAGGCATCATTCTGGGAGGGCAGGGTGACCACACCATATCACAACTCCACCTATAACCTTCCTGCTAGCCCAGCTCTTCATATCATACAATCGCTGCACCCAGGATCACCACCACCCCCTTTCTTCTGCTTGGTCCTGCCTCTCCCCAGTCGTGGCCCTCACTCAGGCAGATTCACGTCCACTTGCAAGCAAAGGGCATGTTTACATGGATTGTTGCCAGCCCCACTGCTCCCCACAGCGCTGCCAGGAGCACAGGTGTGGAATAGACCCAACCTCACCTGCACACCGTAATGCCCACCCCGAGCAGGGTGACTGTGGTCAGGACGTGCTCGACCGCCAGCACGTCCTCATCATAGATGGTGAGAGCGATGAGCACAGCCAGGATGGAGCCAGCAAAGAAGGCCACGTTCTTGGCCACGATGGTGAGAAGCGGGGAGATAAAGCAGTTCATGTACTTGGAAGCTGGCTTGTACCCCTTGCTGAGGCGTGAGTGCAGTTCGTGATCCAGCTCATTGAAGTGACGGAGGTAACAGCGGCCATAGAGAGACCAGCAGCGAGCGCCCAGGCTGCCCGGCTCCCGCTTCAGGATTTCCGTGTAGCTGAAGAAAGCATAGAGGATCTGCCAGATGAGGATGAGGGGGCAGAGGAGGAAGTTAGCAATGCCAATCCAGAGGATGCGAGTGCTCAGCTTCTCAGCCAGCTCTAGGCGGTTCCCAGCCCGCTTGTACTCAGCCTTCAGGCTCCACTCGTTCTCAAAGAGCGAGCCGGGACCCCAGAAGAAGATGAGCTCAAAGTTGTACTTGAGCCCACGTGTGTAGAAGACTGTGTCTCCCAGCAGTGGCAGGCGGAAGCGGATGGGCAGCAGTGACTTGTTCACCATGGCCACCATGTAGTTCTTGAAGCGGAGGATGCGGTGATAGATGTCCAGCTCCGTCAGCTCCTTCTTGTGGATGCAGATCTGGTGCTCCTTCTGAATCTGCACTATGCGGGCCTGCACCTCCTGCCAGGTGTAGTAGGGCAAGGTGGACTGGAAGGGGACAAGCAGCAAGATTAGGGGCAGGAAGCACCCAGGGTCAGAAGCTGGGCTGAGCCCACTGAAGCAGCAGGTCCCAGCACACGCCATTGGAATGCTGACAAAGCCCATGCAACACAGGACATGAGGCACCTCCTGGCACCACTTCAGCCTGCAGCAGGCAAGCCCCACACCTTGCCGTGGTGCCCTTTACCCCTAGATTAGCACAGATGACTGTTTCCCAGCCACTCACATATCAGCTACCTTGGAGGCACAAACACAGCTCCAGACTCCCATGGGTCCTCCCAGAGATGCCATTTGGAGTCAACAGGGAGACACAAACAGGGGAAGGGACTTAAGCAGTGTCCCAGAGGGAGCCCATGGAAAAGGTGGTGACAAACCAGGACTGTTGGCTCACGCCACCTCTCTCAAGACACTTTCTCCCTTCAAAGGATGTGCACACACCTTTTCATGTTGTCCATCAGAGCAAAGACTCTGGACTAGGATGTATGTGCAAGCCTCAAACCCCATCTTTGACACACCAATCTCCTGTGTGACCTTCGGCAACTAAGTAGCTCCATGCCTCAGTTTCCCCAAAAGTAAACAAGGAAGATGAGGTTGTCCACAACCCAGAGGGTTATGAGAATTTACTTGCTTATGCCTTCTCTGTGGAAGGCAGCACAGAAAAGGCCATCACTGAAGAATACACATATTGAGTGGCACACAGCAGAGGTGTGTGCCAGCAGGCAGAGAGGCAGGCTGGGCAGAGAGGGGTTAACATGGAATAAGCTGGCTGCTGGAGAAGAGGCTGAAAGGAGACCCTGTGGTTATGGAGCAGAGGGAAGAGTGCTTTGTAGAAGTCTGAGGGGAAGCAGAGAGGCATGCAGGAAAGTTGCTTCACCCAGCAAATGCCTCCCGTGACCCTCAGCATCCTCAGAAGCAGCCCCTGGCTCAGCTACTTACCATAGGGATTTTCAGGGCATTGATGTAGAAAGAGTGAATCTCCCAGTAGCAGCAAATGTTGTAGATAAATTTGACAAGCCGGTGGATCCAGAAAACCCCAGCTATCACCAGGATGCAGATCAGGAAGCTGTTTGCCTGGATTCTGCAAGCAAGAAGAGGCAAGTAGTGGGAGACAGGCCCAGACAGGTGCCTTGAGTACCTGAGAAAGCAAGAGCAGTGGCTAACATGCCCTCCACTGCACCCACCTTGCACTGCAGACATTTGGAGGCAGGAAGGCATCAGGCAAAGTCACCTTAATGGGCTCGCTGGGATGCTGGCTGTGATTTAATGCTTTGTTGGCAAAGAGGATGTCATAATCAACACAGCTGATAAGAAAGGTGGTGAATGCCACCACAAAGATGAACTGCCTGTGAAAAAAAAAGGAGTAGGTGTGAGGGAATCACCCTTCTGCTCCCCTCCCCAGAATGTGAAGCAGCCAGGGTCACACACTATGGAGATGCATTCCCACAGCCATTGGACCAGGAAAGCTCATGTGCAATGGTTCCTCAAAGTGAAATGCAGGTTTGGGGCATGGAAAACCCTAATGAGGGGAAAACAGGACAACTACAAAAGGAGCCCTTTCACCCTCACAGATGCATGAGCTTGGCAAATGCCTATGGCTGTTCCCCAGCAGGTGTCACAGTCACAGCAGAGGGGAATCTGCACTTACATGAGCTCAAAGATCTCTCCAATGAGCATGCAAGTGAAGCCATTCTTCTGATGCAGGTTATAGACGTGAAAGCTACAGTCAAGGAGAAAAGCCTGGAGACTCCTCTCTGATGAATGATGGAGAACCTTCTGTCCCACCAGTATTCCACAGCCCCCCAGTCAAGTCTCCCTCCACCACCAGCAGAAAATCCCTCCCAACCCTACTCATCAGGAAGCTGGTTCCCCGCTGCAGGAAAACATACTCTGCCCAGGTAAAGCAAAACTGGAGGACTTGTTTTCATCCACGCTCCTTTCTTCCCCCATCCAACACCCAGAACAGGGTCTGTCCCAGAACAGAGGAGAAACTCAGCCTGCCCTCAGATTGCAGAAGGATGGGTAGGGCAAGGCAGGACAACACAGAGATAGGCAAAAATACATTTAATGGCACCTAGCACCTGTGACTGGTGTCCCTGTTCCTGACCCAGGCAATGTGGTCATCATAACTAACACCATTCTCTAAGGCAAGCAGCCATTCTCTATGACCGAGAGGGTCACCCTTTCCCCAGTTATCAGGCCCCGACGGTCCTGTGAACCAAGTACACAAATCAAACAGATTTCTCTTTCCCCTCCCTACCAGCCTCAGGACTCCTTGGCACCAGGCTGATTACACTCTTCCATGCTGCCCTTGAAGGTCCCAGGCATCTGGCCAACCCGACAGAGGTGATGATCCAGTCAGAGAACAGGGAAGTGTAACCCCACCCAGAGCATTGTCCACAAAATCAGGGAGTTACAAGTCCTAAGTGGGAACTTGTAACAGAACTGCTGGACAGTGAGACCCAGGACCCCCCAGTAGCCAGGGACACCCCCACTGTCATCTGCTTCTTCTAAGGACTGAGTGACTCATGTTCTTTAATAGGATTTTTGATTCTCATTATGATTGTTATACTAATAGAGCAAACCATGTATTAAGATATGACCTGATCTGTAGAGAATCTAGGTGATCAGAAACCATAAGCTAAGAGATGCTATAAAATTCTGTGCTGTGCTACTTAAAAAATTGTCCCACACCGATTCTGCTTACAGAAACCCTGCACTGCTCTTGATTACAAATGCTATGCTAGCAATAAAATCCTGTTAAGAATATAAAGCATTAATTGTAAATAGAACTTAGTACCATTATCACTCTGCCAAGAATCCCTAGAAGCACCTGTCTGACCCTCAGTGTCGGGTGACAGCATCCCAAGGTTTGGGGCTTCTGCCAGCCCCTCTGGAGCCATGTGGTGTCCAGGGGCAGGACAGGGGCAGACACTTCCCAAGCCCCAAGTTACACCAAACCCCATGCTTCCCCCGCACTGAAAGCCCGGCAGGCAGGGGCTGCATCCCACCTGATCCCCTCCCTGCGAAAGGATATTCGAGAAAAGAAGAGGTCCAGGTTCTCGATGTGATGCCACGGAGCTGAAGGAATAAGCAGCACAGGGTGAGGGCCCCTCAAAACACCCACCCCTGCTGTTGTGATCGGCACAACACACCTCTCTACCGCTGCCTCGGGCCTCCGAGGTCCCAAGCCGGCCCCGCAGCCCCCACTCCCGGCTTCTCTCGGTGCCCAGACTCCCCCCTCCGTCCCTGGCCTCTCCCCGCATCCCGCCGCCGGCCAGGCCCCAACCCCCGCTGCCGCCGCTCACACTTGGCACCCTCGGGGACGTGGACGAGCAGGTCGCCGCCGCCGGGGGGGGACTCGGTGGAGGAGCTCTCCAGGCGCTGGTACTGCGTCTCGAAGTGGGCCATGGCGGGGCCCCCCCGCCGCCGCCGCCACCGGCCCGGCCCGG
>VXAY01000779.1:101070-113988 GCA_013399855.1 Oxyruncus cristatus | reverse complement strand
GGGATGATTGCGCGGGTAATGTCCCTGGGTGGTGCAGGATTCCGGGGACAGTGGCGGCGGGAAGGTCCCGGCCGCAGGGAGGGCTCGGGTGGAGAGAGAGCGGTGTGCCCGTGGGTCACCCGCGGGTGGTTCCCTCCGGGCCTGTCGCTCAGGTACTGTCCCATCCGCCAGGAGCAGGAGCAATGCCGGCCCCAGAGAGCAAGTCCGTGTTCGAGGCCGCCCAGGACCCCATCCTCCTTCATGGTCTGACCCTTGTCACTGGAGTTGCTGCAGATGCAGGTGCTGCGGAGCTGGCACCAGTGAGCCACGGTGCGTGGGGTTCCGTGGGGACAGCGGGAGGGAAGTATTTGTCCAAGCTTGTGCCCCCCAGCCCCAAGCCACAGGTTAGGAACTCTGTTCTTAGTGGAGGGTGGGTGGCCACGCTGGAGCTTGGCCATGGGAGCTGCTATGTGGGCAGGTAAATGGGCTTTTCTAAGTGTCACCCCAAAGTCCCTGAAGTTTCTTCCACAACCATAGGGCCCTTTGGGTGGCTGAGGAAGGACCCAGGAGGCTCTGCTCCTCGTGGCGTAGCCTGGGGAGCTGGCTGTGCACAGCCCTTCCTTCTTCCCGCAGAGAAGCCTGCAGCCACCAGCCACGAGGAGAAGGTCCCTGAGGTCCCTGAAGTGCCAGAGAGGATGTGCTGCTCAACCTGTGGGCAGGTGTTCGGCAGCCGGGAGGAGCAGGTGAGCAGGGCTGGGCAACCAGCATGAGGTGGACCTGGGGCTGGCATGACTGGTGGGGTCCTGCTGTGCAAGGTCAGCCCCAGTATCTTGCAGCCCAGTGCTGGCTGTTTCCTGGAGCTTTACTGCTCATGTCCTGTTGGGATCTGGCACTCAAACATTTCACGTTATTGATTAAAAGTGTCATTTACTGGAAGTAAATATAAATGTAGCACAGGCTTGTACCTCTTTAGGTTAACTGTTCCTTAATGTACTGCAGTCTTCCAATCAGGATCACTGAAGAGTCGCAGCATCAGTTTAGCCCTCAGGGTCTGTCACCTCGTGCCCTTTGGTGGTGGGGGTTTCCATGGAACACTAAGACCCTGCTGGCTCATACCTCTTTGCTCCACAGACTGAGCACTACCGTCTCGACTGGCACCGCTTCAACCTGAAGCAGCGACTCCTGGGGCGCCGGGCAGTGCCTGTGGAAGTGTTTGAGGAGAAGACCCGCACAGGTGAGGAATGGAGCTGTCTGCATTGGAGCCCAGGGGCTGTCAGCAACCTCACTGGGCCTGTTCTGTGCAAGGATGAAGCCCTCTGCTAGCTCAGGGTTCCTTTATTCTGCCCCTGTGGGGTCTTCTGGGGTTCCAGCACTGCTCCTGAACCTTGATGATTGGTTTTAGGGAGAAGGGGGCATTATAACTGAGCTGCTGCCTAGGCATACCTGCAGGTCCAGAGCCCCAAACTCCTATCTCCCCAGCCCACAACCCCCTTGTGATATGTAGCATATTGGACAGAACATTCCTGGGGTCGTGGGCTTGCTCTTGGAGTCACCTGTGGAGTTTTGGGGAGGCTGTATGGTTAGTCTTTGCCCTGTTTCACTGCACCTCTTTTTTCCCTTGCAGGTGATGTTTCCAGCATCTCAGGATCTGATTCAGAGAGCTCTGATACAAGCAGTGAGTCAGAGTTGCTTTCCTCTGCCAGTGACAGCCCTGGGACCCCACAGACTTCCCGCTCCCACAAGGTGCTGCTCCGCAATGCGAAGGGCCAGCTCATCTCCGTGTACCGCTGTGTGCTGGTCACAGGGAAGGCAAGTCACAGCCCAGCTTTTTGGGAGAGGGACTGTGGGGTAGACATCTGTCTGACAGTCTCCGACTTCCCATGATGGGAAGGGTGGTCTCTGGTACCGGGTTAGAGCACCAGACTTGCTGGTGGCCTATTTTTTGGCTCTGGGGTGCTCCCAGAAACCTGTTTCTGGTGCCAGCAGAGGGGCTGATCTCTGTCCTGGGGGACAGGAACAGCTAAGGAGGTGATCCGGTGGATGCTAGCAAGGGTGTCTGTATATCAGGGTGACATCGAGGAGCCAGCAGAGCTGACAGCATCGCTGCAGAGCCTCAGCACAAGCACGTGCTGGGTTGTGCTGATGATGGGTGGCGGGCACTTCGCAGGAGCTGTGTTCCGAGGGTGAGTACAGAGGGACAGCTGGGCTTACCCCTTGGCTGGGGTTGCATGGTCAAGTGGAGGTACTTTTGCATGTTAATCCCACACACACTGAGCCCCGTTGCTCACGCTTGTCCCTCTCCCCAGCCCCCAGGTGCAGGAACATAAGACCTTCCACCGCTACACGGTGCGAGCACGGCGCGGCACAGCCCAGGGCCTGCGGGATGCCCAGGGCTCAGCACCCAGGTCGGCCGGAGCTTCCCTGCGGCGTTACAATGAGGCTGCTCTGCTCAAGGTGAGGGTGCACAACAGCACTGGGCTCTTGCCAGAGACACGTGGTCTTGTCTGGCTCTGTGAGGTGGTACCACACTGCTGCTGGAGGGCCTGGCAGGGGTGTGGGCTCTGCAGGAGGGTCAGGGCCCAAATCAGGCTGCTCTGAGGCCCTCCTGGGTCTGTCCCTGCTCCAGAGATGTCTTTGCCCATGCAATGTGCTCAGGATCCCGTAGTGCTTCCTCTTTCTCCCCAGGATATTCAGGACCTCCTGGCAGCCTGGGCACAGCACCTGAATGAAGCTCAGCGCATCTTCCTCCGGGCCCCTCGTCACAATCGTGCGCTGCTCTTTGGCGGCAGGAACCCACCGCTCACCCGAGGGGACCCTCGCATCTGCCACATCCCCCTCAGCACCCGCAGGGCCACCTTGCGAGAGGTGCTGCGAGTCCATGCCACGTTGGCCAGCCTGCAGGTGTATGGTAGGTCGGACCAGTCCTTGTGCCCCTGGGTCAGGGCAGGTTGGGTGACTTGGTCTCTGGTGCAGGAGGGGATGCTGCCCTATGGGGTGGAGCTGCTAGCTTTCCTGCCCTCAGTCCCTGGAGACATGGGGTGTTGCCTGTCCCCAGGCAATGACAGGAGCACCCTTGCTGCTCAGGGAAGGACACGCCACTGGAGGATATCACTGGGTCCCCCCGGAACGTCTGGCAGAAGAGGCAGCGGAAAGCAGAGATGAATCCCCCACAGGAGAACACAACTGGTGAGTTGAGCCATGGAGGGAAACATAACTGAATGAACAGGAGGGGTCTGATGTTATGGCATGGACCAGATTTGCAGCCCAGAGGGGATCTGCAGAGTGTGGCCTTATTCTGGACAGGAGAAAGAAAGGGTGTGCTCAGCTGAGAGACCTAAGTGATTAGTTCTGTGTGAGGAGCCTCCACCTCAGTCTTATTACCCCTTCAGCTCCAGAGGAGGAGGAGGAAGAGGAGGAGGAAAGCCCTGCAGGGGAGCTGGAGACTGTTGAAGTGACACTGGGGACCTTGGACCTCCGGGAGTTTGAAGTGATGCCCAAGCGAAACCACAAAAAGAAGAAGAGGAACAAGAAGGTGAAGAAAGGTGAGGGGGAAGAGGTCTGGGGGCAGTGTAGGAAGGCCATGGCTGGGGTGCAGGCTGACCCTGGCTCTCTTCCTTGCCATGTGTTCCTTGTACAGAGCCCTGTGCTGAAGAGACTGGATACCAATGTACCCAGTGCGTGCAGCTTGGCCGGGAACCAGTGATGGAGCTGCAGGGGGAGGCTGAGGCTGGGCCCCTTCCCTGGGGTGATGGAGGTAAATGGGATCAGGAGCTGGGTCACCTGGATGCCTGCCCGATTTACTGGTGGCTTTGCCATGGGGTGAAGGGCATGTCATGCGGGTGCCCAGAGCAGCTGGGTGTGGGATGTCTGTAGTGTAGCCATGTGCCTTCGAGTGAGTTGTGTGTATGTAGGAGCAGTAGCTCTGAACTGGAGGGCTGGGCAGCACCTGGCCAAGCCGGGTGTTTTGGGGGGATTGGACTGGGTCTTATCTCAGGACAGGACGTGGCTGCTGCCAACAGTGCCCAGCAATGCCATGGTACATTGTCAGAGACTCTGAAGGTGCTGGAGATCCTGCAGTGCCCAAATCCAGCTAGCAGGATAATGTTTTAACTGCATCAAGTGTGTTTCTTAGTCAGACCAGAGCACCGCTCTGCCCAGGGAGGCATCAGACTCTCTCCTGTTCTTCCCTCATAGGAGACCCTCAGACCCAGCTCCGCGATGCCTTGTTCACCGCCTGCAAAACAGGGGATGTGCAGACACTGCGGCACTTCCTGGGTGTGCGAGAGAGCAGGGGCCTGCCAGGGGACAGCGAGGATGGGGAGGTCACACAGACTCTGGATATGGCCCACTCCCTGCTCAACCAGCCTGTGGATGAGGGTGGCTGCAGCCTGCTCCACGTGGCAGCGCGGGCAGGCAAGGCGGAGGCCGTGTGCCTGCTGCTGGAGGCAGGGGCGGACCCTGCCCTCAGGTATGGCTGCTGGGTCCCCAGCAGTTGACAACCACAGCTCTGCTGTGGGAGTCCAGCAACTCATTCCTGTCTCAGCTGCAGGAAACTGGTGCCACCCTTGTCCTGGGACAGACAGGGTTGGTCTCTACCAGCCCGGCTGTCTAGGTTTGTTATGGGAGGCCTAAGTGCTGAAACATCCTTCTCTCTGCCTGCCTGGTCTGGCACAGCAGCAGGCAAGGCAATGCCCCATGGTGCACCCAGGTTTATTAGTAAGCAGTTCTGAGGGTAGTGATGAGACCAAAGCCCCATGCTGGGGCTTTGAGATGCAAGAAGGGGAGGATTTTGAGGATTCTAGTATAGGAATAAGGAACTTTCCCCTCCTTGGCTGTGATACTGTGGCCTGCAGTACACATTGCTTATCTGGGGAGTCACTGGGCTCACAGCCCAGTAGGACACAGGCAGTAAGACGGCAGGGTGAGCTGGTCTCCCTTGTCTTGCAGGGACAGGCAGGAGAGGACCCCATACTGCGTCTCTGCTGACAGAACAACCCGCAACACTTTCCGCAAGTTCATGGTGGACCATCCAGACAAGTACGACTACAGCCGTGCCAAGGTGGGTGCCTGCCCTCTGCCCTTGCCTTCTGGGACCCCAGAGCAAAGTGTCCCTCTTCCACACGTGTGCCCTTTGCCCCAGGCTCAGTGGGAAATGCTGCCTGCCCTCTGCCCCCAGGTACCAGGGCCCCTGACACAGGAGATGGAGGCCAAAAAGTTGGAGAAGAAGAGGGCACAGAAAGCCCAGCGGAAGCAACGGGAGCAAGCGCAGCGGGAGGAGCGGCAGCGCTGGGAGCAGGAGCAGGAAGAGAAACAGAGGTTCGCAGCCCTGTCTGACAGGGAGAAGGTGAGGCTGTGCATTGGGAAGGGGATTGAGTCTGGCTGGGGCAGTGCTACTGTGGTGGGCTCTGGGCACAGCAGCTCCCAGGGGCTGGGGGTGGCTGAGCTGTCTCTGCTCCCCAGAGGGCACTGGCTGCCGAGCGGAGGTTGGCTGCGCAGCTGCAGGACACCGGCACAACGCTTGCCAACATCAGGTAATGGTCCCGGCAGCATGGCTCTGCACACGAACTCTCCTATGTCACCACAGCTGTTCCCTGCCCTTCTTACTCCGGTTCTCATTTCCAGTCTAAAGCTATTCCTGTCCACTCAGTTCCCTGTAGTGCTTGTGTAAAAGCTTTCTTTCTATCTTGCCCCGCTCCCCTGAAATATTTTGCAAAGGATGACTTGGTCCACCTGCAGCCAGACCTATGGCAAATCAACTCCCCAGTCACTCCTGTGCCCCTCTTCCTGACTTCACATCTCTTCCCTTTGCCATCCCACAGGCTTATTGGCAGCCAGCACAGCCTGTGCTGATCTGGGCAGGGGCCAAATTCCTCCATGTTCATTCTGCCTTGAAGTGCCTCACACTATCCTCCCACACAGCACCTCTTACAGGGAGCATGTCCTGGCTAGGCTGCTGGGTGAGCACATCAGCCCTGCAGGACTAGACAAGCATCAGCTCCCTCATGCTGCTGGTATCTCATGTCACAGCCCAGGCAGTGAATCCTCTCCTCCTCTAACTCTTGGAAGTGTCCCCTTTGCTCAGGGCCAGCTCTCTTCTTTTCTGCAGCCGCTGCTGGCACTGTGGAGAGTCCCTGCTGGGACGGATCCCTTTCCATTACCTTGACTTCTCCTTCTGCTCCACGGCCTGCCTGCAAACCCACCGCCGGGCCCAGGCCAGACACACCTAAGGCTGGGGACTGCTGCCACCTGCCAAGGACCAATGTGGGGACACGGCTGAGCACTGGCTGTGCAGCAAGGGAGAGCCTGTGGGGCAGCACTGGTCAGAGGGACTGAGCTGGCCATGTCACACTCTGGGGCAGCGCTGGCAAGGCTCTGGGCCTGAATGTCACTCTGGCTGCTGACTCGGGATGTTACAACTGAGAGGTTGTGCTACTGTGTGGTGCCAGGACTGTTTGATGGCCTGGCTCCAGCTGGGGGTCTTGCTGCCAGCTTTTCTCATGGCTACCTCTTAGGCTGTGGTGGAGGGACAGATCCTGACACATACAGACCCTGCAGCCCTGAACTACCTGCAGCCATGCTTGTGGGCACTTTTGAGATGGTTCTTTGCCTTCTCCTCTCCTGGCTGCCATCAGTGTCTCAGCCCTGTCACGTTAGCAACTACCTCTTCTGCCTACATTGTCAATAAAAAGGTGCCTTTGATCCTGTAGACAGGGGCAGAGTTAGCATGAGCACTGGAATTATTTGGGATGAATGTGGGGTTAACATGCAAATAAAGCTCAATCGTGGGCCCCTTTCTCATTAGCACAGGCCCTGCCTGGCCCAAGAGGAGGGAAGAAGCTCTGTATATCCATGCCAGGACTTGGCCACATTCCTAGGACCCTGCAGCCTCTGTACTTCACCAGCCCCCTGCCATCTCCGCAGCCCCAGCAAGAAGCAAAGCCAGTGCCCAGCAGCCCTGTGTTTATTTTGTGGCCGAGGTGCTGCAGCCCAGGGTCCTGTTGAAAAGGGGTTGGTCGAGGAAGAGCAAGATGGGGGTGAGGGGTGCCCCTTCCAGCTCCAGCACTGTGATGTTGTTGGGACGGCCAACGTGCAGCACCGAGCCAGGTACGAAGAGGGTCTGCTGGGGCCCACGGTGGGTCCAGTACCGGCCCAGGTTGAAGCCGTTTATCCACAGCTGTCCCTGGAAGATGATGGAGATGGGACTGAGCTGTGTCCTGCTCTACCCTCACCCCCTTTCCTGGCACTGCCTTACCTTGCTCCAACCTGGGAACTTCACAAAGGTGTCCCAGGCAACACCAGGGGTCTCAAAGGTCCCGGTGTAGAAGGCTGGCCCTGCTCTGCCCCTGCTGCTTGATTTTGGCATGGCAGCGTGGGGCCAGCCCTGCTGGACTGGAGTATCTATGGCCAGGGGATAGGTCAGCCAGTTGCTAAGAGGAGTCGAGTCTAAGGAGATGTTTTGCAACAAGCCCTGAGATGGAACAGGAGGGAAAATGAGGCAGCAGTGTCTTCCACAAACACAAGGATACTTGGCTTCCCCAGCAGCAGTGAAGGTGGGATAAGATTACCTCCAAGGGCCTGAAGGGCCCTGGCTGCCATGGTAGCTTAAGTGGGAGAGGGGTGCCAGTCTCTCAGTCCTGTCCTGGCAGGTTTGCCAGGAATGTTGTAAGATGAACCAAGGAACAGGACTTGGGGTGGCCCCCCAAAGGCTGGGGTCTGTCACAGGTGGCAGTAGAAGGGGGTGTTTGGTCACATGGGTGGCCAGGCCATTCCCTCTGGAGGGCTCTCTCCTCTTACCTTGAAGTCACTGACGTTGGCCCCAAAACTGATCCTGCCCATGTTCTCCAGGAGCATGTCGAGGGTGTCCCCTGCCTTGCCTCTCACACGCAGCGTCATCTGGCCATCCCTCTCCAGCATTCCCTGGTACTCCTAAAGCCACAAGGTCAGTGCTGCCAGCCTGTGGTCAGATCCCACCACCCCCAATGCTGCCAGCCCTCGCAGAGCCAGCCCAGGGCTGCCCTCTGCCCCCAAAGGGGACGGATTTGGGCTGGAGAGCCACACTACAAGGGCTCAGGGTGGCTCTCAGCAGTCTGGCTGTCCCCAAGGCCTTGGCATAGCACAGCCCCACTCCTGGCTGTCCCACAGCCCTCCTGAGCACTGGCCCAGGGACTGGTGTGCTCCCACAACCTCACCTTCTGCAGCATCACGTAGGCGCGGTCACAGATGCTGTGGGGAGGAGCACCCAGCGTGGCTGGGTCTGGGATGTCCCGGGGCAGCTGTGTGCGGTACAGCACAAAGCCGTGGGCCTGCAGGACACAGCGCAGCGGCACGGAGGGGAAACGGGGCTGGAGATGAGCTCTGCTCCTCTGCCCCAGGGCCAGGCAGACAGGAGCATCTCCCCAAGTGTCCCCCACTATACCCAGCCCTTCACCTGCTTTATGGCCTCAAAGGTGAGGGGGAACTGGCTCTGGATGGGCCCAGAGAGGCACAGCACATCCAAGACGTCCAGGAGGTCAGCATACTGCAAAGGAGGGATGGGTGCTGGGCAGCTGAGCAGTGCCAGGCCAGGGCAGCACAGCCCTTAGGACAGGCACTAACCTTCCGCAGGGCCACCCGGCCATAGGCATACTTGGGGGTGGCAGGTGGCATCGGACCGACTGGCAGGGGCTGGAACTAAACAGCAAACTGTCAGCTGTCCCCTGGGGCAAGCAGGGAGATGTCCCTTGCCCTGATGGGACGCTCTATGTTCTCCTCTGTCCCGGCACAGGCAGCAGTACCCCGTACTGTCCCCTTCTTCCTGCCAAGTTCAATACCTTGCTGATGACTGTGCGGATGGCAAACAGCTTCTCAGTGGGGTCTCCTGCCTCTGACAGGGGGGCATCATAGTCATAGCTGGTGGTCACTGGTTTGTACTGGTCCTTGTAGTCAGCACCTGGCCAGGGAAGCAATGTGAGCAGGAGGAAGGGGCTCTGGCACAGCCCAGGGCATGGAAGCCAGCCTCAGGCTGGCTGCAATGCAATTAGAGGGTGTGATCCCAAACTGTGGACCGCTGCCTAGGGACAAAAGAGTCCCCAGGCAAGGACAAGCTTGGGTTCAGGGGCCCTTGGCTATGTGTCAGCCTGTTGCATGGGACAGAACAAGGGCCTGAAGCAGGCTCCTCAGGGATGGCCAAGGAAAGCCCCCCAGCCCCACAGTGCACTCCACCCTAGGGCAAGGCCCTACTCACCACTCCAGTAGGCAAAGTTCGTCCCTCCATGGAACATGTACCTATGATACACCCCAGAGAGCCCAGTCAGCACCCACACAGACTTGGCAGGGACTCACCAGGCACTGCCCCCTCCCTGCTGCACCCACAGTCCCAGCCCTGCCTGCCCAATCCCCGTGGGATGAAGGTAGAGGTGATGCCAACCCCCCTGCTGGCTGTGCCCCCTGCTAGCTGACTACTTGCATGTTGACACTGGCTCCCAGTTGCAGCATGTCCTCCAGCCCCCGGGCCACGCATGCTGCGCTGGTGCTGGCGTGTGCCTCCCCCCAGTAGTCCAGCCAACCTGTGTAGTACTCGGAGTTTACCTGGGGGAGAAAGGGACTGTCACCCGCTTGGAGCTGCGGCTCCTGGCACCCATTTGTCATCCACATTCCCCCTGCTCACCTGCAGCCTGGCCCCAACACCCCTCTTTGCCTTTGCCTCCCCAAAGCCGTCACAGGTCATTCCCCCACAGTGCCCATGCCAAGCTCACCAGGGGGCCCTTTGGTTCCACACGGCGCTGGGCATCAAACGCCTCTGTCACATTGGATCCTGTGGAGGTGGAGAGGGGAGGTTTGAGCAGGACAGAGAAGGGATCCCCATCCTCTCTCCTTGTCCTCCTCCTCCCCCATAGGGGTAACCTGGCCCAAAGTCGATGGTGGCATAGAGCCCCTGCAGGGTGCCACAGCGCAGCTCCTCCGCTCGCGTGCTGTCGGTGGTGAAGAGCGGCACCTCGCCTCCCAGCAGTGCCCGAAAGGAGCCCAGCAGGTGCCGCAGGTATCCATAGTCACAGGCATAGTAGCTCCCATATTCATTCTCCACCTATGACCAAGGCAGGGGCTGGCACCCAGCATGCACATGACTGGGCTGCAGCCAGATCCCACCACCCACTGGGATAAACACCCAGCTCCACCCTTTCCTCCTGACATCATCAGATGTAGTGAAAACCCTCAGGTGTGTCCTAGAAATGACCTTCCAGCCCCACCATGAGCCCTAGCTCTGCCAGTGTCCCTCAAACCACAACTGGGGTGATGACAGGTACCTCAGAGTCCCAGCCCTTGGATTTAGACCAAGGTCCAGAGGTTGAGAGGGATTTATCTGAGCTGTACTGGGTGAGGTCATAGTGTAGGGTGTACAGGTGCCTTTTTGGGGCACATCCAAAGATGACCCAGAGCAGGGCAGGGAGCTGATGGGCCCCACAGCACCCTACCTGCACGCTGATGATGTTCCCCCCATGCTGGTACAGGCGTGGCTTGATCTTGGGCAGCAGGACGTGGAGCCAGGAGTCGACAGCTGCCAGGTAGGCTGGGGTGACAGAGGCAAGCTCAGCCCAGCTGCAGCATCCACCACAGCCCACTTGCAATCAGGAGGATTCCAGCCTGCCAGGAGGAAGATAGAACAGGGCAGGGCCAAGCACAATGGGGAAGCGGAGGTGGAATACAAACCACGAGGCTCCCAAAAGATGGAGAAGACCATAAGAAAGATAACACACATAGGGCTGGCAGGTGTGTGGAGAGACACCAGTGTGCCAGGGCTAGCACCAGGCTGTAAAAACACGTGGCCAGAGCCCTGTGCTGAGCCTCACCGGGATCAGAGGAGCGCAGGATGATGTCTGGTTTCCACAGCAGCCAGGCAGGCAGGCCTCCCTGAAGAAACACACACAGCAGAAAGGGAGACAAAGAAACTGCTCAGCAACCCAAGCTGACACACACAGCTGAAACCAGCCATGGCAGTGCTAATGCTCAGCACCAGTGCAGCATGTGCCCCACAGGGCAGCAACTTGGGCTGACATGACACTGGAGTCACTGTGACAGCCAGAAAGGCCTACCCCGCTGAGCCCTTCCCAGACCACCCCTCTGTGCCAGGCTGGGGGCTGGGGCTCACCATCTCCCACTCTGCACAGATGTAGGGCCCTGGCCGCAGGATCACCAGAAGTCCCAGCTCAGCTGTCAGGTCCAGGAAGGCTTCCACATCCCGGTTCCCAGTAAAGTCATAAACCCCTGGCAGCGTCTCATGGTAGTTCCAGGGGACGTAGCTGGGGCAAGAGGGGAGATCAGCATGCAGGGGTTAAGGGTACTCCAGCAGGAACCATCCCACCAGCTGCTCTCTCTGCTTCTGGGAACTGGCCTCCAGACTGAGCTGATTATGGCAACTGGGGCTGGACTGGCACTAGCCCAGGTTCATGGTTGTGTCTGGCAGGGGTGTCCTGGAACAATAGCCCAGTGCATGTGCTGGACCTTTCTCCCTGTGGTCAGATAACACCTTTGTCTCTGTTCCTACTCCAGGGATCCCAGAAGCCACCCATGAGAGTGGCTGTGGTGGCAGTGGGCTGTGCGCTGCCGGGGGCTTACACCTGCACAGCGCTGAGCCCGCTCATGTGCATCTTGAGCAGCCGGTCCCTCCAGGCAGGGCGCGGGACACGGGCGTAGTGGATGCTGCCTGAGATGTAGCGGAAAGGGACACCGTCCTTAAGGAAGCAGTTGTGCTCGTAATCCACCTGGAAGGAGCGTGCTGAGGGGGAGGCCTGCGGGAGAGTGGCAGTTTTGAGGGAGCTGAAGACCCTCCCCAAGCCCAGCTACCCCCTCCCATGCTCTCTGGGACCGGGACTGATGGGGGCTATTTCCTGGGGGGCCTCTCCCCCGAGGAAGGTACCACACTGCCCAGGGAGAGCAGAAGGGATAAGCAAAGGAACCATTCACACCGCCTGACGGCCCTGCCCGGTAATCAAACATCCGGCGGCTGAGCTAGTAGCATTTTGAGGGGAGGGTGCTGCAGGGGAGGGGTGCTGAAAGGACAGGCAGGGAGCTGGAAATGCAAGCGGGACACCGGGGCGGGACATGGACGGCAGCACGAGGGAGCCATAGCAGGAAGAGTAGGAAAACGGAGAGGGAAGCAAGGCAGATCCCAGAGTCGTCCCACCGGATCCTTCACAGCTTAGCCCCACACGTTTCTCCCAAACTTTTCCACCCATGTTTGCTAACCTGCGTACTCAGGAGCCCCACCGCCAGCAGCAGGGCGAGGGCCGGCAGCCCCATCCTCGCCGGGTGCTGGGCAGGCCCGGGGCAGAGGACGAAGATGGACGTGGACACCACCATCACATGATCCGAGAAGGATCTTGGCCAGCGCCGGGTGCTGCTTCCTCCAGACATTAAATGCAAGCAGCTGGAACAGCAGAACGGCTGGGGCGGGACCAAGGGACCGGGGTGGGCGGCTCCGACCCTCCACGCCGGGCCAGCCGCACATGAGCCCCTCCAAAACCCACCCAGCAGGGGATGCTGGCGGCACACCACCAAGACAGCTCCGGCCGGCGGGCACGACCCCGGTGCCCCGCGGGACAGTGGATGACACACGTGGGGGGACAAGGAGCCTCATAGAAGTACCACCACCAGGCAGAACCCTTCCAGTGAGCTCAGCCCACTTCTTCCGTCAGAGAGGTGGTGATGGAAACCTCGGCTGTAGCTCAGGTAGGAGGGATGCTGAGGGAAAGGAAAACGTCCCCGGACCGAGGGCCAGAGCTGGTGACAGAACTGATGACAGGTGAGTCGGGAGGTGCCGCAGGGCAGGACGAGCTCCACTGAGGTAGCTCCGTCATCTCTGTCCCCTACACCGCCGACCCGCTCGACCGTGCGAGGGGCTTGGCTCACCGGGGCCAGCCCCGGGAGCGGCGGGGCTGCGGGCTGCCGCCGCCACCGCCACCG
>VXAY01000779.1:77417-93766 GCA_013399855.1 Oxyruncus cristatus | reverse complement strand
GGCTGCCGGGGGGGCTGCCGGGTGCCCTCCCCGCCGCCGTGCCCCCCGCCGTGCCCCCCGCCGGCCCACACTCACCATGTTGCGGCGGAGGTGCGGGCTGTCCCGGTTCCTCGGTGCTGCGGGGGTCGGCGGGGGGGGGCGGGGGCTNCTGCTGCAATCCGCGCCGCAGCGCTCTCTTATAGAGGGGAGGGGCTTGCTGCCGCCACGCCCTCTTATTTTGGGTGCGCTTGCATGCGAGGGGGGAGTACCCACTTCGGGGTCCGTGGGAACCTGGCGGGGTCTTCCCGGCTGCGGAGGAACCCCGAGGTGCGGGGGCCGGGGCTGCTCCCCCTTCTCTGCCGGGAGGGAAGCGGGGACACCCGGCCAGGCTGCGGGCAGGAGACTTGGGCACCAACTCCCAGGAGTGTCCGGCGGAACCTGAGCAGGTAGAGCAGCCCCTAACCTGCTCTGTCACCAGCTTCCCCCTGGAATATGGGGACACCCCGAGACCACTGGGGCCTCTAGAACAGGAGAAATAAGGAGAAACATGACACAGACACGCATCAGACTCTGGAGCCCAGAGTACCCCCAAACCTTCTTTGGCCATCAGTATCTGGAAGCCTCCAGCCAAGGTTTGCCCTTCTCTCCCGATGGGGACAAACATTCGGTTCTGCACAAACCTGTGAGGCTGCATATCTGCATGACAAATCTGGGCTGCCAAAAAAGGGTCATTGCAGACTGCTTGCTGTTAATAACTTGTGACTACATTCAGAGCAGAAGCTCTGTTTGAGCCCTGGCCAGCACAGCCACCCCTGCCAGGGCCAGGGATGATCCTACTGCTAAGGATGCCTGGACCACCAGCCTTGCATGCTGTCTGTCAGGGCCTGGGCTCACACAGCTACCCCTCCCTGGACATGGGGATGGCTGGGGCTCTGCTGCTCAGCAGCATGCCAGGAGTAGCACACCAGGGACCACTGCTGTGTCCCTCGGAGTCCAGATCAGAGATGCAGGATAACTTTTAGAAAACAGTAATAGGATGCAATTCCAACTTCTTCATCCTTTTGGTTGCAGAATCAGACCTCTGTAAATACCCAGGGAGGTATCTGTGATGGAATTACTCCTGGAGGAGCAGTTTCCTTCCTTTCCCCACGCTCAGACCTTGGTAAAGAGTGGATCAGAGCAGCACCTGGTGTGAGGGGCAGCGACTGCTGCCCTGGAACAGCAGCAGGCACCACTCAGTCTGAGCCCGGTGCTTTAGTCACATCAGTGGAGCAATGCCAGCAGCCCTGCACAGTGGGATGAGTGGCTGGCTGCACTCCAGCAGCTGGGGGTGGCTCCCACTCCCCCTCCAGCTGACACGGGTGCATGTCGGGAGGAGGAGGGCAGGGGAGGACAGCCCCTGTGGGTCAATATAGCTGTAGCATTAGTGGTAAGCAGGGAAAATTAATCTCTGGAACCAGCATGCTGGATAATGGGTAACAGAAATCTCCAGTTTGCAGCTGGAGCCGGGAGCTGATGCTGGGACTACTCACCAACAGGCAGGGCAGTGAGACTCAGAATAGGGACAATGCAGAAGATGATCTGGAGCAGGTAGAGTGCGGCCATGTGTCCCAGGGGGATGGCAAAACACAGGCAGAGCAGGGCAGATAGAGGTAATCCCAGACAGAAGACCCCATGCCTGAGCTAGGTGCTTCTCCTATCACATCAACAGCACTTTTCTGGATCCCTTTGATGGACATGCTTGGGCACTGCCCCAGAGCCTGCCATGTGTCCTGGCCAAATCCCTCTGGTATGGGGTTCTTACCTACGTGGGGAGGCAGAGCTGGAGCAGAGCGCTGGGAGGAAGCATAGCAGCACCAGTACCAGGGCTGAAGCACTCACCACACACCTGACCTGGCAAGAAACCAATATTGCTGGAGGGATAGTGGGAGACACAGAGGCTCTGAAATGGTTTATTGCAAAGGGTTTCTGCAGGTGACACTGGGAAGGAGCATGGTCCCTTTTGGCTGAGGCTTTTCTACTCCTCGCCCTCCTCTTCATCCTCGTAGGAGTCCAGGCCCACCTCCTCGTAATCCTTCTCCAGAGCGGCCATGTCTTCCCGTGCCTCAGAGAACTCCCCTTCCTCCATGCCCTCGCCCACGTACCAGTGCACAAAGGCGCGCTTGGCGTACATCAGGTCGAACTTGTGGTCCAGGCGAGCCCAGGCCTCGGCGATGGCCGTGGTGTTGCTCAGCATGCAGACGGCGCGCTGCACCTTGGCCAGGTCACCCCCTGGCACCACCGTGGGCGGCTGGTAGTTGATGCCCACCTTGAAGCCCGTGGGGCACCAGTCCACAAACTGGATGCTGCGCTTGGTCTTGATGGTGGCAATGGCGGCGTTGACGTCCTTGGGCACCACGTCCCCGCGGTACAGCAGGCAGCAGGCCATGTACTTGCCATGGCGAGGGTCACACTTCACCATCTGGTTGGCCGGCTCGAAGCACGAGTTGGTGATCTCGGCCACTGACAGCTGCTCGTGATAAGCTCTCTCAGCCGAAACCACAGGAGCATAGGTGGCCAGTGGGAAGTGGATGCGAGGGTAGGGCACCAGGTTGGTCTGGAACTCAGTCAGATCAACATTCAGGGCTCCATCGAACCTCAGTGATGCTGTGATGGATGAGACAACCTGGCTGATGAGTCTGTTCAAGTTGGTGTAGGTTGGGCGCTCGATGTCCAGGTTCCTGCGGCAGATGTCATAGATGGCCTCGTTGTCCACCATGAAAGCACAGTCTGAGTGCTCCAATGTGCTGTGTGTCGTGAGGATGGAGTTGTAGGGCTCCACCACAGCGGTGGAGACTTGTGGTGCAGGGTAGATGGAGAACTCCAGCTTGGACTTCTTGCCGTAGTCAACAGAGAGTCGTTCCATCAACAGGGAGGTGAACCCAGAGCCAGTGCCACCTCCAAAACTACGAAACACAAGGAATCCCTGGAGTCCTGTGCACTGGTCAGCCTGCAGAGAGAGATAAGCAAGGTTCCTCCACGCACTGATTTGGGTGTAGGGAAGTTTCAAACTTTTGGTTGTGTAGCTGCAGATTCCTCCCGGGGTGTAGAGGAGCTCACCCTCTCCTCCCATCCCCCAGAGGATGGTGGATCCCACCAGCCAGGGGGACATGTCCCCTCTCTGCAGTCACTTACCAGCTTCCGGATTCTGTCCAGCACTTGGTCAATGATCTCTTTGCCAATAGTGTAGTGCCCACGGGCATAGTTGTTGGCAGCATCCTCCTTGCCAGTGATCATTTGTTCTGGGTGGAAGAGCTGGCGGTAGACTCCTCCTCGAACCTCATCTAGGAGACATTGGCACAATGACAGAGATTTTCTAACTGGGCCTGGGGAAAGGTGGCAGGAGCCACTCCAGTGAGTGTCCTGCAATGGGTTGTTCACAGAAATAACGACCACTGTCCCTGCCCAATAGGGTACACTTACCAATCACAGTGGGCTCCAGGTCGACAAAGATGGCCCGTGGGACATGTTTCCCAGCCCCAGTCTCACAGAAGAAGGTGGTGAAGGAGTCGTCCCCTCCGCCAATGGTTTTGTCACTGGGCATCTGCCCATCGGGCTGGATGCCGTGCTCCAGGCAGTACAGCTCCCAGCAGGTGTTGCCCATCTGGACACCGGCCTGGCCGACGTGGACGGAGATGCATTCGCGCTGGGGAGGGGGAGGCAGGGTCAGATCCCAGCAGAGACCAGAAATGCAACCACTGCAAGTGCCGCACAGCCCAGACAGGGCAGCCTGGGCCCTTGTTGGCTTGGGCAAGTCACACTGCCCTGGTGCCTCAGTGTCCTGTGTCCATCCCAATCAACTGTGGTCTCCCAGATCCGGTGCCCTGCCTCTCATCACTGCACTGACCACCCCACTGGCTCAAGGAGATGGAGACGCATCTGCTGGAGCCCAGGATATCAGGCAACCCACTACCTGGATTGCCCCCACCCACAGCCCTGGAAAGCATCCTGTGAGCATCTTGTCCATTCTGGAAAGCAACCTGTGAGCATCTTCTCCATTGTGCAAACATCCACATGGCTTAAGGGCTGGGGCCCTGCATCAGCTGGCACAGCCCTGTTGCTATTCCAACAACAGGGCTGGAGGCTGAGATAGCAGAGCACCACCCAGGTGCTGGGAGCTGAGGAGGTGATGGCACTGAGGATGGGTGCCCAGCAAGGGTGAGGATTTGCAGCCATGAACGGTTGCCATGTTCTGAAGCTCAGCTTCCCTAAATTAGCTCCAGAGGAGGAGGAAGCATTAGCTGCACTTCTTAACTGAACCGAAGGGCTGAGCAGGGAGGATCACCTAGATCACAATTTTGAGGGCAGCCTCAGGTTCCTCAGGAGAAGACAAGCTAAGGAGGGCCCTGCAGCCTCACTCCCTTCAGGTGAGGCACCCCAGACCCTGCAGTCCTTAGAACAAGAACCAAAATATTCAGTGTTTTAGACCTGCTGTTGCCAAGGATTTGGATGCGTCATCAGGCACAACCGAGGCAGAGGAGCTCCGAAATCAAACCGGATTTCCAGAGCCATGAGTGCCCCAGTGTGAGTCAGCTGGTAGGAAGCCGGTGGAACCAGCCATTTTGCACTCAGGAGCAGGGCAATGACTGCCACCCGAGGAAGTTACACAGGATGCAGCAAGTCCTAGCGCTCTGCATCTAGAGTGCTTTCAGTGCTGCATTTCAGAGGCAGCAGTGACAGTGAGGAATGACAGAAAAATAAGCCCTTGATACCCATGGTGAGAGACAGAAGCCCATCTTCCCACCTTTCCCAAAGTTGAGGTGCAAGGAGCAGCAAAACAATACCCCGCTTATCCCTCCCAGCAGGTCCATAAAGCTTGTGTAACAAGCGGAGCCAAGGGTAAGTCCTGAGGACTTAAATCCTGAGATAAGTCCTCCAGGATCCTCTGCAGAAGGACACAGAAAACACTTGGCACAGCTGCAAGCACCTCAAGAAAGAAGAGATGAGAAAGGACTCCTTCCTGGCCATGGACCTTGCAAATGAGCGTGGGGGTGCAGAGGGTTATGCTGCTCACTGCACTTCATCCCACCAACATGCAGCAGCCAGAATGGCTCTGTGGGATCCAGCACTGACAGCAGGTTGAGCAGAGCCCAGAAGCACCAGCTAGAAACAGTGCTGGTCACCAGCCAGCAGACTGCCTTCTTCCCGGCAAGATCTGGCACAGGAAGGGCTGGGAGCATGGGCCCTCAGGACAGCAGACAGGGTGCCTAGGGAACCTTGGGGCCGGGATGCCCTCCAGGGCATATGGAGAGCTCAGGATCCAGAGCTCGCCGTAGGGCCACGGCGGCAGGGCAGCCCGGAAGCCCACCCACAGCGATGCCCACCCTTGCAGCAGGGCAGTGGGTGAAGGAAGCCACAGCTTCCTGCCACGGCTCGGCTGTGGGTCGGCAGCGCGGCGGGCTGGCTCCGCGCAGCCGGGGATGGTACCGCGGGACGCGGGCAGGAACTGACACTATTAAAAGTCGGAAAGAGTGGTGAGGGAGTCTGCCCGAGCGCCTGTCTCCAAACCCGGCGGAGCTCGTAGAGGGCCTCCTTGCCACGGGTACAAGGGGATGCTCAAAGGAGGGAGGCTGCTGAGAGCCGGGGAGGGAGCAGCTCAGAAGGTGGCTGAAGCCAGGTAAAGGCAGGACAAGCAAGGCGGGCGCTCCTGCCGGCAAGCTGCCTGCACCTCTGGGCTCCCGGCAGAGCCCTCCCGGGAAGCCACGGGGACGGCAGCGCGCTCCGATGACGGTCCCACCGGGGTTCCCCCGCTCCCGGGAGCACTCGCGGGACCAGAGGGAGGGAGCAGCGGGGGCCGGCACTCACCATGATGCCGCTGCCGGACGACCTGCCTGTCCCCGGGCTGCCGCAGCTCCGCACGCCGGGACGACGGCACCGCCGCCGTCCTTATACCGGGGGCGGCACCGGCGCTCCGGGGCGGGCCGCCCCGCCCGAGACGGCCCCACACGCTTGCATAGATTTGCGAACATTGCTCGTATTTGCATAGATTTGCAAAGATGGGGCTGTCCTGCCCGACAGCCGACGGGGTGCATGGGTGGGGCCATCGGGGGGCACAGGAGACCCGGGGATCCCCTCGAGGAAAGGGCCATAAGTGTTGTCCCTGTTACACTTGCCGGTCTTGGCACAGGGGATTCTGTTCAGAAGCAGAGACGGCACCTTCCAGCTTAGTGCTCTATTGGCCACCATTCAGGCACTAACCCAGGGAGATTTTGGGGACTGAGGCAGGAAAGCCAAGAAAGAACCTGGCCCAGGTCTTCTCTCCTGGTGGGTGTAAGTGCTGATGTGATCCCTGGACAAGCACAGAGACAGGTCTCTGCCAGCCACCCAAAGCCTCCAAAAAACACCTGGGAGAATTTCTGGAGGAAACATGGGCAGAGGAAACTCTTCAGAGATGAGAACATCATTTTCCCCCCAATCAGTGGGGAAAAAAAGCAGGACAACTCTGTCCTGTCCTTTGCATCAAAGCCCTCAAAGCCCTGTTGTACCCCAGGGCTGTGTCTGAAAGCCCTGCCTGCCGCAGGGCTTCTTCTCCAGCCTGGTTCTGCATTGCCTCCACAGTTTTGATATGATTTCACAAAGCTTTATGAAAGAAATGGTGAGGGGATGGAGAGAGCTTGAAGCACTTTGAAAAGGGTTTACTGGAGTCTGCAGTGACTTCACTGATGTCTGGCTTTACTACAATGAATAACATGTCCTACCCCCTCCAAAATGCTCGCAGCATCCACTGTGGTGCAGAACCGGTCCTACCTCTGCCTGAGCTCTGTGACTTAATGAGTTTTCACTGAAAGTTGCTGTCATCTCTCAGCTTGATCTGCAAGTTGAAAGCTGGACCTAAATTATCCACCCACAATGGCCTTTCTTTGTGCCTGAGTCACCTGGAAAGTGTCACCTCCACTGATGAGCATGTGTAAAGTGACTGAAAGCAAGAGTGCTGCTGTGAAGCCTGTGTCGGTGTCTAAGCAACACATTTTTGAGACCTGCGGAAATGGCGCAGCCAAAGGATCAGAATGGGTTTAATCAAGCTGGTGGGAAAAGCTGGAGGTTTTTTTCCACAGAGGTGCCCCAGGTTGTGAGCACTGCTGAACATGCACAGGATGCTGTGGTGACTAGATAACTCTGGAAATGCCTCACCCTCGTATAAATGTCCTTTGAGTGACCTCAGAGATCGCTAGATAACACAGACCATGCTGATGCAGACAGTCCATGAAAGTCAGAAAGTAACTGGTAGCACTGAGGCATCAAAATTTGAACCCAGAAGTTAATTGGAGTGAAAAGGAGCGATGGTATCATCTTTCTCTGTGAAAATCTTTGCCAAGGTGTTCATTGAAATGCATAGTGGATGTCTAGGCATCAGTTCTGACTGGGTGTGTCCTAGCACCCTCCTTAATTCCACAGTGCCAGTTAATTCTGGGGCATTTTTAACACAGTGCTTTGCAGTAGTGGTGGAAGCACAAGTGTTGAGCTAGGCAGCAAGCAGTATCTCAGGTGGCCACACAGCTTGCAGCCATGGTTTGTGCGTGAAGGCTTGCATAGTTCACCCAAATTCTGAACATTTGTATGACAATCTGGGGGCACCTGGGGGTGTAAAATGATGTTATACTTCTCCAAGAAATGCCTGGAACTGTTTAAATACCATTCTGGTAGAGAGCTGAGGGTGAAATATCCCTGATTGGTAGTTGCTGCAAATGCATGTTCCACAGTGAAAATACCCACTCAGAGGCTGTTTTGTTGGATGATCAGAGCAGCAGTGACTGACAAGAGAGCCATGAGTCATTTGGAGCTGTGCATCCCCATGTGCCTCTCATCTGAAATGTCCAAACAGATGTCTAAGCTTTTTTGAAATGCCTAAGAACATCTGGCTAAATCCAGGGAGCACCAATCATCTGCATCTTGTCAGTGCCTAACTGCTCAGCAGCCTGCCAGATGCTGGTAGCAGCAGCCTGCAAGCACACAGCAAAGGCTGAGCTCACTCTGGCTGGATTTGTCCTGAGGCAACCCCTCTTTTACAGAGGTGTAACCCACATGTCTGAGAAGACCCTACAAATGTTTTCAGACCATATTAGAAATCACAAGATTGCCCGAATTGTTCAGGAAACATTTTCATCCTTGTGCAGAACATGGTTGGACTCTGCATTGGTAACCAGAGAGGTATAAAAAGCAAGCAAGGGAAATTTTAGGCTATAGAGTCAGAATTCAACCATCTCTTTATTGAAGCATGGGAAAAACAGATTGAAGATACCCGAGGGGCAGAGCCCTGCCCACTGCAGGGGAAAGCCCCTACTTGCCACTCTGGGGAACCAGCCAGATCTTGACAGGTACCTGCTGGTACAGGAACCCCTGTCAGCACAGCTTGCAGTTACCCAAACAAAGCCTCTCACATAGCTGTCTTCCAGAAGTATGTTAAAGACTGCCACACCTAAAGCACCCAGAGCTGAAACTGGGGAGGAGTTGTGTTCAGAGCCCAGCCCGGTACCTCCCATCCACACCCCAGTTCCCTGCACTCTCTGCTGAGGAAAGCCCAAACTATTGTTCCAACTTTTCAGATCTAAGTTCCACACAGCCTGTTCCAGGCAGAGCAAACAGTGTCACAGGGCAGTTTGGGGACAGGAGTTTCTTGGGAAGGCAGAAGAGAGCACATCTGTGCTGTGGGTCTCGCACAGAAGCCAAGTGCCCTCTGCTTTAAGCTCAGCCTTTACAGCAAACACGAGATGATGAGGGGCTGTTTCAGGACCAGAGCCCCTGTCTGTGTCTGTAACCTCAGCCAGGAGCTTCACAAAGACGTTGCATTCGTGCTTGCCCTGCTTACCCCTCACTCCATCTTCGCACAGTTGCTCTGCCCACAATCCTCTTAGCAGTGTGGTCAGGCGGGGAAGTAGAGAAGCTGGGATGTGCCTCCAGCCCATCAGTGCCCTGTGCAGTTCACTCTCCAGCAGTGGCTGCTCTTCGTCAGACAAACATTGGCTTGTGAAACTAATAGGTCTGTTGAAAGCACTGGGCTTGACTGCATATTGCAGATATTGTGATGCTAACTGCTCCAGCAGTATCCCACTGAGCCATTGTGCAGGGTCCCTAAAGCCCAGCTGGCTCTTGGTGATGGTCCAGAACTGTACATCTGAGTGCTGCTGCAGATCTAATACGGCAGCATTTGGGACATATTTTGCCACCCAGAAAAGTTCTAGCACAGCATGGAGATGAGCAGAAAATGCTCCCTTTGTCATTCCTTAAGATAAGCATGCCTTGTCAAGGTCAGAAAGGGCCCTCTGAGTACCTCATCCTTCATCTGGAGAAGGTGGAGATGATCCAGAGATGAGAAACAAGGGTGACTGGAAGGCGAGATGTCATGGGCTATAAGGAAAGGCTGAAGGAATGGGGACTACCAGAAGACCAAGCAGAGACTCAATAGAGGTCTTAAAATATATTTAGGGTAGATGCAGGTAGAAAGAGAAACTGTTCTGTATGCTCAGGGAAAGAAGATGTGTGTTTAAGGCCTCCTAGCAGTAAGGGTAGTGAAGCATGATTGCCTTAGGGCCAAGGGATCTTCATCACCAGACATCTTCAATAACCTGAGTGTGGCATTTACTCCTAGAGACCTGATGGGTTGTAGGGCACAGTACTGATCTGACAGAAGTTTTCTCTGCTGGAGCTGAGCAACAGCAGCATAATTGCTGGTTCAGATATAATGAAGTCAATTGTGCAACGCCTGCTGCATTGCCCAGAGCGTGTGCCTCAGTACAGGAACAATAAAGCTAATTCCAGATCTCACTACAGTCCTAAGCCCTGAATCACAGGGCAAGAGCAGGGAGGCACTCCCAGGGACACAGGCAGTCCTGCTTGCCAAGCCCCAACCTGTGAGGCTAAAAGGGGCTGTTGGACGAGCTGTGACTAGCTCTTTCTCAGGCACAGCAGTCCCGGGTGAGCAGCCTCCCTGGCTCAGAGCCAGCTGCCCTGGCTGCCAGTGTCACCTGCCTTTCCTCATGTCCTGGGAAAGGCAGCTACACACCCACAGGAGCAAAATAAAACCGCAGCTGTCTAATTGCAGTGACTTCATATTAGAGCTCTGAGCATGCCTGGTGTGAACAAGCTGCCTCTAGGCAGGTGATGGAGGGGCTGAGCCTGCTGAGGTGTTCCCCCCCCCCGCAATCTGTGGTCTCATGGACTCAGGGACTGCTGGTTTGCAGTACTGATGGGCTGTGTGGAGGGGCCAGTGATGCTTCTCCTCTTCTTCAGCATCTCTCAGAGCTGGCAATGGAACAGATGGCGTAGGAACAGCTGGAAACAGAAGTACAGTGAATTCTGCAAGGTTGTGTAATGGTAGGAGCTCTTGGAGGGACATGGGTTATCCCATCAAGCAGAAGGGCCCTGCATGCCCCAGACAGAAGTGTAGGCACAGTGATGTCTTCATCCCCAGCCCTTTAGGCCTTCCTGTCTTACAAGTTCTCAGAATTGCAACAAAGCTGTGGTCAGCTCTGTTGCAACGCCACACAGCGTGCCCGTGTGAGCTGGCAGTGATGGGGCAAGAGGCAGCCATTGCTTCCCCTGCTCCCAGGAGCGCACGTCTCACCCCTGGGCAGTGGAGGGGACACAGCAGATTCACACAGGGCAGCTCTGCAGGTGCACCCACTCCTTTGAGGTAGATAAACCACTGCCAGGTGGGCAGTCCAGCATCCACTGGGAAAGCAAACAAGTCCTGGCACAGGAGCATCTTGCCAATGGCTCTGCTCTACCCTGTCCTTTGGAGAGCATTCCACAACTGGATGGATATCTGCAAGGGTTTTTTTCACATGGAAGTTGGTGGTATATAATGAAAACAGCTTCTTGGCCTGAGGGCACACCAAACCAGAGCTGCACATGGAGAAGCTAGCCTGGAGTCTAGGGGATCGCTGTAGGGTTGTTAAAAGTGGAAAGGAGGTGCTGGCATCTGGCCAAGTGCCGGTGGACATCAGAGGGAAACAGTTAATGCGATAAAAGATGCATTTAATAACTCAGCTGGGTAATGGCTCCCAGGGTGCTCCTGCCCAGAGCTGTTTGTGTGCTCCTGCCCAGAGCTGTTTGTGTGCAGAGAGAGTGTAGTATTCTGAAACCAGGGCTGTCCTCCTTGTTCCTCCCAGAGCCTGAGTGCTGGGAGCCAGTGGCCTGGGCCACTGGGCTGAGAGCTTGTGTTTAATGGACATCTTGAGGATGCCTGGCTCAAACACGTATCTGAGAGCTTCCTAGCAGAGTTAAGTCAAATGATGAGAAGCTGTGCATATGAAATAACAGCTATTTGGCAGAATTTCTCTGTTGCAAGACCTTAGGAGCCCCAGCCTGCTGAGCTTTCATACCTAACATGGCTCTCCTCATTAGCACAAGGCATCTACAGGCACCCTGTGCACAGCAGGGCTGCTGCGCCCTTCCCTGAGATGGCATGGCTTGGACAGTGTCGTTCTCATTCTGCCACTTAATAGCCCATCACTGGACACAGCCAGGAGGGGCTTTACCACCTCACAGGCAGGAGGATGCACAGTCTGGCAAGAGCCGGGCACCAAGGACTCCTGCATGTGTTGGGGCACCCTGACCATCCTTACCAGGTGCTGTTTAACATGGATGACCCTCTTGCCAAACAAGCCTGGTTTCAATTCTTGAGATGACAGGTCTGCTCAGGAGAAAAGGCAGGGATGTAAGGGGCTTGCTGTGAGGAGGGTGTCCTGGGAAGTGAGCAGCACCGTCAGTGTGGTGCCTAGTGAGGCAGCCTGGGGAACCCAAGTGCTGGTTGGCAACAGTGGATCATCAGCTAGGAGCTGCTGGGCTTCTGCAGGGATCCGTGCCAGGCACTGCCAGCTTTGGTGGTTTAATCAATGGTCTTGAAATGAAACCCAGACCACCGCTGACAAAGTGTGAGGGTGGCAAGTGGGTGTGCAGAGTAATAAATGACAAGACTGCCCCTTCCTACAAATTCTTACATGAATTACTTAACGTAAATTTTGCTGCAATGTAGCCTTTTAATCAGGGAATTCTAAACCATCCCTGAGAGTTAATCATACTCTTCACCAGCTACTACCCCACCAAGCTTAGCACCATCCCAAATTTTTCCTAGTAAACATTTCTTGTCACTGTGGGCCTTGCACACACCCCTGGGGATCCCCCCTGCAAAGGCCCTCAGCAGTATATCTCCTGGCCAAGAAACACACCTTTGCTATTGATCTCTCTGGTGCAATGCAGGAATACAAACACACTGGCTTGGTATGCTGAGATAAATATTCAGGGAGAAGACAAAAAGTAGACTGGGAAAGACCATCATCAGCAGCTAAGAACTTCCTTCTTTTGTGGACAGGGAAAACTAATTGTTCCATGCCTCTTTGCAGCAATATCGTGATTTATGCAAATGGTGTTATCATTATCTCCTGCCAGCTTCCAAGTGAGGATACTGTATCAGTGGTGTTGATATGAATCAGCCAGACATGTAATCATGTTGCAGTTGCTGATAAGTTTGCATAGCAATACCTTCCTTCCCTGAGACAAGGCTATGAGTACTAAGTGCATTTTTCAGTATTTAATTCTCTCCTGATAGAATCAAAATTATTCTTCTGTTATTTTTTTCTGGTATTATCAGTAATCTAGAGTCTTCTGGGCCAACTGGTTTATTTTCTTTATGACTGAGGTGATTTCTGTTCCTCAGTTCTTTGGAATTACCCATTTCCCCAGCTCTGTTAAAAATTGCTATCAGCAGCTCAATAAGACCTTCAGTTAGGTCCATTAATGCTCTCAGTGTGGGTCTGATGAATTGAAAATGTTGATATTAGCAGATGACACTTTACATGCTGGTTTGTTACAGGTGACATCCAAACTGCAGCCTTCTCCATTGCATCCACAGCACTGGTTGCACTATTGCACTGGTATTTGGGCACTGAGGGCTATGGAAAACAGCAGAAAGCTGTTTACTGGCATTCTTCTGTGCTTTTTCTTGTTTTCTTCTCATGCATATGTGTTACTTTATCTCCTTTTTTTATTTGCCCCTGCTTGGCTTGTTTCTTCCTTTGGGCCATGCCTAGTAGGAAGGCAATGGGCCAAGGTTGGTCATGTAGCTGGAGGGTACAGTGAGGACCAGACAGCCTGTGACCTGAGTCCTACCAGACTCTGTGGAAAATCCTGGCCAAGCCAGAAGGACACGAGGGGCTTGGTGGTTGGAAGTGTGTGGGCATGGATATGTTGGTGTGCATGAGGGGAATCAGGTTTTGGTTCACAGTAAAATCCCTTCCTGTCCAGTGTCAGCCACAGATTCTTCTACCCTTTGCAGCTGAAGAACTCTCCAGCCTTTGGAGGGGGAGTGTGGTATCAGTCTTTCATTATCCTTCCTCTCTCATCCCTTGGAATCCAATCCAGACCATGCAGCCTCCAGCCCTACCATGGGTGGGTTTGGGATGTCCTGCTCCTATGAACCACAGGGTTATCCAGCCCACCCCGTCACCCACCACATGCCAGGAATAGGGGTGAAACCTTGCTGCCACGAGGCTCAGCTGCTCCCTGGGCCCGTGAGCTTGCTTATCATGGATAACTTATTTAGTCATGGGCATCTACCACCTCTGCCAGCCTCTGACTCTGTTGATTTAAAATCTGCAAGCACCTCAGTTTTGCCTGGGTTTTGGCTGGGGCAGCAGCCCCATTGTAATTCCAGGCTAGCACTCCTGCAAGACAGAGCCTGGGATGCACAGCCTGGGTCTCCTGCCCAGCTAAATCTGGCCCAAAGTCATCACCCTGCTTGAACGAAAGTCACCCTGACTTTGCTGTTTCTCACTTCTCTGTCCTGCTATGCAAACTAAAAGCAGCTGCATGACTTTGCCTCCCTGGATTCTCCCCAGCGTCTAGAAGGTACAATTCTAGAACAGCCAGCTAGGACGAGAAGTGAATTAGAAAGAGACGGGCAGGTGGCTAAGAGCTTGGCCATTGAGACAAACACTAGGAACATCAAAACCACAAAGGTGTGAAGAAATTGACTGCACAGGGAAGTCAGGGAAGCTGGGCAGGGCTCTTTGGATGAGATAGCAGAACTGAGGGCAAAAGAACAAATTTTGATTTGAAAAATGGTTGCCCTGCTCATGTGAAGTCCTCATCAGCCCCCTGCACTTGGGGATCCCCACCCTGGTGCAACCCTTTCAGGGGTGAGCAAACCCTGGAGCTCCCCCCTTTCTGGGGGCTGCACTGACCCAGTGGCATGGCCAGAGACGGGGACCACAGCCATGGCTGCTTCTGACTGTCCTGGGAGCAAGCAGACAGAGGAAGGTGGCACAGAAATGGCACACAGGAGCTCGTCTTGCTCTGCTCAGCCCCTTCTCCCTCCATCCCATTGACTCTGGTTCCTGCTCCTTTCCTGCTGCAGCTCCACTGCAAGGAATGGGCACCTTCCCTTGGGGAGCAGGGAGAAGAGGAAGGAAAACAGCTGCACATGATGAGGGGAGCAGTGACCACACGACTTGAGCATTTCACTCCACAGCTCAAAAATTGCCAAGAATACAATTTTGCAGTACATAACTGCCAGTTTTGATGAGGCTGTGAAAAGGTTTGTGTTTTCCTGTGGAAATCAAAAGCTGAAATGTTGTGCAGCAGTGAAAAAAAATAATCTCTTAATTTGTGGTTTGCATAATAATATAGCACGGGTTTATGATGCAATTCTGCTGGCTTCCTGAGAGATTGGGTAAATCAGGATAAAAAAATTTGGTCCTTTGGGGTCCTGTTTTGCTCACCTGAAACCTCTTTTCTCAGAAAGCCTCAAGAGTGTTTCATGAGAATTTTTGAGACTGGAGAGCTAAAAACAAGCTTGCAACACAGTGATCTCCAGAATTTGTAAAGAAATAAGGATCTTCTTGAGTCACACTCAGGATGCCTGTGCTGGGTTTGAAGCTGGTGTGAGCCAGGCTGGCAGGTTGGTGCGTCAGGACTTCGGGCAGACCTAGGAGGAAAGAGCAGGGAAAAGAGGGCAGGGTGCTGCGGCTGAAGGTGTACGCTCTGCGTGAGGCTCTGGTGGGTGATGGGCTGCTCCTCTGTGGCTGCTGCCAGGTTCGGGTAGGGGAGTGACTGTGGGAGCTGTGGGGCGAGGTGTGGTTGGCACCACATCCTCTATCCTACCAGCACCAGCTACTGCCTAACTCTGCACAACTTCCCCTAAGGACCTTATGGAGTTGTTTGCCCTTCTCACTCCATATCCTGATCTCAAGGGCGGGAGAAACTTTTGCCATGAAGTCATCAGCAATGTGTTCCCCTGGCTCCAGAGTCCTGGCCAGCATATGGATTGCTCTCCTTTCCCAGCATGGAGGCCTCCCCACTGGTGGGCACAGAGTGGGCTGAGACCTGTCAGCTCTGGGGCCTCCTTGTCCCCATATCAGCTGCAAAAGTCAGAGAAAGGAAAGCCAGGTGCCAAGGGCTGTGACCTGTTGGCATCTCCACACCTTCCCAGCCGCAGGATGGGGTCCCTGTAAAACAGCCTGTGGCTCCATCTAGTGTCCATGCCAGCTCTGCACCCATTGCTAGGCAGATGGGCCAAATTAGAGCCCCTGGTATCCGGTGAGGGCACCCTGGCCAGAGGCAACCCCCCAGGGAACCCACTTTCTGCTCCTGGGCAGGCAGGTACAGGAGGACAGTGCTGCAGTGGCATTTAGGAAAAAAATTCCCAGTGGCAGGGAATACCCCAAGCCATTGCTCAAGGAAATCATCAGGTGCTGCCTGATGGCAGAAGACAAGTCTCCCATCCCTTGGAGAGGGCAATGCCCTTGGCACAGGAAATGATGCCCTTGGCATTTCCCACACCCAAATGCTCACCCAGGCCCACAGCTCATGGCTGGGAAAGGCTCTTCTCAGGGATGACTGTTCTGAAACTGGTCTCTGAGGAGTGCTGGGAATGTCCTGTGTCAACATCCAGGCCTTTCCATCCTGCCAGGCTTCCCAGCTAGGGATTTATGGGAGGTGAGGAGGATATCCTAGCTATGGTGCTGGAGTGGCAGGGGATCTAAGAGGCCTCCCTGCAGAGAGATTAAGCTCCCTCATTCTTCAATCCAGAGAGCAAGAGGGAATCATGGATCTCTGTGGCCAGGACACATTCACGGGTGCAGGTGAGTGTCCCCAGGTGAGACCACCCAGGACGCTGAGGCTGGGTGAGGACAGCCCCTCTGCAGCTGCTGCCCGGGCAGGGGCCATGCAGGGGAAAAGTCCACAACGAGCTTCCCGGTGCAGGGCTCCGGCTCTCCAGATGCCTGGGTACCCTGGTGCTCGGGGTGGTCCGCTGGTCCCGGCTGCCGGTGCCACAGTGGTGCCAGGCGGCCCAGACTCCTGGCAGAGACCTGTGCCTGCCGGTCTGGCAGGGC
>VXAY01000779.1:60900-76696 GCA_013399855.1 Oxyruncus cristatus | reverse complement strand
CCGGGGGGCGGTCCCAGCGCCGCCGTGCTGGTGCCGGGGCCAGCGCCGGCGCCGCCCTCCCCGCAGCTGGCGCGCACGGGCCGGGGGCGAGTACCGGAAGCGGGACGGTACCGCGGGGTCGAGGTGGGGGGCTGGAGCGGCCGCATCCTGCCCCGGTCCCCCACCTGGAGCGGGTCGGCCGTTGGAAGTGTCCCGGTGTGCCCGAGGACGGGGAGGGTCCCCGCTGAGCCCTTAATCCGCTCCAGCCGCTAAGCACCTTAGCGGGCTGCGCCCTCCGCTGCCCCCCCACACCGCCCCGGGACTGAACCCCTCGCGGGAGGCGGGCGGGGACCGGCGCCGGCAGCGGGAAACCCTGACCCCTTGCCTGGGCGAGTTGGGGTGACGCCGGTGGGACGGCGGTGCAGCAGAAGCAAGGGGGCCCCCGGTTGGGTCTGCGAGTGCTCCTAGGTGGCCGAGGTGCAGGCAGGGTGCTGGGCAGCTGGGCATGGGGTAGCACTGAGATGCCCTCGGGGTGGCTGTGAGGTGGCTGGGGCGCTGGAGAAGGCAGACAGTCCGCCCTTGCTGTCCCACACACAGCACTGCCAGGCTGTGCCTGTGGACCCTTGACCTTGCCTTTCCCCCCCCCCTGCAGTGACCCCGTGGGACAGCTCACGTCATGGTGGACTACTACGAAGCCCTGGGGGTGAGCCGCAACGCCACCGCCGAGGACATCAAGAAGGCGTAAGTGCATGGCAGGGTGTCCCGGCCCGCTGGGCTGAGGCTCACAAGCCACCCCACACTTGGCGCCAGCTAGGCGGGGGCTCCCCGCGGGGCCGGTGGGGACAGGGCCCAGCTCTAGAGGTGATAATTCAGCCTTTGTTTCCTTTGTGCGGAGGCCAGAGTCGGGCTGCACAAAGGCATCTCTTGGTGGGGTTTGTCCCTGCTGTCAGCCTCGGACTGGGTCTGGAGGCGGGTCTCGCTTGTGTTTGGAAGCTTCCCTCTCTCTGTTGGAGGGTGTGGGGGTGGCAGAGGGATGGGGCACAGTGGCTCTGCTGGCTGTCAGGATCAAGGGACTGGAGTTCACAGGGTGAGGAGCAGCCTGTCCCCTTGTAGGAACATGGGCCTTGTGGGCAGGTCGGTGTTGTGCCCCAGGCACTGCTGTGGAGCCTCTGCAACTCCTGCCTGGCACCCTGCCGCGGTCTTCCTGTTCTCACTGGGGTGAGGATCACCTGAGGGGAATGGCAGCACGTTGCCAGCTTGCCAGTGGGGGACAGAAGTGCCTGCTGTGGGGCTTCCTAAAAGTGGGTGGGAGAAGCTGGGCAGCCTGGGATAACCCTAGTTAGCTGCAGGGGGGAGGAAAAGGCTGCTGGTGCTTTCCTGGCCCCAGGAGGCCCCCCGCAACCTCTGGTCCATTCACGCTGATAGTGGAGCCTGGGAAGGCTCCAGAACAAACCTGTGAGCATTGTCCAGAGCCATTGCCAGGGGCAGCTGAGGTGGGCACAGGCTGCACCGCTGTGCTCACGCCGCAATTCTGGGGTCATTTCTGTTTTTTTTGTTCTTTTCCTCTATGTGTATTGTTGTGTGTGTGCATAAATATAAATTATATGTATATAGATACATAACATTTATATTCTCCTCAGGAGGCAGAACCAGTCCAGGAAGGTCCTGTTCGGTACCTGAGGCTGTAGGGCACTGGGTGACGTGGGCTTGGGGTGCCCCTGCCCACAGGGTGGGGGGTGTTGGCTCAAATAGGGGTTGCTGTCCCAGGAGCCTGAGGGCTGCTGCATGCCCATCACTGTCCCTCGGTGCAGGTACAGGAAGGCTGCGCTGAAATGGCACCCGGATAAAAACCCAGACAACAAGGAGTATGCTGAGCAGAGGTTCAAGGAGATTGCCGAGGCATACGAAGTGCTGTCAGACAGTAAGAGGCCACGGTGATGTCTTGTGTGTGTGTCCCTGCCCTTGGGGCTGCTCGCCCATAGGTGTCCGGCTGCTGGGCTCACCCAAGTTGCATTCCTGGATGTCCCCAGGAGGCAGTGGGTCCCTAAGGGGACCACCCAGCTTGTGGGGATTGGTTACTTCCCCATACATCCCCCGAAAGAGCTCTTGGGGGGATGCTGACCTCCACAATGGCATCTCCCCCACAGAGCTGAGGCTTGTGTGCCCTTGCTCTTTCTTGGGTTTGGGTGCAGTGCTGGTGTGGCAGGGGCTTGTGCCACCCACTTCCTCTTGCTCTCTGCCATTCTGCACTTTCCTGAGTCGGGAGAAGTGTCAGTGTTCCTGCCAATGCCTGGCAGCTGGCTTGCCCGCAGCCCCCTTTCTTCTTCCAGAGCAGAAGCGTGATGTCTATGACCGCTATGGCAAGGATGGACTCATGGGAGCAGGTGAGTGTGTGAGCAGGGCCATGGAGGTTAGTGCAGCTCTGGATACATCCCAGTCTGAGGACCCGGTGTGGGTTGGTGCCACCAGGGCTCCCGGTCCTTCAGGGGAGTTCTCACACACGGCTCCACTTAACTCTGAGCCTCTTCCCTCTTGCAGGAGCAGGGGGCTCCAGGGCCAATGCTGGGGCTCCCGAATTCACCTTCACCTTCCGCAGTGCTCACGATGTCTTCCGGGAGTTCTTTGGTGGGCGAGACCCCTTTGCTGAATTCTTTGGTACGTGCAGGATGAGGAGGGCTGACTCTGGGGCAGTCCTCTAGCCCTGGGGCAGCCACTGGGCCTGGGGACAGAGATCAGGCTGGCTCCAGCAGGGGGTCACCACATCAGTGCCCAGCTTCTGGGTTACCATGCTGCAAGGGTAATCCTGTTGGGGGGGTCCTGCCTTTCAGATGACGTGCTTCCCTTCTCTGAGCTGCGAGGACCTGGCCCCCGGCACCATGGGGGAGGCCACTTCTTTTCCCCCTTCCCAGGATCCTCAGGTAGGAGATGCTGCCATTCCTCCCAGCAGAGGAGTCCTGGAACACTATGCCCCCCTTCGCAAGCTCTGTCCCCTACTTTCCTTGTGACCCCCACCCTAGCACCAATGTTCTCACTCCCTTCTCCAGATTTCTTCGCCTCGTCCTTCAGCTCTGGTGCGGACGCAGGGCTGGGCTTCCGCTCTGTCTCCACCTCCACCACCTTCGTTAATGGCAAGCGCATCACCACCAAGAGGTGAGGGCAGTGCTGGCCCACCTTGCCCTCATAGACCCCCCTCCGTCAGTGGGCTCCAGACCCTGCAGCTTCCCTCTGCAGTGCTCTGGCTGCATGTCCCTTGATTGTCCATCCGTCCATCTGTCTGTCTGCAGGATTATCGAGAACGGGCGGGAGCGGGTGGAAGTGGAGGAGGACGGGGAGCTGAAGTCAATCCACATCGATGGTGAGAAGCAGCACTGCAGACTGACTTTTTGGGGACTGTGCCCTATCCCTTTGGGGACCCCACTCCTCCTTTGGGGTATCCGGGAGGTGCTGCATCCAGGCTTGGTTTTGGACTGAGCTCTGGTCAGCCCTGGTTTGGAGCTCTGCTCTGAAGGATTGGTGGGATGGGTAGGAATTGCTGGGGCCCCATACCAGCTCTGGGGAGCTGGAGTGAATGAGTTCCCCAACCCCTGCCCCTGTCCCCACAGGTGTTCCTGATGACATGGCACTGGGGCTGGAGCTGAGCCGGCGGGAGCAGCAAGCCTTCCCCAGGCCACGGCCCTCCTCGCCCCCACCGCCGGCCCCGCACCAGCGCTCAAGCTCCTCACCCGTCTGCCTCTACACGGACAGCGAGGATGAGGATGAGGACTTGCAACTGGCTATGGCCTACAGCCTCTCTGAGATGGAAGCTGCAGGGCACCACCAAGCAGGTGGGCACAGCTCCCTGCCGGCACCGGGGGGCAGCCACAGCACCCCATCCTCCAGCCGCAGAGCCCATGGCCCCCGAGGGAGGCCAGAGCAGGAGCCACTGGGGGCCAGCAGCCCTGCTACAGCAGGGCATGAAGTTGCCCCCAAAGTGAAGCTGTGGCACTGCCCCCTGCTCTGATCATGGTGTTTGGATTGTGCCCCTCTCCATGGGGTAGGGAGAGGAAAAGGGGGGTGGAGTCTCACTGCCTGGAACTTGGCTCCTGCCTACTCCAGCAAGGGAGGGGATCTCTCCTGCTCTGCCTCCTTGTTCGTGTGAGTGGGCAGCTGGTGGCATCCCGAGGTTGGGGGCTTCCAGACTTGGAGATAGTGGCTTAAAGAGGGACTCTGTTGGTGGGGTCCCAGGAAGAGGAGCACTCCCTGCCCTGGCTCCTGGACGCATGGTGTGCCCACAGGCAGGCATGCCCTGGCTCTGCCTGCTGTTCTCTCCCTGCCTGCCTGCAGATGGGCAGGATCTCCAGCCCGTGCCTCCCTGGCTGCTGCCTGCTCTTGCCCCGGATGGGGGCAGTACTGGGTTGGGCTCCTCCTCCTTGCAAGAAGGGGTGCGCACATGGCCTCTGCTTGCTGCCTCGTATTTGTCTCTCCCCTCTGGTGCCTCGTGTTTGTCTCTCCCCTCTGGATGCTGTCACTCCTGCCTGTATCCCCTCCTGTCTCATTGTAAACCCAACCTGGTCACCCCCTTCCCTTTGCCTTGAACACCCTCCAGGGCTCTGTTCCTCCTTGCTTCCCACAGCAGCAATGACTCTCTGTGATGCTCACAAGTGTTTCCACCCTCTCTGTTGTCTGTGGTTCTGCCTTGGCTCTCTTCCTCCTCTTCCTGGGACCATTCTCCATCCCTGCCCCTCCCCAGCCCTGGGCCGAGGAGGATTTCACAGGTGCTGTTGTGTCCCCCCCTCCGCTTGTCTCCCCAGGTGTGTTCTGAGGCTGCTGCGCCCGGGGACTGCACACACCCACTCGCCCATGGAGGCTCTCCCAGCCAGGACTCCGCTTTCTCCCTGCACGGCCATCCCCTGCCACCCCCTTCCCCCAGCACCCTCTGGCTCCGTGGGACGCAGTGTGGGGGGCACAACAGGGCTTATGGCTGAGCAATACCTGGGGCTGAGGGGAGATGCCCTGGGCACCACAAGGTGGTGGGGAGGGTGGTCATGGGGGTTGCTGTAGATTAGGCTGCTGGGGGATGCTGGCAGGAGGCAGTGAGGGGCAGCATGGCAGGGCTCAGCCAGCAGGACTGGGCTCTGCCCCCTTCCTTGCTGTAGCCCCCCCCCCTCTCTAACCCCCTTCTGCTGACAGCTGTCAATAAACCTGTTTGCAGTAGCTTCTGCCTGCGGGGTCTCTCTGAGCTGGGGTTCCTCCCATCTTTGCCTGCAGGTGAGCTGTACTTGTCCAGCAGTTGTGGAAGGCAGGGATAGAGATGGACAGACATGACATCTCCCTGTGCCCCGCCAGTACACACAATCAGAGGCCAGACCTGGCTGCAGCTGCACGAACGTGACACAAGAACTTTATTCACATCAAGATACAAAATTATATTTCTCTAGAAATTTCTTTTCTGCTTGAGTGACAAGGCAGGGAGCACACAAAGGGGACCTGGGGCTGGGCCAGGCACCCCTGCACCCTGTGCTCCCCTCAGCTGTAGAGGACCCCTGCCCACTTCTGCCCCCCACATGGGTACAGGGAGAGAGCTAACACAGGACTGACAGGTTGGGGTGCAGGAGACCAGCTTTTGGGCCCCTCCAGCCAGTTCCCAGCAGCACCACCTGGTCCCCTCCTCTGCAGGCATAGGGGACATGAGCCCTGTCCCCTCTGGTGACAGCAGGTGCAACGGGGTTCTTGCACACAGAGGGCCTGAGGTTGGGGAGAGGGAAAGGGGGGCCTGGGGGCAGGGGGAACAGAGCCAGAAGCACAGACAGCATTTTACAGGGAGAGCAGCCCCAAAGGCAGGATGAGGAGAGCACAAAGCGGGGGCATGGAGACAGACAAGAGGAGGGCTCCTCGCCATCACTGTGGCAGTGCCTTCAGGATGGCATTTACTTCCTCGGCCACGGCCGTCAGCGCGAATTCAAACTGGTCCTGTGGGAGCACAGCAGGGGGCATGAGGGTCCCTGCCAGCCTGGCCCCAGGGATTATGCATGCTAATGGAGAGAGGAGATCCCCAGTTTAGGGGGTACCTTGGTCTGCACCATGCCAGGCCGCTGGTCTCGGATGTGCTCCAGTGTAGCAGCTATGTCTATTTCCTTCACGCCTGGGGAAGGGGGGGAGACGGGTGCTAGAACAGGGGGTTCACAGGCCAAGCTCGTGGCCCCATAGGCCCCAAACAGAGCAGAAGTGGTGCTTCCCTGCACGTACCTTTGGCCATTCGGTTCAGGACCATGTCGACAAGGATATAGGTCCCAGTCCTGCCTGCACCGTCACTGCAAGACACAGATGCTTGGCCCAGGGGGACTGGTTCCAGGAACTGGTCCTGGGAAGCAAGTCCCAGCCTCGCAGCCACCCCCAGCCCTTATGACCCTCCATCCCCCACGGTACCTGCAGTGCACAATAATAGGGCAGGAGCGACCCCGGTAGCACTTATTCACCTTCCTGCAAGGATAAGAGGGAACAGGTCAGTGCTCTGTTGTGCCAGCGACAAGGCTGTGCTAGGTGTCCCTTGCTATGCTGAGCAGCACACCATGAGGTGGCCCTGGGGGTCCGGCTCATGGCTCCTCCTGCCTCCACAATGGTGCTGGACATGGGATGGGGACCATGGGTGGAAAGTGGCTGGGGCAGGGAGAGGAGCTCAGTTCCTTGGGTGCCCAGCCCGGAGAGGGGAGCAGTGGCAGAACTCCCAAGGGAGTAGCTCTGGTCCGGTGGGGCACGAAGCTGAGGGCCAGGTGCCGGCGCGGCTCCCGGCGTGCTCCATGCAGCAGGCACGGCTGCCAACGATCACTTTTGTGACTATGCAACTGGAGCCAGATTACTAGCTGCAAATCACAAAAATGACGCCGGCAGCTGCGAGAGAGAGACAGAGACAGACAGAGAGAAAGAGCATGAGCGGGACTGAGAGGAGGGAAACGTGTTCAGAGAACCCCTGCTGCCCTAAGCTGGGTCCCTGGCCCCACATGGCCTAGGGACAGTGAGCAGCCTGCTCCTGGCAAGAGCCCACTGCCACCCAGGGACCTAAAGACCTCAGCAGGTGCTGCCTGCAAACCTCATGGGAGCAGTCCTGGCCCTGCAGTCCTTGCCCTAGGCTATCTGGGGATCCACCACTGGTTGCAGTACATTGGGAGCAATGAGTCACAGCTGTTTAAGGTTGGTTCTAGGGATTTCTTCTTGTGCACCCATGGGTGGGGAGGGTACCAGGCAGCACTGTTTCCCATGCTAGCTCTAGGGAAGAGCACTTTCCCACCATCCCCATGAAGGCTAGAGAGCCCCAACAACCTCAGGTGGAGACTTCTTGACCACCAAGCTCTGTTGAGCCTCATCCCAAGCTAGCCAGAACCTGGATCTTCTGCTCCCTCCCGTACGCGGCAGCTCCCTGTCCCTGCACCCAGTCCATGCCACAGCCCCAACCCTCATCACATTGGCAGCAATTTCCTCGCCCATCAGTCGCCTGCATTTGGGAGCACCGTTGGCTCCCCGAGGGCTGGCACAGTGCTGGGTGGGCACTCACCTGCGGAAGTCGAGGAGGGGCCGGGTGGTGGTGGGGATGCCCTCGGCTGGCCAGCTGAGGAAGTGGAACTGCGTCAGGGTGCGGGTCTCCTGCGACTGCACGTTCTTCAGGTAGAAGCTGCGCACCAGGAAATCCTCGCACCAGATGTGCTCTGACACCAGGTTCACCTGCCCGAGAGAGGCAGCTCGTGGGCGCCAGTGCTGGGCAAGGGCACTGCACTCGGGGGTCAGGGGCTGGAGGATGCTCCTTGCCCCAGGCTACTTGCCACACTTGCCTCGTAGATGTGGTAGAGAGAGGAGCCTTCATCTGGCCAGTAGCGGTCACACTGCTTGACGCTGTCCTCGGCCAGAGGGCTCAGCATGACAATGACGGTGCAGCCATGTTCCCACACCATCTGCAGGCAAGGCAAGGGGGTTGTCACTGCTGGGGGACAGCACAGGCAGGAGGGTGGTCAAGCCACTGTGACCCATCTGGTGGGCAGCACACAAAGGGGCCCCAATAGGCTGGCACAGCCAGGTGACACTTACCTGCCAGAAGTCAGCAATAGTGTGGGACAGTGGCCCCTGTGTGGCAATGTACGCTGGCATCCTCGGGTCATGCTCGATCTGGAGCAGAATAGGGGGTGTCAGAATGCATGCTCTTTGGCCAGGGGTTGCTGACACTGAGAGGAGTGGGGGGATACTCCAGGGGTGATGGGAGGGCTGGGGAGGGAGATTAAGGTGCCACAGCCAGGAGGAAAATGGGATTGAACTACATCTGAGCAATGGGGTAGGCACACATATATAGCCTTCACAAATGTGAGCTCAGTCTGTCCCAGAGCAAGAGCCTTGCTTGGGCTGGGCATATCACAGAGTAGGGTGGCAGGACAGGAGCCCGTGGTGATCACTCACAATCGGACTGGCGTTGATGAAGTCACTGCGGGACGGGTTGCTCTCAGCTTTCAGTTTGATCCTTACGTGATCATCTGGGGAAACACAGGCCAGGAAAAGTGGTGAGTGCCTAAGGGAGCTGGGGGCAAACCAATACTGCAACCAGCCGTGGCCCCAAAGCATCCCCATGCCCCACACCCTGCTCCAGCCATGGCCTTGGGAGCTGGTCCCTGGGGCAGGGTGGCTAGAATGCTCACATGGCACATAGTCGGGGTTGCGGTTCTTCTTCAGATTGGCTTCACTCTGAGCAATGGAGCAGATGCTGGGCTCAGCTTGGTAGGCACAGAGTGCCTGCCACTCCTTGGCCAGCCGGTCCCGGTTGCGGAGGTGGTCCTCCATGTAGGCCTGGGGCAGAGGGGCAGGGGTCAGCCCAGCAGCAGGGGGATGGAAGGGTGCTGGACAGGGGTGCTGCCACCCCGCCAGGCTGGCTCACCAGGATCATGTGTCCAGTGGAGATGTCCATGTTGGACTGGACGGGCTCCTCGCACCAGGAGGGTGTGCTGCTGTGAGAGCTGGGGCTGGGCTGTGGGGCGTCACTGAACTGGGATGAGATGCTGCTGACCCTCGAGGTCTCTGCTGGTGCTGCCGCTGTCTCAGTGCGGCCAAAGAGAGACTTGGCAGCCATGTGCTGGCGGCACAGCTCCTGGGGGATGCCAGCAATAGCCCTGTCCCTCGGCCACAGTGCCATAGGGCAGCCCCGTGCACCCTGAGCGATGCTGGCACGGCAGTGACGCATCCTGCAGGATTCTGCACCCCACAGGGTCCTACCTGGTACTCGAAGGTGGTGTCGGCAGCACCCTCTGGCCCCAGGGCAGCCAGACGCTCCTTCTCCCGCTGCTTGGCATGGCGCCGGAGGCAGAAGGCTGCAGAAACTGCGATGGCAATGCCCGCCACGCAGGCCAGCACTATGAAGGTCAGCAGCACCGAGTGGAAGCCATCCCTGAAGCGGGATGGGCGCGAATAGGCAGCAGCCTCATTTCGCTGGGGGCAGAGCCAAGCAAGGGTTAGTGGGGGACATCTGCATGGGGCTGAGACCCTATTCTGCTCCACATTTGGGGTTGCTGGGGGTTCAAACAGAACAAAGGCTCTTCCTTCCTCTACCTGAGGGTGCTGATTCTCTCAGCACCCTGAGCTGGGACAGAGCTGGAGTCACTGGGGTGAGGCAGGGTGCACCCACCTGCGTGTCACATGGGCACTGCTCTTAGCGGTGTCCCTGGGGCTGCAGGAGCCTGGCCAAGCCCAGGTAGCAGCGACTTCCTGCCTCCATGCTCCCAGCACCCAGGGCTGTTGCCCAAGGCAGCCCTAGCCTGTGCTATTCCCCTTTAGACCAGACAGTAGCCCCATGGAGCTTTGGTTAAATGAGCTCTTTCTGCCCAGCTGGAGGTCAACAAGGGCTGAATTCAGCCCAAGGGGTCAATGGTGAAGGATGGGCCACTGCAGCGCTGGGTGTGCTGCTCTAGGGGACTTCCCCAGATGAGGCTTGCTCTCCCCTGCAGTCACTGCTCCACAATAAATAGAATACTTGGGGGAGGTCGGGGGGCCAGATGTGTCAGCACTGCCAGAGGGCTGGTGCCATCCCAGCTGTAGTGGCTGGGGGACAGGTCCTGCCCATCACCCTACTCAGCTGGGACACAGAGAAGCCGTTGCTACCTTGCAGGCAGTGTCTCTAGGGCTCCTTTCCCGTGGCTGGGGAGGTCACCCTAATCCATGCTGGAAGAGGATGCTGATCAGCCCTTTGCTGGACAAGACCTTCCTGCCAATGCCCAGGTCCTTGCCCCAGAGCGTCTGGTGATCAGGATGTCGATGGGGCAGCACAGGGATTCTGAGGCGTCAGCACTTCAAATACCCTGCGCCCAATGAGGTGCCAGAGCCCAGCATTACCTCATTGCCACAGCCTCCCATTGGCCATGAGCCTGATGAGGTTACCGAGGGAACACTGCACCATCATCATCTACGTCATCATCATTGCCTGGGGATGTCCCCAGCTTAGGTGTTCCCGCTGCCACTGCCCCCCAGCTGCGTCAGCCCCCCGTCAGGGTCCAGCCAGTCCTGCAGTCAGGGCACCCACCAGGGCCAGCACCTCACAGCTCTCCTAGGCACCTGAGCAAGAACAGCCCTGTAGCCCCTGGAGGTGTCAGCACAGCCAGGGGGGACAGAAGGCACTTCCCTCCCAAGGCCTGCCTAGGCCCTGCTGTCTCCCTGCCTCTCTACATCACTCCTTCCCCAAATCATGCACCAGTCCCATTAAATTCAGAGACAGCAGGGAATAAAGGAAAAGCACAAGCTGGTGAGGACTGGGGAGGTCGGTGCAGAAGAGGGCTTGAAAGGTGCCTCAGCTTCCTCTGGGCTCCATCTCTGTCATCGCTGACATCTCTCCCAGTTCCTGCCACTTGCAACATCAAAAGGCATTGCCATAGCGACACTCCACACATTACTGATGGAGACAGGTGGCCAGGCCACCCCTTCTCCATGGCCTCCTCCTCCAAAGTTCCCCCTTCCTTCCTCCTTGCCTACTGCTATGGTCACAGGGCAAGAGGGTGGGAAATGGGGATCCCAGGCTGGGAATGTGCTACACCACTTCCCCTCCTCAGGCTGCAAACATAGGAGCCAGGCTTGGTCCCCATCTCCAACCCCTGCTCCCCTCCCAAGAGACTTCCTGTGGATCCCCAGAGGAGCATGGGGAGGGGGTATCCCTCTCCAAACAGATGGTTCCTGTACCATCCCTGCCGTCAGCTGCTTTGCCATTCTCTGGGGACATGATGGCATTTTGCCTGCCTAGCTGTGGTCTCTGGGGTGCTTTGGAAACAGCCCAGCGCTTGGATGCCCAGGCCACAGCTAAGATGGGGTGTGCAGGCTGGAGGGAGGCAAGAGTGAGGATGAGCCCTGTGGGGTACAGCCCACAGCCCCCCCCAGTCTTGGAGGGGTAGAAAAGCCCCTGGGAGACCCTCTCAAATCACCTTGAAATCTTATGGAGCTTTTGTTTTGCAAAGAGTCAAGAGCCCTGGGAGTTCAGGCAACAGGGTAACATCATCCTACTGGGCATCGGGGGGAATGATGGATGGATGGGACTGGAGCAGTTCTGCTCTGGGCCATCCCAGATAACCAAAGTCTGTCCCCAACACAGCAACCCAAACACTGCCCAGAGCCCTCTCTTCCTAACCTGCTCCACAGACACACAGGGATGTCTCACTCACGAAAACCCCTGTGCTCCAGGGCTGGGCAATAGTGTGCTTCCTGCTTATACTCAGCGGCAGCACTCCCACTGCCCTGTCCCTGGACACCCCAGCCCTGAGGGACAGGCATGCTTGCTCACTCCTACCTCTCCCACTCCTGTTTGCACAATCTTCAGGCCCAGCTCGTGCTCCAGCTCTGTCTTCACTTGCTCTGTGGATGGAGACGAGATGGTCAGAGGGGGGCTTTCTTTCCACATAAGAGACCCGCCCCCAGCAAAGACAGAGCCAAGGGATAGCCCCAGCAGATGTTCACCTCATATCAGCTCCCCTGTTCAGCCAAAGACATTGGGAGGTTTGGTGGGAGCTCCCTCTTCCCAGTCCATGGGAAAGGGCACCCCAAAACTGCAGGGGGAAGAGAGGAACAGGACTAGGTGCTCAACTCACCAGTCTGGCTGGCCACATCTGTCAGTGAGAAGTTCTGAGGGTTCTGTTGGATGCGGAAGGTAAGTGCAGGACCCACAACGCTGCAGGGAGAGGGGGAAAACAGTGTGAGACTGGGAAGAGCAGACCCCCTCCCCATCCCCACCACAGAAGAGTCCCTCCCAGACTGCTGCCTGAGAGGGCTGAGCACAGCCAAGGCTGAGACAGCAGCACCCATGGCCCCGCTCCTCTCACCTGATGTTGATGAAGCTGGTGGTGGAGAGGTGGAGGTGCTTGGCAAGGAGCTCCAGCAGCCGCACACCAGCAGCCAGCCCCAGGGGCCTGAGGGGACAGGGTCAGGGTGAGGAGCAGGCAGTGGGGGTGAGGGGACAGTCCACGCTCCCCATTGTCAGGGAACAGGGATGGGCAGGCTCAGGGAGTTCCAAGCATGCAGTGAGAACTGTGCTGACTGCAGGGGTGTCGGGATGGGCAGGAGGTAAGCGTGGGGATGTGTGGTGGTGGGAGTGAGCTGACCCCCTAACCCTTGCACACACACTCCCAGCCTCCCATTCTGCAACAGTGAGCTCTGGCCTTGGTGTGGGCTGAGAAAAGAAGGCTTTGGGGTGGGACAAGGGCTGTGGGTAAAGGGGACAGGGAGGACCTGACCAACCCCACCCCAAACAGGCTTGGCCAAGCATGTGGAGCTGTGACAGCTGTTGGTGGGGAGACACAAACCCTCCACACACACAGACCCCCTCAGCCTGACCCCCTGCTCTCACTTCTGGTCTGTGATGATGTAGCCATACTCGTCTGGTGGATGCATGTGCCCTTGTGCCCCACCGTCCTTCATCTCTGTGTAGCTCTTCTTTTCCACCACAATCTGCTTCCTGGGGCTGACTGCATCTCCACCACGTCCCCCCTGGGGCTCGGCCTGGGGAGCTGATGAGGATGCCACCCTGCCCTTTGGCCCATCCCCTGAGGAGCTGCTGGCTGGGATTTTAGGGGGTGGCATTGTGGAGGAAGAGGGCACTGGCTCCTCTCCGTGCTGCATGTCCCCCTCCGTCACCTGAAGGGAGGGAAAGGGAGAAACTGGGACCTCTGAGGAGAGCCCTGGGGGACCACCTCCTCCACCCCATCCCACCTGTGGTGTGGCACCTCCTCCAGCACCACCCTGCTGCAAACCCACCCGTTTCGCTGTGGGCACTTCGGGGCCAACAACACCTGGAAAGGAGAGAGACAGGTCTTGCAGCATCCACCCCAAAAAGGCAACACCCCCTACACTGAAACAGGGCATGCTGGCACCTGCCACTGCCAGTCCCTGCCTGCCCCATCCCTTCACCCAGCTCACCAGAGCTCTGGAGCAGTTGAAGGAGGCTGGAGAGGCTGCTCAGTTGCTGGGGGCTCAGCTCAGGCAGCCCAAGGCCGTAGCTGGCCAGGAGGGAGGCCAGTCTCTTCAGGGCAGCATCTGCAAGAGGATGCAGCACGAGGTTGGATGCTCTCCATCTGCATGGAGACCAGGGGCTAGGGATGCAGCAGATGAGGCAAGTGGGGTTGGGGGAATATGCTGCTCTTGGGCATAAAGCCAAAGAGGAGGAAGAGTGTGAGCCATGAGGAACATGGCTGTGGGTACAGGGTAGGGTTGGTGCCTGGCTGGAGAACATGGTACCTGTCTGTGTAGAGGGTGGCTGGGCAGCTGGGGGTGCTGGCTGCTCCCTCTCATCCATGCTTCTGTAGTCACTGGGGAGTCGCAAGCTGTGCTGGAGCCTGGTGCTAGCAGGGTCCAGGCGGCCTGCTTTCTCTCTGGGCAGGGAAAGCATGCCCAAGTCCTGGAAGAGATGCCCCCCATCCATTCCTGGCTGCCCACCATAGGAGGGCACAGGGCCAGCCCCAAAAAGGGCCTGGGCAGGGACTCGGCCCAGTAGCGAGGAGGTCTCGGAGCTCTGCCTGGCTGAGCCACTGGGATGCTGGTGAGCACCATCCTGGTAGCCAAACTGCAACCAAAACACATGGTCAAACCCCACAGGGCTTCTGTCCCCCCTGGTGAAAGCAGGAGGTACCCCAGCACCAGCAGGAGGGTGCTGGGAGTGAAGAAGCCCCCTGCTAATCTCTACCTCTCTGCCTGAGAGAAGGGGGCTCACCCCCCAGCTTACCTTGTGGTAAGAGTAGGGGTTGAGCAGAGCCTCCTCATAGCCCAGCTGGGATGGAGAGGGCAGTAGGAGGTGCTCCAGGTACCGTTGCACCAGTGGGGAAGGTAACAGTGGTGGGGGCTGCCCCAGATGCTGAGCTGCTGGCAGGCCAGGGTCTGGGGGGAGTGGGGCTCGCCGGGTCTCAACACGGAGGGGCAGGAACCTTGAAAGCAAACAGTGCTGGGGTGACTCACCTGGGTAAGGGAGAATTCCCTCCCCCAAACCCTATTAGGGGGGCGAAGCCCTCACTGCTCTGCTGGCCTCTCCTCACAGGCCAGCAACTGGCACTGCCCTACCTGTCCCTGGCCACCGGCTCCAGCGAGGGCGGCAGGCGGAGGCGGGGGATGCGCTCCATCTCCTGCGAGATCACATACTGCGTGATGCTGTCCTGCCACGAGAGCCCTGCCATGGGAGAGGGCTGTGAGATGTGGGGGCAGCCTGAGAACCATGGTGTGAGCGCACGGGAGGCTGTCTTGATGTCCTGACCCTGTGTCTCATGGCCTGGGTTTGGTCCCACTCCTCCCAGGATCAATCTCCTCAGTGCACTCTGGCCCGTGGGCCAGCAGGACCTTGGACAGCCCTAGTGCTACCAGGCAATGCTGCCTGACAACCTTGCCCCGCACGGCCTCAGTGACTCCCCCCACGCTCCCCCCTTCACCTTGTGCCATGAGATGCCGTAAGACATCCTGCAGGCGCTGGAGCACATGAGAGGTGACCTGAAAGTAGGGTCTGTCCTGCACGGAGCCCACCTGGCACTGCCCAAACAGCCCATCTGCAAGAGAGGGGAGGCAGCATGGCCAGATGAACAAACATGCTGGGGTGAGGGTCTCCAGGCACAGCCCTACCTCCCTTCTGCCATGTTCCCCTCCATTGCATCGCTTCACTTAGGAAGGGGGAGGGGATCTCTGCACCCCTGGTAGACACTTACCCTGCACACACACCTCCTGGGGGGAGCACAACCTCCGGTCAAACAGGCAGCCTGGGATGGACAGACAGATAGACAGGCAGGCCAGTCAGCACAGCATCCAAGGGGGGCTCCAATGGGGTTTGCTTTTCACCAGCTGCTTGGGGACCCCCACTCTCCAGGGAAGTGGCACAGGGATGCAATGTGGTGATGGTGGGAGGGGGCACAGCTTTATAGCCAAGGGCAGAGCCTCAGTGCCAGCCTTTTCTGCCCCTCAAAGCCAAGATGGGGGATGTATACAGGGAATGCCCTTGGCTCAGGGGGTGGGGAAGGCCTGGAGTGTTTTGGGGTGCTGGCAGTTAGGTAGGGAAGACTGAGGGGGCAGAGACCTGCAAAACCACATCTGTTGCCCTCCTCCATGTGGTACTACGAGGCAGAGATGCAACCCAGTCACACCAGGGACCCACTCCACCTGAAGAAAGGACCCTAAAGCATGGACGCAGCAGGGGTAGCGGGTGGGGGGGTGTGGTGTTTGCCTCTCCATCCCCTTCGGGGGGCAGCACTTGGGCAGGGGGCGGCTTCCCCCTTGCTCTCCCCCCCCGTCTCGGTCCAAGACCGTCAGCAGCGAGACAGCAGCAGGCGATGACTCAGCCCCGGATGGCAAGGAAGGAACGAGA
>VXAY01000779.1:20501-53590 GCA_013399855.1 Oxyruncus cristatus | reverse complement strand
CCTGCAATCCACACCCCACGACCTGCAACCCCGCAATCCACACCCTGCACCCTGCACCTTGCACCCCGTGCACCCCGCACCTTGCACCCCATGCACCCCCCGCCGTGCACATCGCACCCTCACCCTGCACCCCGCGTCATGCAATCCACACTATGTACCATGCACCGCACACCCTTAACCCCACACCCCTCACCCTGCATCCTGCACCCCACATCTCACAACCCACACCCTGCCCCGTGAAAATTCACACCCTGCAATCCGCCCCAGGCACCACTCACCCCGCACCCTTGTCCAGGCCGGGTAAATGCAGTGCCTGCCAAAAACAGGACAGAGCTGGATTATAGGTGGGTGGAAGCGGGACACAGCCAGAAGGTGCCAACACAGGCTCTCCAGGGATGTTCACCCACCCTGCCCTAGGGTGTGCCCCAATTGCAGCCACTGGGTGAATAGGGGCTGCCCCAAAACAGGGCTTGGCCCATGCACAGTGGAGTACAGGTCCACAGGGGAACACACTCACTTCCCAAAGGATGGGCATCTCTAGGGCAGGTCACTGGTGTAAGGCAAGCTGCAGCCTCCCATCATTGCTGCTCCCCTGCCTTGGCACTGCTCAACCCTCACAGGAAACAAGGCACAAGCCCCTGGTGCCATACTGAGAACCAATGTCTCCAAGTGACAGTGATGCACAGGGTTCTGAGTTGACACAGTGGTAGGGCAGCATCCCAGCTGGGGCACTCCCAGCGGACAGGACCCCTTGCATTTGCATTGTATTGAGGTGCCTCTTACTCTTGGCTGGGTCCTCTGCATGGGCTGGGTGCAGCAGTGGGGTTTTGGGTTTCCATCAGTCTGCGTCCATCATTTCCCAGCAGGATCCTGTGTCTTCCAGGCAATGGGTGTGCAGCCTTGGGAGAGGGACGTGGCAGCCTGTGAGAGCTGCATGGGGCCCAGGTGTTGGGTGCCACTTGGATTCCCATCTCCTGAGTCACCAGCATGGACACCCTGTTAGATGGAGAATGCTGTTTGTGTCCTGGGGACTGGAAAATGGTGGTCCTGTTCCACCTGACCCTGTGACCTACCGTGCCAAGAGCTCTTGACAGCTCTGGATTTATGCTCCCAGCCCCCAGCACCTGCCTCTCCTCCCCAGAAGAAGGGAACAAGCACTCCCACTGCCTGGCACCATGCAAACAGACAGCTGGAGGGTCTCCATGTCAACCACAGCAAAACACACGGCCAGCGTCCCACTGGGTAGAGACCAGGCTGGGAGCAACCAGCACCCCTGTCTGGAGCTGGCATACACGTGCCACTGCCCAGCAGCCCCCAGCCAAAGGGAGGTGGGTACCACGTGACTGTCCCCATGCTCCTCCTGCCAGCATCCTCCCCTGCTGCTGCCAGCACCCGACTCGGGGCCAGGTGCTGTTGGGTGGTTTCCAAGCTCTGCCTGGAGAACACCTGGAGAAATCTGGAGCCCATAGCTCCCCAGGTGGTAGATGCCCAGAGTGGGTGAGTAGCCAGTGGATGCGGGTGCCCAGAGCAGATGGCTCCCAGTAGGGATGTGTGCAGAAGCAGGAGGTGCCTGGATCTGGGGTGTTGGAACAGGGGTGAGTGGCAGGGCCGGGTGTGGCCTTTGTCCAGCCCTGCCGGAGCAAGCAAAGGGCAGCGCCTTGGCATGCCGCAGTTATTCCCGGAACAGAGAGGCTTCCAGAAAAAGCTCCCGATGGCTATTTCCGGGTGGGCTCTGACTCACCCCTGGCTGGGTGCCAAGGGCTGCGCAACACCTGTCATGGCTGCCCCCCACCCCATCACCACGCTCCTGGGAAGACACTGCTCCTGTCTGCATTCCACGCTGCCCCATGGACCACCTAGTGCACCAGGGAGCCCCAGCCAGTCCTCCCAAAAAGGCACCAGTTCCTCCTTGGAGTACATGCACCCTGGTGCTGGGCTCATGCATGTGCCCAGGGGTGCCTGGCAGCGACAGAACCAGTAGGGACAGGGCACTGTGGCCCTTCCCATGTCCCCTGGAAGCCCAGAGTGAGATTCCAGGCAGGGTTTGCTCTGGGAAGTGTTCCCTGGTGGCAGGAGGCTTTGGGGATCTGCAGACAGTGCTTAGCCCTGCTGGAAGGGGTTAATGGAAAGATGGCCCAGGACAGAGCCTGTAAACACAGCCAGAGCTCCAGGAAGTGCCTCCCCCTTCTCCCACTGCCTGCCAGGCTGCCTGGAACCCCCCTAGCCAGCCCTGCCAGGATGAGCAAAAGGATGGCATCCATCGAGGCGGTCCCCCGCATCCTGGCCCACGTGTCTGAGCATGGGAAAGTGGAATCACTGCCCAGGCATTGTTGGAGGCTGAGTGAATGGCCACCATGCCTTACGTGAGCAGCCAGCGATGAAGCGGGTAACACTACCTCATCTCACTGGCATGGGTGATGCTATCGAGGCCTGCGGGAGGGCAGACAGACACCCCAGCATCCTGGTGGGCCACGTGTGTGCCCAGTCATCCCTACATCCATGTGGACCAGGAGTGAAGCTGGGCATCCCTAGTATCTTCGCTCCACTGGGGCAGGTGGACACCCCCATGGACCATGAGGGCAGGCAGACATCCTCAGCCTGCCCCTAGGCTGCGGGGATGGGTGAACACCCTCAGCATCCCCACGGATCACAGGGCTAGCTGTAGATGCGGGAGGGGCAGGCGTATGCTTCAGGCGTCTGCATGGACATGGAGGTAACTGGTCTTCCCCAGCAGCTACGCGGCCCTGGGAGCAACAGGTGACTTTGCTGCAGTTACTTTGTGAAACATGGAGGCAACAACTCACCCCGAGGATATACAAAGACCAAGGGGGGCAAGTGAACACCTGCCAGCATCCATACAGGTTGCAGCTGGACACCCCCAGCACCCATGCATGCCATGGGGCATACAGGCGCCCCCAGAATCCTTGTGCCACTCCGAGACAGGACATTGTCCTCAGCATCACCTGGGGACACAGGGGTGGGGACCAGGAACAGCCAGACAGGCTATGTGCCCACTAGTCCTGAGCTCCGGAGTGGGCGAAGGCATGGGGGCAGCTGAGGTGAACAGCAGGTGGGGGGCTGAAGACTTTAGGGCACCCACCAGCTCCTTGGACCCTGTTGCTCCAGGCTGGGCCGTGGTCCAGGCAAAGAAGGAGAACATCTCTTATTTAGACAATAGCATGTGCCCTGGGTCCGTCAGCATCGAGGAATGGGCCACACAGTCCTTCCCTCTTAGGGTAAAGATGCTTGGCAGGCTCATGGCTGTAAAAGGAGTGGGATGACGGGAGACAGCCAGGGGTCAGGAGTGAGGGGATAGACACCCTTGCTGCTTCATTCCCATCCCTCCACTCATCCCTGAGCTAGGGCCAGGCGTGAGGGGGGCACTGGGGTCCTGGTGGCAGGGGCTAGGGCCATGGAGGGGTCAGTACGCTGTCCCTGCATCCTTTGAGTCACAAGATGCCCACGGCCTGGGGAGGCTGTGCAGGGCTTAAATCCTAGGGGAGCAGCAGGGAGGGAGGGCTGGGGAGGAGGGGCGGCTGCAGGATGCAGCTGGCTTTGCTCTCAGGGATGTCATGACCGGAGGGAGTTGTTTGACATTCCAGCTCCAAATGCCTTCTCAGCAGCAGCCTCATCTACAGCTCAGTGGAAGCTGGGACCAGGCCAGTGCGGGGGTTCAGGAGCCACTTCCCAGGCTCCATCAGTCTGGGTCAGCCTGGCCTGGGATGCAGTTGTGGGGAGGCAGAATGGGGCTGGACGGGACAGGAATCAGCCTTGCACTGCTGCTCTCTGCAGCCTCCTCACTTTCCACAGCCCCTGGGTCTTTAGTCAACATGGAATTTGGTGTCATGTCCCTGGCACGGGACTCGGGCAGGGTTTCTGTGTCCTGCACTTTGTCCCTTCTTCCCGTCATGCTGGGTCCTGCAAGCAGACGGGGCTTTCCTAAGAGGCTGTGGAAAGTCCAAGACTTCTGTCCACCCTCTGCAAGCCGTGGGGCCCCTGCCTGCACAGAGCCAGCCCGGAAGGTTGTCACAGCAGCTGAGGAAAGCCCACTTCAAACAGTCTGTCCTAGAGCAGGGTCAGGAGGATGCTCCTTGTTAACCACTCTGAGCTGCTTCCCCTCCAAGCACCAGTGCCCGAGAGTGCATTTCCCCTCCCTGGAGCACCCCAACCCTGCACACCCCTGCTATATGGGATGAAGATGGGAACAAGGGCTCCCTGGTACTGGGATGGGGTTTGCTTTGCCCTATCAGGGTAGGGTGCCAGGCACTGCTGGACACAGCACCCCTAGGGAGTCCCTCCTCCCCAAACCCCAGCTGGCACAGCAGCAGGATAGGGTCATGGGAAGGGACGGCTGAATTCCGCAGCTGTTGGTGTGCTATCCCAGACCCCTGGGGTCCTCCTCACTGGTGTGGGCATCCACCTGCCCCTCTGCACACCAGCTAAGGACTACCTTGCCACCCTGCTGGCACTTGTGGCACAGGCAGGGCACACGAGTGGAGCTCGGGGATGTGCAGGGTATACTCGGAGCAGGGCCAGAAGGAGGAATGATGCTGTCTGTTTTTCCATCTACTCTCCCCCACAAGCCCCCCTTTCTTCCATCCTCCCCCTGCGCTGGGATGAAACAACCCCATCTGGAAATACCTTCCCTTTTAAAGGCAGGCTCCGCCAGGCAGCTTGCACCCTCGGGAAGACGCCACATCATGCTGTAACTGGGTGGCTGGGAGGGGCTCCAGGGATGGGGGGCTTGGAGGGGCTAAAGGGATACAGGGCATCTAGCCTCTGCCCACCTGCCTGGATATGGCACCAGGATCCTCGCTAGCCCTCAGATGGCATGGAGCAGGCAGGCAGCAGGCAGGAGTGCCTCCAGAGCCAGGGGAGTTGAGAATGCTTCCATGACTAAGCCCAAACTTTTGCCATCCTGACGCTGCCATGGGTGAGCCATGGCACTGTTTGGTGTCTGTGTTAGAGCCAGGACAGAAGGCCAGGAGGTGCAGGGCCTGGCAGGGCTGAGCACTGCTCCTGCTGCTGAGTCACCCCGTGCCCAGTGGCACAGCGGTCCCCTACATGAGCGCCTCCAGGGACAGAGTTGCTGGGGCTGAGCCAGCTGACGTCAGCCAAAACATTGCAGCTTGGACAGAGCTGGGGGCCACCAAGAGTGCTGGGGTGCCTGGGGAGGAGGGGGTGCTTCTTAGGCAAGGGGCATCCCCTTGAGGGGTTCCCCCAGCACAGCTCCCCTCCCTCAGGATGACCTCTTAAACTGGCACAGGTTTGTGCATGGTCTTGGGGTTCCCTGATCTGGCCTACCACCTGTCCAGGAAGCAAGAAGCTGTGGTGGGGGTGCCTATACAGGACTGGGGTATTCCCCATTGTGTGAATTTTTGTGGAGATGGGCTGGGCTTTCTGATCCCTGATGTACTTTCTGGACAAGAGGAAGACTGAAGAGACAGGGCAGAGCCTGCAGTGCCTCGGAATAACCTGGGGACACTGTTCTGCTCTTGGAGCAATGGGGGCTAGAGAGGGACTGGGGCTGCTCCAGGCAGGGTGCCCATCCAGCTGTGCTCTCCACATGCCTGGAGCAAGAAGGGTTAACAGGGAGGCACCCAGCTATAAATACCATGTATGTATGTCCCACGCCCCATGAGTATGAGCTGGGAAGGCTATTTTGGTTGGGTGCCTGCTGCTTTGGGAATGTGCCTGAGCGGGGACAGGGGGCTGACGTCACTGGGGCTCAGACCCAGCACCTGCTTGGGGTCATTCATCAGCATTCGAAAGTGCCCAGACCCCGGCCAGTGCTCAGCCCCCCATGTCAGAGAGGGAGTTGGGGCGGTGGGTCAGTACAACCACACTCAGGGGAGGAGTCCCCTCACATCAACCCCTCTCCTGGGCCCTTCCTTGCTCAGTGTCTGGGTGAGGGGACTGGAATCTGGCCCCACATGGAGAGCTGAGCCTGGTGCTCTTGCCACAGGGTGGGTCAGGGCATCATCAGAGGCCTTTTGGGGTTCTGAAGACCAATTTTGGGACCACGTCTACCAGTCATGAGGTTTGGCTTAAGGGTGCCAAGTGAGGGTCTGTTGTGAAGGTCTGAGTCCCCTTCTTTCCCCTGTGGCATCCACCTAAGCTGTCTGTCTGTCTGGGTCCCCCATGGGTGGCACTGCGCCCTGATAGGGGGGTCACAACCAGCCTGCCCCAGTTACTCTCCTCACACCCCCAGGGATGGGGCAGAGCACTGGGATCCAGAGTCAAGGCTCCAGGGGACTCCAGCGGTGCCCACGGGTCCATGGGTATCATCGTATCATTCTTGTCTGCGGGGGGGTGCGGGCAGGTGAGGGGCAGTGGGCGGGGGCTGGTGGCCATCCCCCCCCCCCGCAGCAGCATCCCCCAGCTGCCCGGCAGCAGGAGGGGCGGGTGATGTCAGCAGGATACAAATAGCGGCGCGCAGCTCCCCTCCTGACGCCTCTCCGAGCTGCCGGCCGCTCGCCAGCCCCGCCGCCTGCTCCCTGCTCCGGCCTCGCCGCCCCACGCCGCCACCATGAGCCAGTCCTACTCCTCCAGCCAGCGGGTCTCTTCCTACCGCCGCACCTTCGGCGGTTCCCCGGTCTTCCCCCGTGCCTCCTTCGGGAGCAAGGGCAGCAGCGGCAGCTCCGTCACCTCCCGCGTCTACCAGGTGTCCCGCACCTCGGCCGTCCCCAGCCTGTCCAGCTTCCGCACCACCCGCGTGACGCCCCTGCGCTCCTACCAAAGTGCCTACCAAGGTGCCGGCGAGCTGCTGGACTTCAGCCTGGCCGATGCCATGAACCAGGAGTTCCTCCAGACCCGCACCAATGAGAAGGTGGAGCTGCAGGAGCTCAATGACCGCTTCGCCAACTACATTGAAAAGGTGCGCTTCCTGGAGCAGCAGAATGCCCTCATGGTGGCCGAGGTGAACCGCCTGCGGGGCAAGGAGCCCACCCGCGTGGCAGAGATGTACGAGGAGGAGCTGCGGGAGCTCCGGCGCCAGGTGGACCTGCTCACCAACCAGCGGGCTCGTGTGGAGGTCGAGCGCGACAACCTGCTCGATGACCTGCAGAAGCTCAAGCAAAAGTGAGTGGGGGCCCTTGGAGTGTCCTTGCGGGCATCCATCTGTGCATCTCTATCCCCAGGGATGGGTGGTGGCAGAGATCACCCTGGCAGCCCCTTTGGTGGTTACTGTCATCCTTGCCCCTCACGCTCATAGACTATCATGTCCCCACTACTCTGCTCCCCTCGCCCCCTGTCCCGATGCCCAGGCAGCACCCAGTGGGCAGGATGGCTCTGGTAGTAGGGTGTCCCTAAGCCCTCCCTTACAGTGGAGCTGAGGCTGGGCTGTGATGCCACAGGACACCCAGAGCAGGGAGATTGAAGTGCACCTCACCACGGGGTCCCCACCTCTGCTCACACCAAGGAGGGCTGGCGAGCCCATGAGTGAGCTGAGCTCTGTGGGATAGATGGACAGACAGAGGCAGCCAGACAGGCGGAAGTGAGGGGGAGGATAACTCGGGGAGGGTGCTCCATCAGCTCCGGACGTGAAGGAGGGAGGGGAGGAAGCAGCTCTTCCGCAGGCCAGGGATGCTCCAGGCCTGCTGTGGGTGTCCATAATGCCCCGTGAGCAGCAGGAGATCCCAAGGATGCTGTGGACCTGGCTAGTGCTGGGGAAGAGAGCTGGGGACAGTGGGGATTAGCCACAAAGCTGGCCAGGCTGAGGGAACCCCCAGGGACTGAACAGTGTGGGGCACCTGGCAGTAGGGGCGAATGATCAGGGGGAGCTGCATGTTCTGATGCTGGCCTGCACCTTCTCTCCTGGACCCTGTGCCCTGTGGACATCAAGTAGCCATCTCCTGGGGGTGACACAGCCTGCTGCCTCCCTCTGTAACCCCAGCCACAACACAGACAGTCCTAGTGGGGCAAAGCCCTGTTGCTGAGGGGTTGGAAGTGGTGGCATGGAGGAACTTTCAATAACAGGGGAGGGGCGGGCCCAGAACAAACAGGTGTCAGGTTCCTGTCACCCCATGTGCCAGTACTGCCTGGGCACCTCCATCTCCTCCCCACTGCCTTTCCATGGACCTGCAGCCTTTAGTACTGTCCCATGCCCTGGCACAAGCCCAGATCTCCAGCCCTGACTTGGGATCCCCTGCAGCAGTCCCCTTTCCGTACCCCATCCCACAGTATTGCCAAGACCCATCTGTCCTCCTGCTCTCCCTGGGATGGCTCAGCTGATGACCACCTCTTGGACCCCCTGTGCCAGATCCCATACCCTGTCCCCTCAGCTGCTGGTCACTCTCCCCTATAAGGGCTGGGGCAGCGCGTGGCACCGAGCTGACCTCATGCCTTTGTGATCTCTCCGGTGTTGACTATAATAGGGAATGGGAGGAAGAGCCCCTGGCCCCCTGCCAGCCCTCTGCTGCCTGCCGGGAACACAGGATAATCTGCTGTCTTCCCACCAGCCCATGCTGGACTAAGGGACAGCTTGGGGGGACATCACCACGGAGGGACAGGGCTTCCTCCAGACCCCCCTAGCCTCCCCTCTCTGCCTACAGGCTGCAAGAGGAGATCCAGCTGAAGGAGGAGGCTGAGAACAACCTCGCTGCATTCAGAGCTGTGAGTACCTGCCCCTTCATGTGGTATGGGACCCCTGCCTCCCTTCCCACCTCCATCTACCCCCCGTAGCCTGGCCCCAGTACCAGGGCATGGTCCTGGACACAACTTTGCACCTTCCAGCCCTGGTGTTCTCCCTGCAACCCCCCACTAACCCTCACTCTGTGTCCCCCCCAGGATGTGGATGCGGCCACACTGGCACGCATCGATCTGGAAAGACGTATCGAGTCCCTGCAGGAGGAGATTGCCTTCCTCAAGAAGGTGCACGAAGAGGTTGGTTGGGGTTCCCCCTTTCCCAGTGGCACCTGTGGGGGAGGGAGGATGGAGTGGGTGCCCTGAGATGCCACCTTGTCCACCCAGGAAATCCGGGAGCTGCAGGCACAGCTGCAGGAGCAGCACATTCAGGTGGAGATGGACATCTCCAAGCCCGACTTGACGGCTGCGCTGCGGGACATCCGTGCTCAGTATGAGAGCATTGCTGCCAAGAACATTGCCGAGGCCGAGGAGTGGTACAAGTCCAAGGTACAGGGGGGTGGTGGGCTCCAGGCTGGCTCTGGTGCAGTGGGTCCCGGCCATCTCGGTGGCCATGTCTGCTGACCCTGGTCTCTCTCCAGGTGAACGACCTGACGCAGGCAGCCAACAAGAACAATGATGCACTGCGGCAGGCAAAACAGGAGATGCTGGAGTACCGGCACCAGATCCAGTCCTACACCTGCGAGATTGATGCCCTTAAGGGCACGGTGAGCTGAGGGCAGCACTGGGGAGACCCCCAGCTTCCCTGCAGGGACCTGCTGCTCCAGGGCTGCTCAGGGACCTCTGGGACATCTCTGGGTGGGGGGCTCTTTCCAGCTCTCTGAGTTGTTGCCATGGGGGAACTTGTACCCCACATTTGGGCTGTGCCTCCCCCAACAGTGGCCTGGGCTCCTGCGAGGTGTTTTGACAGAGTCCTGGGATCAAGGCACAGATTGTAAAAGGTGACCCAGACTGGGAGGCTCCAGGCAGGCGGGTGCAGGGCTCAGGGTGTCTGGTTGCAGGCTGGGAAGGTGGTTGCAAACAAACAGTACACAACAGTTCCATTCCGACACAGTCATACTCACAGGAGCCAGCCAGCAGCCACCAGTATGTCAGTGCCACTCCCAGGCAGCTATCCAGCGCTCCTGCAGCTCTCCTTGCCCTCCTGAGGGGGTAGGATGGCTTTGCTGAGAAGCCTGGACACCAGGGGGCTAGGGTTGCCCAGGATATGCCCAGCTTGCCCTGCCAGATCCTGCTGGCCAGCACTGGGCAGATGAAGGATGACAGTCACTCATCATGGTCTCACATCACCTGGACCCAGCCCAGGGCTGACCACAGCTGTCCCCAGGAATCCCTGTCATTCCCAGCTTCCACGCCAGGTGAACCCTGGCTCCTCTGGGTTCCCTCCCTTACCAAGACCTGTGTCTCTCCAGAACGACTCCCTGATGCGCCAGATGCGGGAGATGGAGGAGCGCTTTGCGGGGGAGGCCGGTGGGTACCAGGACACCATTGCCCGCCTGGAGGAGGAGATACGGCACCTGAAGGATGAGATGGCCCGGCACCTGCGTGAGTACCAGGACCTGCTCAATGTCAAGATGGCCTTGGATGTAGAGATCGCCACATACCGCAAGCTGCTGGAGGGCGAGGAGAACCGGTGAGTGGCAGGGGTGCAGGACAAGCTGGGGAGGCCAGTGGGGTCAGCTGCTTTTTGGGGCTCCAACCTTGTGAGCAGCCACCTGAGGGCTAGAGCTAGCTGGCACTAAGCTTCCCTTCTGTGTCTCCACAGGATCAGCATCCCCATGCACCAGACCTTCGCCTCTGCGCTGAATTTCCGAGGTGAGCATCACCCCATGAGTCCCCCAGAGTCCCCAGTTTGAGGACAAAACTCCCTCCTGGAAAGCTGCAGCCAAGCTGGCAGGTTGGGGACCCACAGCTGCCACATGGAGTTCCTGGTGTGGGGGCACTTGGTTGGGTGTTGCCATGAGCTGAGAGAGGGGTTAAGCCAGGGCTGCTGAAGCCCCCCAGCAGACCCAGCCCCACTGCTGTGCTCCCATGCCACACGTCTTGTTGTCCTATCCCTTGTGTCCTCTCCCTGCAGAGACCAGCCCAGAGCAGCGGGGCTCTGAAGTGCACACCAAAAAGACCGTGATGATCAAAACCATTGAAACCCGTGATGGGGAGGTGAGTACAGAGTGGCACGCGAGGGTGGCACCCAAGGGTGGTGGGGAGACAGGGGGGCGAGCATGATGCCTGTTCCTGCACTCTGGACTCTGGAGTGGCATGGCGACTCACAGTGCCTCTCTCCCACAGGTGGTGAGTGAGGCGACTCAGCAGCAGCATGAAGTGCTGTAGAGGAGGTTGCTCCAGCAGCCCACTGGCACCTTCTGTCCCTGCCTCCGTCCTGCCGCCATGCCCCCCTCCTGCCCCCTACCTCGCCCCTCGGTGCTCCCCCGGCACTGCCTGAGGGGTTTCCCCATGCAGCGGCCTCTGGGCCCCCCACACCCCCTGGGCTCTCTCCTTTGGCTTCGAAAGGCTCGCTCTGCTTTTGCAGCTTCACAGCGGCCACACCAGTGTCAGGATCAGGCCAGGGCCGGGGGTGGGAGTGGCAGGAGGGAGGGGACAGGCAGAAGGGGCTGGGAGGAGCAGGTGGTGGCCTGGACCAGCTCCATGGAGAGCAGGACGGTCCCAGCAGCGGGTTCTGGATCCCCTCGCAGGCCCCTTCCCATGCTGGGCACAGGCTTGGGGTTCATCCCACAGGAGTGGGGACCCACACCCCTGCGCCAGCACCACCGGCACCCTGGAGCTGGCACTTCTCCAGGTGCATAGTGGAGATGCTGGGGATGGGGAGAAGCTACAGGTGGTCCGGGCTGAGCCCCCGGTTCTCTGCCCGGCTCAGAGCAAGGGGGCTCCCAACCTGCACGTTCCCTCCAGCCCAGGGAGGCTGAGGCCCTTCACTCCCCCAGGCCCAAGAGACAGCCCCGTGGGGCAGAGGAGGGCAGTGCCCACCCCCCCACCATGGCAGGGACCCCCAGCAGCTGGAGGCTGCATGGGGCTGGGCTCGTGAGCCGAGAGGGTACCCGTAGGTGGACACAGGAGAGAGGAGGAGTGAGTGAATGGGAGAGAGGGGGGAGAGAATGAGAGGAGCCGGAGAGAGGCCCGGGGGGCCAGGGCAGGCATCCCCACCCATCGCCCCAATGCACCCCCACCCCACCACATCTATGTGACTCTTCAGGCGGCCAAAATAAACAGCGGAGCATCATCCTGTCCTCACAGTGCATCTCTGGGGCAGAGATAGGATGGATGGTGGGGAGCTAGCACCTGGGGTGGAATCACAAGGACCGGGTGGATGGAGGGGCCGGCAAATCCATGGGCTGCTCTTCCCCAAAAAAGTGTGTACCCCTCACGCTGAAGGTGCCCCAGAGTGTTTTGCTGCCTGTGGTGGTGTGTTTCCCAGTTGCGCTGGGTGGGGGAGCCCTGCTGGGACAGGGGGCATTAATAGTCAAGCCCTGAGCAGGTTTGGAGGGGTTCTCAGTGAGGGTGCCATATTCCCCACACACACCCAGGGCCACACACCATGTTCTGGTGGCCCTCAGCTCTACAGCCACCTCCTTTTTGCCCTCACCTGGGACAGCCCTGCCCAAATCCACACCTGCCTGGGACTTTTCACAGCCCCGCCTAGTGTCACCAGCCTGCAAACAAAGCCCCCCCCATCCCAAATCAAACTCCTCCCCGGTATCCTGTGAGCATCAGACCCACCACCCTATGCTTGCATTCCAGGCTCAGCCTCCAGCCTCAACCTGCCAGCACCTCCCTCCCAATGTATGTGCCCTGCTCCCTGTGGTCAGGATGTGGGGGGTTGGGCTTTGGGTCCTTCACCTCAGTGATGGGGGATGCTGCAGGGGAACCCAGGGTCAAGCATCCCATGGGAGAGAACAATTCAGGGTTGCTCTCCCACAGGAGGGGCTGGAGGGTTCACACTCCTCTGCCAGGAAGCAGATCCCAGGGCAGTTGGCTTGGCAGGGAGTGATGTTTTGGGACAAGGCATGTGACATTGCCAACAGGGCTGAGGGGTCCCTGATGGAGAGGCCAGTGTGTCAAACCCCAGTTGGGGGGTGTTGGATTTCAAGGGCTGTCTCCAGCAGGTGGCCCTGTGACATTGAGGACGGTCCCCAGGCTGGATGGGCAGGGATGACTCCTCTCTCCCTACTGGCCCAGGCTGAATGTGCCAGCGCTCAGCCCCTGGGAACAAGCAAGGGACAGAGCATTGCTTTTCCTGCATGGCAGGGAAGAGCCTCCCAGGCCTCTCCAGGCTTCTCCTCCAGTCCCAAAGACCCTGTGGCTGGCTCAGCCACTCTGCAGTAAGGATGTGGGTCTAGCAGGGCATCCCACTCTGTTGTGCCCCAGCTATCCAAGCTGGGAGATCCTGGGATCTTCTCCTCTCTGGTGATGCTCCACTGATGCTGGCACCCTTGGGCTGGTGGCAGTGGGCTGTGCCAAAGACATCAGGGCTGGCCTGCAGCTGGGAATCACCATGCCGTGTCGCTGGCGTCCTCTTCACCCAGATTTACAGCCCCTGGCAAGGGTGGCTGGGGCCAGGTGCCGAGTCGTGTGCCATCACACCGGAGATGGGAAAGCCCTGCCTTGCCTGGGGGTGGCCAGGCAGCATCTGTTACAGACAGTCCCTGGCTGCTCACTGCCTGGAGCACAGCGTGTGGGAGCTCCAATGGGGTGCCCCAAAAACCAGATGGTGGGATGCTCCTGCTCCAAGCAGGGCTGACTCTCGTTACCCTTAGGCAGTGAAGCAGGGGCTTGGTGAAGGAAATAGAGCCTTGTTGTGTTTGCAGCCCTCTGGGAGGGTGGATTTGGGGTTGTCAGGGATGCTGGGATCCCCACCTCTGCTGCCTGCTGGGAATGGGACGAGGGGGCCCCACAGGCTAGCTCCTGCCTGGGGTCTCGTGTTGCAGGAAGCATGACGGTGTCCTTTCCCTCCACATGCCGCCAGGGTCTCTCTCTGCCCTGATCCAATGACACTGCCGGAGAAGGGGAAGAGGGGGAGGTAGGCCAGGTCCCCCACGAGCCTCTCTGCTAATATGGAAAGGTGCTGGCCCTTTTCTATCTTTGCAAGTGGAGCTGGGCTGCAGGGCCAGGGTGGCAGGCGCAGAGAAGGGGAGCCCAGCCAAGGAATGTGACATATCAGAGGCAGCTGCCACTTCAGGAGAGGGGGCAGAGAGAGCACAGCTCGCCGGGGGCCGCGCGGGACGGGACGGGTGAGGGGGGGGACGCCACGGCCCCAGCACTGGGACGGCTCAGCGAGCGGCCGGCACCGCGGGACTCGCACCCAGGCCGGCAAGGAGCAGGTGCAGAGGTGCTAGGCGGGCTTGGGGTCGCAGCAGAGCATGGGGTGTGAGTGCCACACTGCATCGGGCACTCGGTGAGTAGCGGCTGGGCAAGCAGGAACACGAGCCCCGGCCTAAATATAGCCCCTCGCTTGCCCACAGCACTGCGACCTTCGGGGCCACAGCCTGTGGGGGGGGAGACACCGGACCAGACAGCATCAGGACTAGGGGGCTGCCACTGCCCCGGTGCCCCTGGCAGGCACCCAACACCCCCAGACTGCAGGCAGGGGGAGAAGAGGGGCACAGCGTGCTGGTTTGGGGTGACGGGGGTCACGGGTGGTGGTGGGGGAGCTGCAGACCATGCACCGAGCGCAGGGACGCGGTGGCACGAGTAGGGCTGGTGGGGAGCCCCGCACAGCCCCGCCAAGCCCCGGCATCCCCCCAAAGCGTGCCAAGGTCACAGCAGAACCGGGGGTGCCCGAGGAGGGCCCGGTTCGCCTGGCGGCACCGTGCTTTGTGCGGAAACTGAAGAACGCTGCAATCGGCACTGGCTGTGACATCCGGCTGCGGGTGGTGGTGGTGGGCAACCCCCGGCCCAGCCTCCGCTGGTACCGAAATCAGGAGCAGCTGCCCCAGGGCGGGGAGGAGTATGGCACCCTCTGGATCCGAGACAGCAAGAAGGAGGATGCTGGTGTGTACACGTGTGTCGCCGAAAATGAGCGGGGAGAAGCCATGACCAGTGCTGTGCTGGCCATCATTGACATGGAAGGTAAGGGTGGCGTGGCTGCCAGCACGGGTGTGCTGGCACAGATGTGGGCACAGGTTTGCCGAGGGTGGCAGCGGTGCTTTGCAGGCTCTTGATTCAGTGCATGCCTGGGGGACAGACAGGGCTGCTGAGCTTTGCTGTTTTCACCCTGCTGCAGGCTGGGGTGCCCAGTGCTGGCAGCACCAGGGTGGCTCTCCAGCCTGGAGCGAGTATGTGGCTGCAGTACCCACTGGCCTTACCCACAGGCAAGGCTGGGTGCCAGGGCTGGGCACAGAGGTGTCCGGAGCATGTGATGCCAAGCCTGCTCAGAGCAGGAGAGAGAGAGACTGAGGGAGATCGGTATGGGGGTCGGGCACACAGCACTGGTGGTACCACCCACCACAGCTACCTACACCACTACCAATACCCCCTAAGCACCAGCTGTCTGTGGGCAGAACTTCTGTGGTATCACCATCACAGCTTCACCAGGCACTGGAGCTGCACTGAGAAAACAAGGACCCGGGTGGGGCTGGGTGGAGGACCGCAACATGGTAAGAGGCAGGGCTGACAACTAGGTGGAGCCTGTGCCCCGCAGTGGGTGGGACCGAGTGGTTAATTAGCCAAGGCAGATTAAACAGCGTTTGCTTGTCTCTGGGGCAGTGTCTCTGCCCATCACCATGACCCCTGGGTGCAGCAGCCAGGCAGGGAGTGGGGCCTCATCCTGCACAGCGGCCAGGCAGGTTTGGGGCTCAGCCCAATCTGCCCCATCATCATGGAATCATGTCATAGAATCATTTGTGTCAGAAAAGACCTCCAAGATCATTGAGTCCAACTGTTAATCCAGTGCTGTCAAGTCCATCGTTAAACCATGTCCCCAAGTGGCACAACTACATGTCTTCTAAATACCTTCAGGGTTGGTGACTCCGCCACTTCCCTGGGCATCCTGTTCCAGTACTAAATCTTCCCTGGCACAACCAGAGGCCATTTCCCCATGGAGGATGGATGCCACCTCCTCGAGGCATTGAAGTGTTGGGAAATGTGGAGGCTGGTGGCACTGCTCTGAGATGTGAGCTAAGCTGCCTGCATGGGACCAATGAGGGCAGGGAGTGAGGAAAGCAACGGTGAGCCCTGAGATTCCAGGGAAGGAGCTGCAGCACAGCAGAAGGCACACCAGAAATGTTGCCCCTTCAAGGGGGACTCGATGGCAGTGGCAGGTCAGAAGGAATGTTGGCAGTGCTGAAGATAAGCACTGGAGGAATAGGAGGTATTGCACTCTGTGAGCCAGGAGTCTGGAGAAATGGTGTTTGGAGGATGGAAGAAGATGTATGTGCTGCTCGTCAGCCTGGTCGGATAACAGGAGGAATAGAGAAGCATGCAAGAGGGGTCCTGCCCTGCAGTGGGTCTGCAGAAAGCACTGTGCATCACACCTTTGGGGACTATGTCACTGTGCAGTTGGATGTGTGGCGGGATGTGTGCAGAATGGGAGACAGACACTGTCCCAGGGGTGGGGCAAGAGGGTGTCACCCTGTTCCCACGCTCTGGTGTGCAGCTGCACCTCACCATGGCCACATCAGCCTGGGCCTCACTGCCTCTGCCCAGCAGCATGGCCCAGCCTGATTTCCCCAGGTGCCCGTTCCCGTTGTGCTGACGCACTCATCCCTGCTCCCAATTCCCAGCTGCCGGCCCTCACCACCGCCTTTCTGGGACAGATGAGGGAGGGACTGAGCAGCCAGGATTGCCTAACGTGCAGTGTGAATGTCACCCTGCCCCGGGCACTCCTCCCAGCAGGCTCTTGGCTGTGGATGCACCACCACTGAGCAAACAGGCACCTAAAAAGCCAGCCCTGCAGCAGAGATGCCTCTGGTGCCATGCATGATCTAGGGCACAGGGCTGGGCGAGGAGCGGGGCTTCCCCCGGTGTGGCTTTGTCCCCGCACCAGGGCAGAATGGTCTCTGTGGTGTGACGTGGCAGTGCCCAGGGAGCACCATGTCCTGCCGGGTGCTGGTGTGGAGGTGATGGGATGCAGTGGGAGTCCAGCCCTATCACCCAGTCCCATTGAGGGGTTCTGGCACTCAGCGTGTTGACTCCCTGCGGCCACTTTCTCCCCACCACCAGCTGAGCAGTGAGACGGGTCATTGTGTGAGAGAGGAGCTGTGTCACCGCTCTACACCCATCTGCCCTGACACCTTGCCATGACATGTGCCACAGCTCACTGGCCGCTGGCATAGAGGCCCTGGTTGCTTAGGGGCTACACACACTTCCCGCCAAGACCCAGGGGATTGTGGAAGTTCCACTCATGGCTCCGCTATCCTTGTAGTGGGAAGGGACACTGCATCCTAGTTCCCTGGGGCACTCTGTGAGCCAGGTCATCAGCCAGTTATGGGGCAAGGGGAATGTGTGCAAGGTCCCCAGGCAGGATAAACTCTTCTCTGGACTTGCAGTCTCAGTCCCCTGTGTCTGGAGGTATTGGGATGCCCTTGCTCCATTTGCCTCTCATGGGTTGTGGTCTCTGGTGGGCACAGAGCCCAGTCCTCCTCCTTTTCTCTGTGGTGCATGGGCCAGGCTGCAGGTCTCTCTGGGACCAGCATCAGCTCTCCCGAAGGTGGCTCAGATGGCTCGGGGGGGGGTCCATGCTGCCCATCTCTGCACTCAGCCCTGGCAGCTCCTCCTGCACCAGCTCAGCAGTCCCCCTTGCTCACACAAGCCCGATTTAGCTCTTCTAATCTCCTGCCCTGAATCTGTCGCTCCACCCCACTAATGATTTTCTCCTGCTCTTCTCCCAGGTTCCCTGAGTGCGTCAGTGCTTGGCAAGGGGAACAGGGAGCACATGTGTGGTGCTGTCCAGACAGCCAGGTGCAGGGGCTACCAGAGGCATACCATTCCTGCTGTGCCATGCTGTCTCCCCCTTGTCCCATTGCTCTGCCCTTTTCCTTCTGCAGGTTCTCCCTCATGCCCTGGCTCCATGGGTGCAGGTGGGGTGCATTGACCCTTCTCACACCAGCACCAGGCTGATCCAGGGGATTTCCAGGTCCATTTAGGGACTCTCCACACCCTTCCAGCCAGCTCTGGTCCCCACCATGGCTCCACTGCCGCAAGGCTTGCTAAAGCCTCTATCACCTCTCAGCCGCATCTCCTGAATTTTTTTCCGGTAAACTGGATTAAATCACCTCTTAAGAACCTGAGCTAATATCCTTTTAGAGCCCAGCCCTCCCTCACTGTGCCAGCACTGCCTGATCCTCCCCATCCAAGCTGCCTCTTGTTTCAAGGTTGGATGTGTCCATCTTGGGCTCCCAGTGCAGAGTCTTGCTCTGTTTGCCTCCACCTGCACTCAGCAATCAAACTGCCTTGGAACCTTTCCTCTGCCCAAGGAACAGCTTGCACCCGCCTGGATTTGGGTGCAGGAGCTGCTTGTGTGTGGTGGCCCTGCAAAGCCCCTTCCTGCGTGGGGAGTTACAGAGGGACAGTGTAGGCATTATTTTTCAGCTGGTGGTGCATGGTGATGGCAATGAAATGCACTGGGGATGTCTGTGATAACAGTGTCCCTGATGCCTCACCATCTCTGGCTATCCAGCTCAGTGCCTAATTTTAGTCCCATACTCTGTAGTGCCATGCCCATGTTGAATGCCAGCTGCCCCAGAGAGGCTTCCAGCTCTACCCCCAGCCACCCGGGCAGGGGGCTGGTGTGGTGGCCATGTGTGCTGGGTGCCCATCCCAGGTCTGGCGAAGCGAGAGGGCTGCTGCCCGGTGAGCAGGGTGGTAGGTGCAGCTGTCCAGTCAGTCACCTCCACCCCTGCCCTCTTGCCTGCTGCTGGGGGGTTATTTTTGCTGAGGAATGTGCCGTCCCCTCGGATTCTGGCGGGCTGCAAGGCTTGTGTTACAGGCGTGAGGCCGAAACCCAGGCTGCACTTGGGTAAATATAGCACTGACGTTCAGGACTGCACGATGGGACGACAGCCTCTTCCTCCTCCCAGGACTGCCCAGCGCTCCCAGTGCCCCTCCTGCCTCCTGACACCAAAAGGTTACTGCCTTTTGCCCCGGCATGGTAGCAATGGGAAGGGGCTGGTTACTTCCATTCTGCTGCCTGCACTCTGGCCTGCTTTCCCCCACCAGTTACATGCAGCCCCTCAGTCCTGGCAGAGGGAATACCAGGAGTGGGGCTGGCAGGGCAGAGATGAAATGCCTTCTGCTATCCTGCTCTATGTCCAGGCACCCAAAGTCAAGGTCACGTTTCTGTCTTGCATCCTTGCACTCTCTGCCTGCAGTGAGCACTGTGTGCTCAGGCACCCTTCTCGTGGCAGCAAGGGGAGGTGATGCTGGAGAGGGCACCAGGGTGTCCCAGCTCTTGGGAGAGGGGTCACAGCACAGCATTGGTCTTGCCCAGGACCAAAAACTGCTGTGGTGCTGCCCTGCCCATTGACAAGGGACATCCTGCTGCTCCTGTCCTCCTGGGGACAGGACTGGGGATGGCCCCCACCTTCCCAGGTTCCCAGAACATCACCTCCTCCTGCAGACCATCCCCAGCATCTCTGGAAGATGCAAATGCATGAAAGATTCATGCCCTGATCTCCTCCTACCCGAGATGCTGCATGCACACGCCAACATCAATTATTCAAGCACTGAGACAAGGGGGCTGCTGGCTGGGGCTGGGCGCTGGTGCCAGGCTGGAGGTGTGGTGCCAGGTCAGGATCCATGTAGGGCTTCCAAAAGGCCCAGCAAGGCACGAAGGGCTTCGGTTCTTGGAACAGTGGAATTGATGCTGCATTTCGAGCAAGTGTTTGCTGTCTGCCTTGCTCAGTGCATGTCCAGTGGGTGAAGCTGAAGCTGAGTGGCAATGGGGGACCTGCTCCAGCTCTGCCTCTTGTCCATGTGATTGCATTGGCTCCCATCCCCTGCACTATGTCCCTGACTTGCACAGGAGCAGGGCAGTGTCAGGACTGCCCCAGGGCTGGGGCAGGGCAGAAGGGCTGCCCTGGGTGCAGGCAGCCATCATCTCCCAAAAGATCCCTTTGGTAGACTCTGGCTTTATCCTGGAGCAGGGATTCGCAGGTGCTGTTGCCTTTGGAAAGGACTTTTGGTCCCTGCAGCTGGCACAGCCCCTTGGAGGTGACCCAGGAGTGCAGCATCTCTGGGGCAGACCAGTCACTCCTGAGGCTTTTGCTGAGGGGTGGCTACAGAGCCACAGTCGCAGGGAAGGGCTGTGTGCCCAGCCAGCCAGGGGCCGTGGCCAATGGGGCAGCAGATGTGTCAGTCGGAGGATACACGAGTGGACCATATTTTGGCTGGATCCAGGTGGTCACTCCCTGGGGCCAGCCCTGGGGCTGGGCCTGAGAGTGCTGTGGTGACAGCACCCTTGCCCTGGCACCACAATGTGCCAAATCCAAGCCTTGGTGCTTCTTCCCAGCATCCCTGATGAGGTTCTTAATCCCACTTGATTGTGAAAAAAAGGCACAGGCTGTGTGGGTATGTATCAGGTTCACAGGCATGCACAGCCAGGGTGACAGCACCTGGCAGGGAAACCCTGGGTGCAGGTACCCTGACAGACATGAGCCCCATAATTCACCTCTTTACCTGGCCCTGGCTCCGGGGTACCCATCTCTGTCCCCACCCAAGGCTGGAGAGCCCAGCAGAGACCTCTGGCTCTGACAGGAGATTCCCTTAATGCCAGCTCTGGCATTTGTAGGACTCGTCTGACGTGCGGGGTCTCCACGGAAACCCCGCAGCATCACTTGAATTGTGGGACTGACAGAAATGTTGTATAAACAGCTACTTTTGTACCGGGTAATTTGCAAGTTATTATGGAGTCATGAAAAGCCTCACGTTTGGAGTCATGAGCTGGGAGGGGAAGTAGAAAAAAGCTGCCAGCACCGCCAAGGATCACGGGGAGCACGACGCCTGTGCGCAGCCATTTGTGGGGTGGCTGGCTCCCTGGGGGACAGGTGAACAGCATGGGGACAAGCACTGGGTGGGGAGGCCTCCAGCAGCATCCCCATGGATGCTCTGCAGTGGGAGGGGGCAGTGCAAACAGCTGATGGGGCAGGGACCTTGGCAGCCTATCCAGGAGCCTGGGAAGGGGGCTGATGAGCGTGGTGGGGTTTGGTGAGTTGGTGAGGCAGGGCACTGAGAGCTGTGGGGCACCAAAAGCTGTGGGGGCATGGCAGGCGGGAGAGGCTCTGCTGAGGCTGTGGAGCTGGGACTGCCCCTCTGTCCTGTTTGCAGCATCACCCAGAGAACAGGGACAGGCCAGCAGGGGTGGGGACGGTCAGCTGGGGAACATGTGCCAGCACCCCAGGAGCACTGATAGGTCTAAATGACCCTGACCAGCCTCACTGGGGACTCCCACCCACAGCTTCTGCCCACATCCTAGGAGCCCCATCACAGCTCAGTCCTGGGCACCCACTCTTGGCTCTGAGCTGTGCCGTGGGTCCTCACCTCAGCACAAGGGGATGTCTCGTGTGTGTCATGCCACGTGGACAGGGACAACAACCTACCTTCCCGGTCAAGATTGTCTCTCCAGCCACAAAGCAGTGATGCTACACGCTGTCATGTACAAGCAGGTCAGCAGTGCTGTGACCCACACCTGTGTCTGGATAAGGGGATCTTTCTGCATTGCCAATGACTGGAGGATGTGGGGGACGGAGTGGAGGATGTGGGGAACTGAGAGTGATGGTGAACTTGGATCTTGGCTGGGCAGCGCCATAGCACGTTGTGGCTGTGCTGCTGGGTGCAGGGTGGTAGCAGCTGTGGCAGTGAAGCTGCCCTGTTTGGGGACTCTTTGGAGGTAGCACACAGAGTGCTGGAGTGGTGTGTTGTGCTGTTGCTATCCCAGTTGGCCTTCAGGTGGGAGCCGCAGTGGTGGGCTGTGTCCTAGGAGAGAAGAACCCCTGTCCCAGGCTGTGGGGCAGGATGGAGTGGTGATGGAGAACAGTGGTACAGCCAGACTGCCTGGCAAGGCACCCCTGGGTGCTGTGTAGCCAAAGCCAGAGGAGGGGAGGCCATGTGCGCGCCCCAGCTGCACCTCCCCCCCACCCCGCCCAGTACGACGGCTGCCCTCGCCCCCCACCACCTGTGCCCTGCCTGTCCCCCGCCGCTGTCACTGTGTGCCAGGGCTGGCGGGGAGGCGGAGGCGGAGGCAGGCGGGGGAAGGATGGAGGGAGGAGCGCTCTAGTGATGCTTCATGCTCACAGCTCCAGCCCTTCTGAGAGCCCAACCTGGCTAGCCCTTTCCTCTCTCTCCACCGTCCCCGGCTGCCGGCGGTGGAGGATGCACGGAGCACCGCTTGCCGCCCCGGCGTGCTGACCGAGGGGACCCCGCCGGGAGCGGGCTGCCGTCCTGAGGGGCCTGAGCCGGTGTCACCGGGCCAGCTGGGCTCTGCAGAAGCATGAAAAAGATCTGGGTGAAGAAGCGTTTCCAGGTAAGGGCTCTGGGCTGCCGCGCCGGCGGGTGCCGGGAGGAGGGGGCAGTGCCGGGAGCACATCGGGATGAGAATGGATGCTGGTGGGGACGGGGATGGGGGTGAGGATAAAGATGGGGATAAAGATGGGGATAGGGGTGTTCCTCCAGCCCTGCCGTTACCGCCGGAGCTCCCCAGGGCTTTGCCCATCGCCGGCTCCAGCCCCGCTTGCAGAGCCGCCAGCTGCTTGCCTGGCCTCGCCACCCCGGGCAGGAGGGGCAGGGAGCGGGGGCTCAGCACCGCCTGTGCCAGCAGCCAGGATGGGACCCCCGTCGGGGGCTTCCTCCCACGCCGCTCTCTCCCCTCTCTGCCCTCTGGAGCCGGGGGAAATGGAGGCTGCTTCATGGCTCCCCCCAGCCCCGCTGCCGGTGGTCACGGAGCTGGAGACGAGGCTTTGCATGCGTCATCCCCTCCGCGTCAGGAGCATGCCTGGCACAGGCAAGGCTCCTCCGCGGGCCAGCCGCACGCTCCGCTGCCGAGCAAGGAACAAGGACGTCACTTGGCCTCGGCGGGGGGTGGAGGATGGAGAACATACTTCCAGGAAGCCCCCCCACCCCAGGTCCACGGGGCATACAGGCCCAATGCGGGCACATAGCCTCCCCCCTGTCACCCCGCCTGGTGGCCCAGAAGGGACTGGGGAGGGGCTGTCACCCGCAGCCCCTTTCCAGGGGTGCAGGATGCACAGGGGGACACAGATCTGCAGGGGCGCTGAGAGCCAGGCGTTGAGCGTCCCTCTGGGGCAAGGGGGTTTTGCCCAGCCTGGCTGCCCCATATGCCCTTGGGGGCAGGAAGCCCAGGGGCTTGCCCGTGTGGTGGGGCAGGGTCCTGCACCGCTGACCGAGCATGGGGGAGTATCAGAACACCCACGGTGGCTGTGTCTCTGCACCCAGCAAGCCACACATTCCCTCTCCACCTCTCTGCATCCCTGCTCCCTGTCTGCCTGTCTCACACAAGTGGCACCAGTGCCGTGTGGTGCTGGGCTCCACATGTGAGGTGGTGGCATGCTCCATGGTCCCAGGAGCCCTTCACTACCCTGACTCCCCTTGGCCCTATGGCCATGGTGAGGGATGTCCCATGCCTGGGCCAGGGCAGGACCCCAACTGAGCAGATGGCTCCATGTCTAGCACATGGGAAGAAGTCCTCACCCAGCTGCCCTGTGGGGCAGGGCTGAAACTGGGTGCTGGTTTCAGCCAGCTCTTCTGTCCACCCTGATCTGGGTAGGCACAGAGCATGCTCCTGGGGCTCTTCCACCCCAAATCCAAATGAAATCCCAGGTAGGAGGATCACCCCAGCTCTCTGTCACCTTTGTGCAGACCCTGGCCCCCAGCAAGTCCCGAGGTGCTCCTGCCCCCTTTTCACCTCCTGGTTGGGGGGTAACGCTGCATCACCCAGTGCTTGCTCCCTGATGGGCTGCGGGTGGGTGTTGTGTGCCCGAGGCGGGTCCAGTCTGCGGGGAGCCCTGATCCCGCTGGGACCTGTTGTGGGGCAGAGGGGAGGGGTCTCGTAGCTCTGGGCGATGGAGCCCAGCCCAGGCCCGCTGGGTGCAGTCACCTTATTTGATGGGGAGCCGATGGCGCCAGTCCCTGGGGAAACCACAAGAGTACCCGATAATGGCACTCAATTGCATTTTCATTTTTTAATGGGGGAATTATCCGCCGATGGTGCAGTTAATCACTCATCTATCTTTCCCTGGCCTGGAAGACGGGCTGCCAGCCAGAACCAGCACAGTCAGCCGAGGAGGGGAGGTGAAGCCTGGCTCGGCCTGAATACAAATGTGTCTCGTGCAGCCGCTGCCCTCTGGCCAGCACTGCATGCAGGCAGGGGGCTGGTGCGAGCCCCAGAATTCTGCCCATGTGCAGGGGCTGCTGCTACAGTGGCAGCAGCTTTGGGACATGTAAAATGAGCCTGCTGCCCTTCCAAGGGCAACTACCTGCTGGCCATGCTTAGCTGTCTGTTCCTGGTGGCTGCCTATCCCTGGGGTCTGGCTGTCCATGACCTGCTTGGGAGCTGTGGGGGCAGGAGGGGCTGGCAGAACAAAGGGCTTTAAGACAGCTGGGTGCCCAGCCCTAGGCTCCATGCTGGGGAGACAGGGCATGGGGTGTCAGTGTCCTGGGGAGCCCCTGTCACCCAGACTGGCCGGGAAGGCTGCTTAGTCCTGGCAGCCCAACGCTGCCTGTCTGCACTCCGCATTCCCACTTCTGCCTGCCTTGGAGATCACCCCATCCCTCTGCTTTCCTGGGAGATGGTGCCGGTGCACACCGGGCCTGGCAGACAGGCTGCCCTTAGCAGGTCCCTCTCTTGGCAAGTAGGTGCCCAGCCCCGGGCTGCGGCGCAGAGGGCAGCCAAGTTGGCAGGGAGCTCCTGGCATCTCTAAACCATGCTCAGGTCCCACCTGCCTGCCCAGACAGCGTGGGCGAGCACAACCCCTACACTTCCAGCCCTGCACCAATGGGCCAGTTCCGTGCTGCATGTGCCAGGCAGCTTCTCTTGCAACTGGCGCAGCTTCCTCTGGGGATGGGGGATGCTGTCCCCAGGCTGGGACAGAGCCCATGGCAGTGTCTGGGCCAGTGCCTGAAAGACATTTTGCTGGCCCAGTCCCCACACTGGCTGGGTGGTTTTGAAGGGGCGTTTGGGCAGCAGCCCAGGCAAAGACCTTGCTGCAGGTGGTGCTGGCTGCAGGCAGTGGTTCTGGGGCACCTGGGTGTCACAGCTGCCACTCCTGGGCATGGGCTGAGTCGCAGGGCTGGGGTGCACAGTGCCATCACCAGGGAGACTCTGTGTGTGCGTGCGTGCGTGCACAGGTGTATGTGAGCGCGTGTGCATGGCTGGGCATGCGCTACACGTGCCCACCTACACCCTTCCATCTCTGCGTGTGCGTGGGGGTGTGCGCCTGTGGGTACCCCGTGGGTGTGCAGCGAGGGTGCGTGTGAGTGGTGCCGGGTGTGCCCTGCCAGTGGGAGGGTGTGAGCAGCACCACGTGTGCTGTGCCGGACTGTGTGAGCAGCTGCTGGTGTGAGCAGTGCTGCGTCTGCCAGGATGGGGTGTGTGCGTGCGGGTGTGCCACGCCAGCAGCGTGCGTGTGTGCATGAGCGGATGTGTATCGCCCTGCCACGGGTAACACTCTCTTCTCTTTTCCTTTGCAGAAGACAGGCCACTCGCGGCGCTTCGGGCGCTTCACGCATGGTGCGTTGAGTTACCAGGACCCGACTCCCCCCGCCACCTCAAGTGTGCCAGGATGGGGTCCACCATCATGCTGCAGGGGGCAGCTAGCAGAGGCTAGGCAGGCCTGGGCTGCATCTTGCCAGCCCAAAAATAGGGTCCTGGTCAGCCAGGGGCTCATAGTGTCCCCCACAAGGCTGGTCTGCTCCTGGTCCTGCAGCTCTACTTCCTTAGGGGCTGCCAGGCTGTTGTGGCCAGGATGGGGAGCCTGATGCAGTGGCAGTGCATGGGGCAGCTGGTGGTGTGCCAGGCTGCAGGGGGGTGGCTTGGAATGGGGGAAGCAATGTGGCCCCCCACTATGCCTTGACAGTGAAGGGGAGGAGAGCAGTGGTGGGGCAGGGGACATGTTCCTTGCTGCAGGGGTCTGTTGTGGCATCTTGCGAGAACTTGGGCAGTGGCAAGGAGGAAAGTCAGTCTCTCCCTGGCAGCATGGCACTGGCTTTCCTGGAAAGGGACATTAGGGTGACACTGATCTGGCCTTGCCACATCCTGCCTGTGGGGAGGCTCTTACTGATGCTCTGCCCTGAGCATCTTGGCTTTATCAACTGCAGCTGTGCCCCACAGCACAGCTGTATTTTGCAGCTCTTGCACTGGTGGGGTGGAGGATGCATGTGTACATGTCAGAGGCAGGATTCTTGCACGTGGACACACGTGTCTGTGTGCTCCAGCATTCCCAGAGTCCCCATCTGGGTCACAGACTGGGAGGTCCAGCCCCAGGCTGCAGTGCCCTGTGGAGCATAGGGATGGATATATGGATACTGCAGTGGTGAGGCCAGCAGCTCCAGGGACAGGAGGTGGCTGTCCTGGTGGACAGGATGTGGCTGTAGGGTGGGGAGGGGATGGTGCTGTGCACTGCGCAGGTGGGAGGGTGTGTGTAAAGATGGTCTCTGTGCGTTGCTGGAGCGGTGTACAGTGAATATGGCGCAGACTGGAGACATGGTGGGGAAATGCTGGGGACAAGAGCCCTCCCTGCTGCCCCCCGCGTCTCCGCAGGCCGGGCCGATAACCGGGTGTTGATGTCTCTCTCTCTCTTGCTGCCCCTATGGAAGCGAAGTTTTCCGCTCCTGCAGGAAACAAAGCTACGGTAGGAAGACCCCTTCCTGATGCCAGCTCTGTACCCACAGTGGGCCCTGCGCCCCAGCCTGCCACCCTGCCCCATCACCACCGTTATCCTCCTGCTCTGCCTTTTCATCCCCATACTGCCTCTGCCAGCTGCATTCCCACCACTGGCACTGCCTCCCTTTCTCCCATCATCTAACAGTGCTCCTGCCTGCTTTGCCTGTCCTTTCCTTCTTGCCTTTGCTTTGCTGGACTTTTCCACTCTCAGTCCTGCCTTTCCCTACTGGCAGCTTGTCCCTGCAGGTCGCAATCATGCTCCCTGCCCCAGAGCTGCCTGGGCACTGCTGTCCTGCTTCTGGAGCCAGTGGGTCTGTAAGGGGCAGCACCAGTGTGGCCTGCTGTCCCCGTGTCCCCTCACCACCTGCTTTCCCTTCCATCTCAGACTCGGAGACAGGTGAGGATGAATCCAGTGACCCCCAGGTGACACAGCGCAGCGATCTCCAGGATGAGACAGCCTTCAGCACCCCCACGGGTGAGCAGGGATGCCTGGCTGGCACAGAGACCCGGCACCGGCTGCTGGACATGACTCCCTTCAAGGCCTCTGATGGCCCAGCTTCGGGGGTCTCCATGGAGGGGGAGCTGTGATCCACCCATGCAAAGGGGAAAGGGCTTGAGGCAGTAGGGTGCTGCTCAGGACATGCTGGGACACCTCATGGTGGCTCAGCCCTCTTCAAGCAGGGTACTGGGCTTGTCCCAACATGCACCTGGTGTCGGCTCATCCCTCTCCTTTCAGGTGGGTCTGACACCCTCGTGGACGCCTCCATGAACACGACGCCAACCTCGGTGCTGGCCCTGTCACAGGCAGAGGAGCGCTCCAGCTGGTCGGGCAGCCAGCAGACCGTGGTGGAGAAGGAGACGGATGCCAGCCTCCCCTCACGGGGACCCTACCTCCGCCCTGCTGCCTGGCCGCAGCCGCAGGGAACCCCAAGGCAAGCAAACACACCGGCCCCACGTGGCGCCGAGGTCCGGCACCTGGGCGTGGAGCCGCTGGTGCGGGCATCACGGGCTAATCTGGTGGGCACAAGCTGGGGGTCAGAGGATAGCCTTTCAGTGGCCAGCGACCCCTACGGCAGCGCCTTCAGCCTGTACCGAGGACGGGCGCTCTCGCTCCACGTGTAAGTAGCCGGGGAAGCACACAGAGGGGACATCATGCTGGGGCCATCTTCTTCCAATCCCTGCAGCCATCTCCTCCCCTCTGCCTGGGCTTTCTTTGCCTTCACCATCCTGGATGAGGAGTGGGGACTCTGAGCAATAGGCAGCCCGTTCCTGGTGAGGAGGTGTGAGCAACCCAGGCTAGGAGTAATGTAGGGTGGGGTCCCTCTCTGCTGTGGCCAGGTTGAGGCTGAAGGTGTCCCCTGTATCCCACAGTATGAGCCACAGTATCCCACCCACAGGCTGTGCCATGGGTGTTTCCCATCTCACCCAGACATGGCACTCTGTGCAGCCTAGGGTGTCAGGAACCGGAGGTGCATGGCAGCCTGGGACACCCACTGGCAAGTCTCTATCACCACAGCCTCCACTACATAGGGGTGGCAGTAGGGGCCAGGGGCATGCTGCTTCCCCAGGTCCTGCTGATGTGCTCAGAGCCCCTGTCCCGCCCTGCCACCTTTGGTTCCCATCCCCACAGGCCTGCTTCTTCGACCTCCATCCTGCCCTTTTTTTTGTTTGAGGCTGCTTGTTCCACCAGAACCTCATCTCCAACTTATGATTTCTGCTCTGCATTTGCTGAGCCCCTCTGGGGGCAGTTGGGTGGGAGGACGGGCCCACAGCAGCATGTGCACAGGCAGGGCTTGTAGCCTTGGGGACCCCCTCTGGCTTTTGGAAAAGCTGGCCTGTGCTGCCCTGTCTTAGCACACCAGAACACCCCAGCAAACTGGGGCACCCCCCCCCAGCCCTGGGTCCTGTCAGCATGGTGGCCATGGGGAGGGGATTCACTGGGTATTCCAGCATCACCCTGCTGTCCCACGTGAGTATTCCTGAGCAAGGGGACATGGCTGTGTTCCAGTGGCCCAGGACTCTCACCTAACCCAGTGTGGAGGTTTCAGCACAGCTCCCAGGGGCCTTGGGATGACCGGATGCCCTCACCAGGGCTCCTTGAGGCTCCCGTGTCCCATAGCTGCTCTGACTGTCTGTCCCCCTCACCGTGCCCCGTTGGTGGTGGCTGGGAGCTGGGATGCAGTCAGGTGTGAGGGTGGGCTCTGAACCATGCTCCTCTGTCTCTGCCCTTGCAGCAGCATCCCGCAGGGGGGCTACCGGAGAGATGACCTCCACAGAGGCCCCGTCTCTCCGAAGCCCGGCGCAGAGCCCCCGAGATCCCCCGCTGCCCTGCCGCTGACTGCCAAGCCACCCATCATCCGCTCACCATCTCCCCGTGCTGGCACGTGCCTGCCACTGCCCACTGGTGCTGCGTCCCAGCCTGCTGCCCGTGGCCCTGGCGTCCCCTCCTTCACACCTGTGACCCCTCGCAAGAAGTCCTCAGTGCCGGTTGAGTACCAGGACATTGTCCCTGAGGAGTATGAGGAGAAGATCAAGAGGCCCAAGTCCTCTGGGTACTCACAGGGCAGCACACAAGAGTCCCGTCCCCAAACACCAATGAGTGACACCTCTGGCCGCATCTCTGTCCGAGCATCCCCCAAGCTGGTGCACGCTGGCTCCAGGATCTTTGAGAGGCTGCAGTACTTTGAGGAGCGTCAGAGGAGCCTGGAGCAGGCTGACAGCCCCTTCCCCGCACACCCCAGCCTGCCCCTGCGCAAGACGCGCTCATTCGACCAGCCTGGCTCTGGCTTGCGCCGTGCCAGCACGCCGGGTGGCTCACAGGAGGACCTGCGGGAAGGCGGGCGCTGGGATCCCGGCAGCACAGCAGCATGCCGGCGTTTGGCCTTCCGGCAGAAAGCTGCATCCTTTGACGAGCGGGGCAAGTTTGCCAACCGTGTCTATGCCATCGAGCACAAGTTTGCAGAGGAGCTGACCCGCATCAAACGGACGGTCTCCAGGCAGCAGCTGCGGCGCTCGCAGGAGCTGTGCAAAGGCGGGTTGCCCCCGGCACCCTCGCCCCCAGCAGCCAGCGAGCCCCCTGCCTCCCGCACCCCCCGCACCCCCTCCACTCAGGGCACCGGCGGACGCAAGGCACTGCCACCAAAGACCTGCCCGCCAGCAGAGAGCACGCACGTCATCCAGCACCTGGCACTTTCCAGCGTGGTGCTGGTGGGACCCGATGGGGAGCCGGAGCCAGGGGGACAGCGCAGTAGGAGAACCCCAGCGGCGGGTGGTGGAGTGGCTGGACAGCACAGCTCAGCGGAGGATGTGGGTGCCAGGAAGGGTCTGCATCAAGAAGGCACTGGAGAAGTAAAGAAGAAGGAACAGTGGCCATTAACACAAGCCACCCCGCAGGGAAGGATGTCCCTTTTGCAGGCGGGTCCCACTGAAGGCAGCCCATGCCCAGACGGAGGGCCTGCCAGTGGAGCCCGAGGCCCCAGGGTGGTGAGTGAAGCTCTGGCTGCCCGGCTGGCTGTGCCCCATGGACTGTATCGGCGGCCGGAGACACCCACGGAGGTGCGATTCCTGCCCTGGGCGAAGCCGGGGATGGAGCAGGAGGCTCGTCTGGAGAGGAGCTTGTCAGGACAGCATGGTGTGGGCAGAGAGGTGGAGAGAAGGCAGATGAAAGTGTCAGAGAAGAAAGAGAGTGGCCGGATGGTTCAAGAAGGCAGGAGCACACGGAGCAAGGGGAAGGGACGCCGAGCCAGGCCCACCTCTCCAGAGCTAGGTAGGGGCATGGCTTTCTGCCCTCCTGCTGCCTCTGAGTGGAATGGGGGACCTCCAGCCTGCCCCTGGGAGGTGTGGGAAGCCCAGGCTGTGCCAGAGAGCACAAGGGTGGAGTGGAGGAATATGACTCTGGAGCCTGGGGTAGCTGGCACCAACCAATGCCATAAGATGGACCAGCCTGGCTACCAGTTTTTCTGGGCTTTGAGGTCATGATGCTTGCTGTCTTCTCCATACCTCTTGCCTGGTACAGCAAAGATACAGGGTGCTAACTTCTGGCCCCCAGCCCTGGACTGGTTCATCACCCTGGGGCACAGGGCACCCACTGCAGCTTGTGTTGTTTGGACTGTGCTTGGTGCTCCAGGCAGGGCATGAAGTCCAAGCATCCCCATGGGATACCATGGTGGCATGGCTGAGGGAGAGATGTCCTGCCCATCCTAGCATGCAACAGTGAGACCAGACTGTACCTGGGCTGGGAACTTCTAGGCTCTGCTCTGGCCAGAACTGGGAGGAACTGGGAAGTGGGTGGTGATGTGATAGGAGTACAGCAGCCAGCATCCCATGCAGGGGTGGGGGAAGCTCAGAGCAGGGGGAGCAGTGGACTACACAACCTTCCTCCTTCCACATCCCACTGTCACCTCAGCTCTTATGCTCTATGGGGATGTAAAATAGGCTGTACACTTCCTGCCTTGTCCCCTGCTTTGTGCTGCTGCTTGCTCTGTGCTGTGGTGGTCCCTGATGTGGCCTTTTCCTCCACTGCATGGCCTGGGTACCTGCTAATGCCCCAGTGAGGGTGTGGAACACGTGGTGGCAGGGATGGGCAGAGGGTTGCGAGACCTCGGCTCTGCCTGCCTGCAGTCCAACATGGCACGAACCCTCTTGCTCCACCCTTCTGACAGCCACGTGGCTCATCTCTCCCTATGCAGAGTCCTCAGATGACTCCTACGTCTCAGCGGGTGAAGACCCCCTGGAAGCCCCCATCTTTGAAATCCCCATCCAGGACATGGCAGTGGTTGTGGGGGCAGAGGTGCTGTTCAAGTGCATTGTCACAGCCAACCCCCAGCCAGAAGGTGAGTGACCCTGGGGCTGGGGGTCAGGGGTGTAAGTGTGGCAGAGGGGCTTTCTGCATGTCCATGTCCCACCCGCGCTGTGGGAGTGGGACACCCAACCCTGAGCTGGGTGTCTCGGGGGAGGTGATGTGCCCACCCTAGGAGCACCCCTTCTGCCCTACCTCCCCCAAGACAGGAGTGAAGTGCTTGGGCACCACCTGTCAGCATGCAGAGGGCAGGGTGCCTGCTGTTTGCCTGTGCTGGGCTGGGCTGTTGGGAAAGTGGGAGAAGGGCTGCTGAGCCCTGCTGGGCTGGGATGGGTGGTGCAACCTGATCCAGTGGGTGGCAGCCCTGCCCATGGCGGGGGAGGGGGTGTTGGATCTAGATGATCATCAAGGTGCCTTCCAACCCAAAACATTCTATGATTCTATGATACTCTGGGCTGCTGTTGGGACAGCTCGGGTGTCTTCCTGGGGGCAGAAGCTCAGGGCTGATGGACTCCGGGCACACCGTAGCTAGGACGTGGGCAGCTGGGCATCCAGAGCCGGTAGCAGTCGCCAAAGCCGGGCAGAAACAAAGCCACCTTGATTCCCTCTGTCTGCCTCCACTGGAGGGCAGGCGGATGCCAGGAAGCAGAAAGGGACCAGCCCAAGTCTCTCTGTCAGGGGCCGTGGGATCCTGGGGCTGCTACCTATGGCAAATGGGTCCTCAGGCCAGGCAGGGGAGCGCCTGGTCTCTCTGGGACGCTGCGCAGACCCCCGGGGTAGCTCGAGCTTTCCTACCCACGCGTGACCCCCGCCTCTGCCGGCAGTGTCCTGGAGGAAGGACGGGGTTCCGCTGCGAAGCAGCACGACGCGCCCCATCAAGGCGGAGGGCGAGCGCCACACGCTGCTCGTGCGGAGCGCCCGGGTGGCCGACGCCGGGCTGTACACTGTCACCGCCACCAACGAAGTGGGGGCCACCTGCTGCAGTGCCATCCTCAGCGTGCGGCCCGGTGAGTGCCGCGGCCGGCCGACGGAGGGAGGCAGGGAGGGAAGGAGGGCGGCAGGCAAGCGTGGAGCAAGGACTGCCGCCGCGGCAGGCTGGCTGCCAGCTCGGCCGCTGCTGTCACTGGGAAGAAACCGGCTTCCTTACCCTACAAGGCTTTGTCTGAACCAAAGCAGCTGACGTGCTCCCGGCAGCCATGGAAGGATACCGCCGTGCGGGGAGCGGGGTCAGGCTGTGAGCGTCCCCCGGCGCCCAGCAAGCAGCCCAGTGTCTGGCCTCCCCCACACCTGCCCTGTGTACCGCTAGCCAAGGGGGTAGTCCAGCCTGCCCTACAACCTGCAAACTATGTGGGTGCTCCTACCTCCAGCATGTGAACTATGGGGATGCTCCAGCCTGCTCCCCAGCCCACAAATTTCAGGGAAATCTCTGCCTTCCACTCTGATAGCCGTGGGGAGACCCCTGCCCCACAAGATATTAGCTGTGGGCATGCCCTGCCTGCCCACCAAGCTGTTAGCTAGGGAGTAACCCCACCTGCCGCCCATGCCACTGGCTGTAGAGATACCCACCCCGCTGCAGCCCCAAAGCCCTCCCCATTCTGAGAGCGCCTCTGGGCAGCAGGTATAGGCTCAGAGCTGTCCCGAGGGCTGGAAAACCCCACCTGCCGCCCATGCCACTGGCTGTAGAGATACCCACCCCGCTGCAGCCCCAAAGCCCTCCCCATTCTGAGAGCGCCTCTGGGCAGCAGGTATAGGCTCAGAGCTGTCCCGAGGGCTGGAAGAACCCAAACCCGCTCCGCTCCGTGG
>VXAY01000779.1:0-20148 GCA_013399855.1 Oxyruncus cristatus | reverse complement strand
CCCTCGCCGCTCCCCGCCCCACACCGCACACCCCGGCCCCTGCACGTATCTCGCACCCCGCGAGTCCCCCATCCCGGCCCCCGTGGAGCGGGCTGGCGGGCGGGCTGCGGGGGGAGCGCAGCTGCCAATGTCACCTTCAGCCGTGCCGGCCCGGGCAGGGACAGCCATCCCGGGAATCCGGGCGGCTTAAGGATGGGAGCGCGGGCTGCTGCGTAAGAGCCACTTGAGCCCTGCTGTCGCCTTGCGGAATATCGCGTCCCCTTATCGTCCCGCGGAGCGCTGCTCACCCCCTCCCCCGGCGCGGCCCCACACCCTTTCGTTGCCGGCCGCAGCCGAGCCGGGATGTGCCGCGGGGTGGGTGTCCACTCTCGTGGTGCGGGGTGGTGGGGAGGGGTGCCATGACAAGCCTGCCGAGCTCCAGCTGCTGCCAGATCCTTATCCAGCCTCTCCTGTGCTAGCCCCCGTCGTGGAGCGGCATGGGAACTCGCCCCCCACCCTCGGCCAGGCCAGCCCCATCACATCGGATGAGGAGTACCTGAGCCCCTTGGAAGAGTTCCCCGAGTCCGGAACCCCCCAGCACCAACCGGCCATGAAGCTGCAGCCAAGAGCTGAGCATGGGGCTGCCCACGGCTCCCCGGAGACCACCTTCAAGGCTGCACCCTCCTTTGAGGTGAGACAACAACTCCCCGAGGACCTGGCAGAGGGGGAGCGGTGCCCCGTGACTGCAGTGCTGAGGTCCTCAAGGTGCTGGGTCAGGTCTTCCTACCCCTTGATCGGATCTGGGGTGCTCACAGCACCTGGGCAGGCTCCACCCCACCAGCTCCCCTGGAACTCCTGTTGTGAGGAGGGACACACAAACCTGGGTGCGGTGGTGGGGGTGCATGGCCCTATGTGCAGGCGGGTGCTTGCTGCTCTCTGACCCCTGTTTCCCCAGGTATCCCTGTCAGACCAGTCGGTGCTAGAGGGGCAGGATGTCAGCATGAGTGTCCGTGTCCATGGGGAGCCGAAGCCCATCATTTACTGGTGAGTCCTGCTGCTCTCTGGGGTCACAGGTGGGCAGGGAAGGAGTGGACGGGCACAGTGACTTTTGGGGATGATTAGTTTGGAGCTTGGAGCTCTCATCCTGAGCAGAGTTGGGCATGGAGAGGGACTTTTGGGGACATCTGGGTGTGCATGGCCAGGTGTGACCATGCTGCTCTCCCGAGCAGGCTGAGGAACCGGCAGCCAGTGAAGTATGGCCGCCGGCACCATGTGGAGGAGGCAGAGGGAGTGCGGGGGCTCTTCACGCTGCACATCCTGGCAGCAGAGCATACTGACACCGGCTTCTACACCTGCAAGGCTGTCAACGAGTATGGCACCAAGCAGTGCGAGGCCAAGCTGGAGGTCAGAGGTAAAATTCCCTGAGTGTGTCCCCCACTGACCCAAGGGAGCAGCTGGCTCCAGTGCCCTGCATGAACTGTGTGGGGAAGGGGCCACTGCAGACTCCTGTCGGTGCTACAAAAGTAGCCAGTCTTCCCTGTGGCAGCACAGGCAGGGAACAGGAAAGTGGAGCTGTGTGCCTGTAGCAGAAGGCTGCCCTGCTGCCCTACTGAAATGTGCAGCCGCAAGGCTCTCGGTCCCACCGCCCCGCTGTGTCAGATCCCCTGCTGATCTGACCCAGACCCTGCTGCTCCCCACAGTCCAGCTTCACCCCACATCCCCCCACTGCTGGGGCTGGGTGCTGCCCTTGGCTGTGCAGGGAGTGCATTTACCCTTGGTGGCTCTGTAGGGGACATGTACCCCTGCCCTGCAGCTCCTTCCTCCCTGCCCCAGGCTGCCTGCAAGCTATGTGCCAGGCACTGGGCAGCTTGCAGGGGTCCCTCCCTGCCTGTTTCCAGCAACGTCCCATAAGCATGGGACTTGGCTGTCCAGCCCCCTTTTCTTGCTGTCTCTCCCCAGCCCTCCTAGGGCCCCAAAGTATGTGTGCAATTTTGAGGGGGGGGAGGGGGGCAGGACTGATAGCCAGAGTGGTGTCCCCAAGGCCAGGGAAGGAGCCTCTGGGGATGAGTGATGCTTTCTCCCTCCTCTTGCCCTTTGCTGTGTGTGCCCTGCTATCCCCAGCCCTCCCTGCTGATGGCTGCCTGAGGCCCCCTGGGCTGTGCCCATCCCACCCCGGCCTTGGCTGCACTGCTTGAACTCTGCCAGGATTATGCTCCAGCCTACAGCAAAGCACGGCAGCATGGGGTGGGAGCAGAACCTGTGCCCATGTCCCATGGCTGGCAGGAACTGGGCTGCAGGGGTGATGGCCCAAGCCCTGGCCCCTCTCGGTCGGTCAGCAGATGGCTCCGTGACTTGTTGCCCACCTGCACCCCTTGTGCCGGCGCTGGCATGTGTGTGCGTGCCGGTCCCGTCGCTGCTGCACTAACCCTTCTGCTTGCTGACTGCCATTTTTGTCTGTACGCAGGGGGAGTACGATAAGGGGGTGCATCTCTCAGAGCCGCGGCTGCGGGGCTCTTAGTTGGACACCTCTTAGGCAGTGGACCTCACCTTGTGTTATTACCTCCTTCTCCATCCGCCGCCTCGTCCTGGATGCACCGCGGGGACGCGCGGGCCCTCAGCTGTGGGCAGGGTCTCGCTGGATGGCCGGGGCAGGCGTAATTGAGGCGGGGCGGGGGAAGCAGCAGGGGAGAGGCAGGCACCCCCTCAGCTGGGCCAGGGTGCCCGTATGATGCTGTCTTGTCTCTTGCTCCATCCGTTTGTCCCTGTCTGCGTGTTCTGCTGCCTCTCTCTTGGTGCCCAGCGAAGGGGAGTGGGGAGCTGAGCCCATGGTCGCCACCGTGCTGGCCAGGGCTGTAAGGAAGGGGCTACAGTGCAGTGGCAGCTCTGTGACGGTCACCTTGGAGTGTGGGAGACAGGAGACCCCAGGGACCCCACAAGGGAGCACCCTGCCTGAGCTGCAGAGGGGGAGGGAGAGTATCAGCCCCTTTGGCTTCACAACGGCCACTCAGGTGCCAGCTTGGCCCCCAAGAGATGTCTCTTGGAGCCCCAGGGCTTGGGTCTGCCCGGAGCATCCCATCGCTCCGGGTCTCCTCTCCCCAGGGAGGGGGCTTGACAGGGGGGCGGGTTGCGAGGCCGTGACCCTTTTCTTTTGTAGCTCTAATAAAATCTGTTTGGTAAAGCGCTGTGTGGTGTGTTCCTGGCACGGACACCTCCCCTCACCCCCAGTCCCCTCCCCAGCTCAGCTCTGCTTTCCACATCTCGCCTCCCCTCCCACCCTTCCCTGCTGCACTCCCTGCCCGCCGCACCAGCCCCTCTCCCTGCATGAGCCTCTGCCCTGCACGTACCCCCACTCCATCCCCGCTACTTCTCATGGTTGCTTTTCAGTTGCTGAGATGCATCTCTCTCTCTCTCTCTCTCTCTTTCTTTCTCTCTCCCCGCTCCCTGGGCAGCTCGCCCCGAATGCCAGTCCCTGGCCATCGTGGTTCCCCTGCAGGACTTGGTGGTCGGGGCGGGGGAGCTGGCGGTCTTTGAGTGCTTGGTGGCCGGTCCGCCAGACATGGACGTGGACTGGCTATCCCGGGGCCGGCTGCTCCAGCCTGCCCTGCTCAAATGCAAGATGCATTTTGATGGGCGCAAGTGCAAACTGCTTCTCACCTCTGTGCATGAGGACGACAGTGGAATCTACACCTGCAAGCTCAGCACTGCCAAAGGTAAGTGGTGGGCATGCAGCTCCCTAGAGGGGGTCTCACTTAGGGCTTGGCCCTAGGGGGTGGATAGACCCCCTTGCCCCTGGCCCAGGGCTCTGGTTCCCTGGGATGTAGCTGTGAGTGCTGGAGGTAGGGGACAAGGGAATAAGGAAACCTGGTGTGCATCAGTCCTCAGGCTCCAGCACTCTGACCCCTGAAGCCCTGTCCCACCCCACTCAGCTCCTCTGCTGGCATGCACACAGCTACCTGAAATGTGGGAAGATGCATTTGGACCATGGCTGCACCAGGTGGATGTAGGCCTGGAGTCCAGCTGTCCCTGTCCCTTGGCTCCAGTGTCTCTGGCTCCAGAGTCTCAGTGCCAAGCTCCAGTATTGACCTGTCTCTGCTGGCTTGGGAGGTGGTGGGGAAATGGGCAGGGAGTCAAGGCTGCCCACTCTCTTCGACCAAGCCATCACCAGTGGTAGCTCAGGAAGAGCAGTATGGTCCTCTGTCCCATGGCTCCAACACCCCTTGCGCCTGTGCATGCTGCCAGAGCCTTTTCTCCTGCAGAGCCCACTCTCCAGCTCACCTGGACAGCTGGCCTGAGGGGAGTGCAGGGGACAGCAGCATTCTCTGCACTCTGTGGCTGGGCCTGTGCACCCCTCCATGAAGGAGGCTGTATGCCTGTGGGGTTTTGAGAGCAGCAGCAGTTTTTGGGCTCAGGGAGGTGAGGCTGACCCTGAGCATGGTATTGCCTATCCCTGCCTAGGGTGGGTGACAATACCATCACTGCAAAATGGTCCTCGTTGCAAACTCCCCCACCTGGGGCATCCAGCCTGTACCTGTCCCCATGCCGCCCCTGGGTGCTGCATGTGGTGGCACTTCCTGCTTAAGCATCAATTCCCTGTCGCCCGGGGGTTAGGCAAGCTGTGACCTCCTGCCCTCACCTTGCTGCTGGCACCTGTATTGCTGTGCAGAGAGGAAGGAGGCCCCTGCTGCCAGCAGAGCCCCAGCCCTGGGCATGGGGACCTTGCACACACTTGTACACCTCTGCCCTGCACAGGGACAGAGCCTGGCACCCCGAACACCTGGGCTCAGCGCCCACCAGGCACAGGGTATGCTCAGCCATAGCCACACTGGATGCTGGGTTGCAGCCGTGTGGTAGCAGTCTGCCTCCTGCCCTGCACAGGCACAGGCTGCAGGAGCTCACTTCTGCCCGCTCTCCTCGCAGATGAGCTGACCTGCAGCGCCCGGCTGACAGTGCAGCCCTCTGTGCAGCCACTCTTCACCCGCAAGCTGGAGAACGTGGACGTGGTGGAAGGGAGGACGGCACGTTTTGACTGCATGATCAGTGGGACACCCCCTCCGACGGTCACCTGGACCCACTTTGGTAACCCCCAAGCCCAGAGAGCCTGCCAAGGGCCCTGCAGGGAGACATCTCTTTCGAGACTGCTCCTAAAGGCTGGCACCTGGCTGGGGCTGGACAGGGTGCTGATGCTGATGCTGGTGTGTGTCTGTGCACAGGCCTGCCAGTGCAGGAGGGGGAGAACGTGCGGATACAGCAGGATGGAGGGCTGCACTCACTGGTCATTGTGCATGTGGGCAGCGAGGATGAGGGACAATACAGGGCAACTGCCAGGAACATCCATGGCCATGTGGAATGCTCTGCCGAACTCTATGTGGAGGAGCCGCGGCCATCTGCTGCCTCCCAGATGTAAGAGTTGGGTGGTCTCCGGAATCTGTTTCCCCCTGCTTGCTCTTCTCTGGGACTTGGGATACAATGGGCTTATGCAAAGCCTGGGATCGGGGCTGGGCTGTAGGCAGCATGCTTCCATCATGAACATGCGCGGGCTCTTGCAGCTCCAAGCTGGAGAAGATGCCATCCATCCCAGAGGAGCCAGAACAGGTGGAGACAGAGACAGAGTGCTTCACCATGCCCGATTTCCTGAAGCCGCTGCACAACCTGGATGTGGTGGAGTCAAAGGAGGCTGTGCTGGAGTGCCAGGTGGCCGGGATGCCCTACCCTTCCATCACGTGGTACCACAATGGCTCCCGCATTGACAGCACCGATGACCGCAAGATGATGCAGTGTAGGACTCCCCACTGCCCTCTGTGCCCACTGGGGTTCCTCCGCCTGGGGTGGAAGAAGGGGGAACACCCTGGGAGAACGCATCACCCCCAGACATTTACGCCCCACGAGGCAGGGAGGGGAGCTCTGTGCCACTTAGTTGGTGAGGTCTTACCTGTGTCCTCCTGTTCCCCACCAGATAAGGACATCCATCGCCTGGTGTTCACAGCTGTCAGCCACGCACATGCTGGTGTCTATAAAAGTGTCATCGCCAACAAAGTGGGGAAGGCCACGTGCTATGCACACCTCTATGTCACTGGTAAGCAGCAGCGGGCACCACGGGTCATGTGCAGCGACTTGATGCCACCCTACCAGGCTGGGCCCTGGTGCTGTCGTGAGGTCTTAGGGGCTTATGATCGCAGGGCAGTTCAGGTTGGAGGGAACTGTGGGACCAGCAGTGCGGTTCTCATCTTGTGGGGCAGGACCCGTCCCTGGACCCTCAGGTCTCAGCACCAACTCCACAGGGGCTGCCAGGCTGACACCCCACCAGGGAACCAGGGAGAATTGCTGGCCTCATTCATCCACTCAGCCAGCATCTCCCAGGGTGTAAGACAGATACCCTGAGGAGTGGGGGCAGTGGCTGTACTCACATCCCTGTCCATCTCCCGATGCAGATGTGGTGCCAACCCCCCCAGATGGGCCCCCCACTGTGGCCTCAGTGACTGGCAGAGCCATCACGCTGACCTGGAACAAACCCAAGTGGCTGGACACTGCCATAGGTGAGCGGGCAGGGGGTGGGCAATGCCATGGTGCAGCCCATGGTCTAGCCCAATACTGGGGGCTCTGCACTGACTCTCTTCCCCTGCAGACCCCAACTCGGTGACCTATGTCGTGCAAATGCAAGTGCTGGGTACAATGCAGTGGGTAGTGCTGGTGACCGGTGTGGAGGAGACCACCTACACAGTGCATGGGCTGACCAAGGGTGCCCAGTACCTCTTCCGTGTCATCACCGCCACCCCCAAGACCAACAGCAAGCCATCGCCACCAGTGGGGCCTGTGCAGCTCCTGGACCGGGGTGAGAAGGGCAGTGGGGAGGGGTTGGGTAGCTGTGGTGGAGGTCTCTGTCCCTCACCAGGTGGTAAGCTGCCCAGGGCTGGGTGGCATGGGGCCTGGCAGGGTGGTGACAATTCATGTGACAGGTCCCTACCTGGAGGAGGCCCCGGTCATCCTGGACAAGCCCGATGTTGTGTATGTAGTGGAGGGCCAGCCAGCCTCTGTTACCATCACCATCAACCATGTGGAGGCCACTGTCACCTGGAAGAGGTAGGACATGGCCCAGCATCACTCCACGGGATGGATAAAGAGGGGCTTCCCTACCAGCTCCCTATGCAGCCCACAGTGTATGTTGGGGGGAGGGGGCGCTCCTTCCCTGGGGCTGGGCTGGAGGTGCACACAATGGTGATGTTCAGAGCTGAGCAGAGCTGGGGAGGAGGGACATGCTGTCGGTGGGGTTTTAAGGGGAAGAGCCATTCAGGAGGCAGAACTAGCAATGGGGTGTGAGCAGTTTGTGGGGGTGCAGGGTGGGAACTGGGGCTGTCTGTGGGTCAGGAGGTGGTCATGGGGCTCTGGAGTGGAATCAGTGTGGTAGTGGGCCTGGGGCTGCCTGTGGAGCTGTGATGTGGCAGCTGGTGTGCCCGCAGGGGTGAGCAGGTGCTGGGGGAGCTGGAAGGCACATACGAAGTGACAATGCCGGATGACGACCAGCACTGCCTGCGGCTGCTGCGTGTGGGCCAGGGGGCTGCAGGGCTGCTGACCTGCGAGGTGAGCAACCGTCACGGCACTGCCTGCTGCACCCTCCGCCTCTGCCTTGCAGGTAGGTGTCCCCACACTGAGGGGCTGTGTCCCTCCACCCTACAGTGCATCGCCCTACAGTACTCCAAGCCCATATACCAGGGGGCGGACATTGCCCTGCAGGGTGGCACCAGTCCACAGTGCCACATGCCCATATGCTGTCAGGGCACTGCCCCATAGCATGACACTGGTCCTCAGCGCTCCACACTCATATGAGGATGCTCCTCTATAGGGTGGTGATGACCCATGGGGTTGAGAAATCAAGAACCATGCATTGATACTGGTGCCTAATGTCTCTTACCTACGTGTGACCTGGGCAGAAGAGTTTCATGTGCCCCATGACCATGTGCATGGGAAGGCAGTGCCCCATGGTGTCCCTCAGTCATGTGCCAGGGGTAACACTCCTGCAGGGTGTCCCACCCCTGTATATAGTTCAGAGGCACTGCCCCTAGTGCCAAGAGCCGTAGAAGACCCCTCCAGAATGTCCCACAGAGTTGTGATTGGTGACCCTGCCCCACGGTACCCCACATCTACATGTTATGGGAGATGCAGTACCACAGTGCCCCATGCCTGTGTGCTGTGAGTGGCACTGCCCCACAGCAATGAGGAACTGCCCCATGGTGCTGCAGGCATATGTCATTGATGGCCTGCCCCTTAATGTCCCGCTCCCATGTGCATTGGGGTGGCACTGCCCCATGTTGCTCCATGCCCCTACACCATGAGCTGGCACTTCCTTGCGGTGCCCCCCTGCCAGTGATAGGGGAGTGACACTGTCCTGTGGTGCCCCATGCCCTGTCTCTTGGCAGAGGCACCACGCTTTGAGACCATCATGGAGGACATCGATGTCCAAGATGGGGAGACACCGCGCTTCGCTGTGGTGGTGGAGGGGAAACCGCTGCCAGACATCATGTGGTACAAGGTGGGCTGGGAGCCCCTAACCACTTCCTGACCCACAGACCCACTGTACCCACGTGTTTCACTGCCTCACCTGGGTTGCTGCACGGGGACTTGGGCATTGTGTTCAACCCTGGTGATGCAGGGTGTGCTCCATCCCTAACTATGGGGAAAGGGTGATGGGAGCTGGTCAGGGATGGGACAGGATGCCCTCAACACCCCTGCCATCCTCAGGATGGGGAGCTGTTGGAGGAAAGCAGCCACCTGAGCTTTGTATACGAGGACAATGAGTGCTCGCTGGTGGTGCTGGGTGCTGCCGAGCCTGACAGCGGTGTCTACACCTGCACGGCCAAGAACCTGGCTGGGGAGGTCTCCTGCAAGGCAGAGCTGGTGGTGCGGGCAGGTATGACTGACTATTCCCCCAGCCCTTGGGGATAGAGCCTGGGTAGCTGGCTTGCCCCATGCCAGATCCTTTCCTTCCCCCAGCCCAGCCCAGTATTGATACTGCCATGGAGGAAGATGCACTGCACAAGGCACGGCGCCTGACTGACTACTATGATGTGCATGAGGAGATTGGGAGGTACGTGTCTGCTGGCATGATGGGGCACCCCAGACACCACAGCAACAGGGTTGCTGAAGCCATGCTGCACCCTGGGGCTCCAACATGGGGAATTGAGCTCCACAGTACACCAGATCCTGGTGTGCTGGGGCTGCTCTCAAATGTCAATGGATGCACCAGTGCCAGCTTCAGCTGGGGAGCTGGGGTGGCCGGAAAAAAGCCAGGCTCAGGGTCTCTCCATGGATGGTTACGGAGAGCTGTGGGCAGCTCCCTGCAGAGTGCCTGCACCAGCTGCTCAGGGAAGGGGGGGGGTCTCCTGCTTACTCACCTTCTTATCCTCCCTTGCCCTTACTGCTGCACTGCAGGGGGGCTTTCTCCTATCTGCGGAGGGTGACGGAGAAGAGCAGCCGGCTGGACTTTGCCGCCAAGTTCATCCCTGGGAGGACCAAGGCCAAGCAATCAGCGCGGCGGGAGCTGCACATTCTCTCGCAGCTGGACCATGAGCGCATCATCTTCTTCCACGATGCCTTTGAGAAGAAGAATGCAGTCATCATAGTCATGGAGCTGTATCCTCCAGGCGCTGCCCCAGGAGTGCGCTGCACAGGGGATGAGGGGAGGCTTTTGGGGGGGATGGGTGGGCAGAGCAGGTGCAAAGGAGCTGGGTGCAGGGTACAATTGAGCATGGAATTTCTGTTCTCCTTGACTGGGGCCCAGTTGTTCTGAGGAAGAGCTGCTGGACAGGATGGTGAGGAAGCCCTCTGTGTGTGAGTCGGAGGTGAGTAAATGCTGTGGGGGCAAAGTGATGGGGAAGGGAAGGGTCCTGGGGACACTGGGCTCTGTTCCAACCTAGAGATGTGTAATGCTCATTTTATCAGGCTACTAAGGGGGCTACAGCCCATACCCTCCTCTGCACAGGGCCAGTATGGGGTTGACCTATGCTCAGGGTGCCCACCCTCCCCAATCCTTCTCTTGCAGGTTCGGTCCTACATGCGGCAGGTCCTGGAAGGGATTTGCTACCTGCACCAGCACAGCGTCCTGCACTTGGATATCAAAGTGAGTGCAGGCCTTTACAGACACCTCCTGCCCTGTGCCCTGAGGGAAGGGCTCCTGGTGTGCTGTCAGGGGCTTGGTCCTGCTGACAGGGAACATTCCTGTATATAGTTGGGAGGCACTGCCCCCAGTGCCAAGAGCACTGGGGAAAGCCCCTGCATCCTGCCAAGCTCCACTCTGCTCTACATTGTCCTGTAGCCAGAAAACCTCCTGATGGCAGATTTAAGCAGTGAGCAGGTCCGGATCTGTGACTTCGGCAATGCACAGGAGCTGACGCCCGAGGAGCCGCAGTACTGCAAGTATGGCACCCCTGAGTTCGTGGGCCCAGAGATCGTCAACCAGACCCCTGTCTCCAGTGTCACAGACATCTGGTAAGGGTGGCCCTGGGGTGGTTGGTAGGCTCCCTGCTATGTCAGCAGGGACTGCACCCTGGAGGGCTCATGATGTGCAGTAACTATGCTCTCCTCTCTGCAGGCCCGTGGGAGTCATTGCATACCTCTGGTAAGTGCCCTGGTGGGCCTTCATGGGAGGGTCACCCTTCCCATACCCTCACCAGTTCCAGAGCCGAGGATGTAATCATGTACATAAGTCCTTGCAGACTCAGCCTCCTCCCCAGCCGCTCCCGCCTCTGCCCTCCCCTTGGCAGCAGGGCTGGGGTGTGAGGTCCTGTCCTCAGTCTCCTGTACTTCTCATGCTGTCTCCCATGTCCCCACGGCCCAATGACAGTGTTTCCTCCTCGGCAGCCTGACAGGGATCTCCCCCTTTGTGGGAGAGAATGACAAGACAACGCTGATGAACATCCGCAACTACAACGTGGCTTTTGAGGAGAGGATGTTCCAAGGGCTCACTCGGGAAGCCAAGGGCTTTGTCATCAAAGTGCTGGTCAATGACAGGCTGTGAGTGCTGCAGGGTCCTCTTTCCCCATCCTCTGCCCCTCCAGCATGAGCCTTGTGCTCAAGGGAAGGTGGGCATCCCTGTGCATTGGGATGCCCAAGGGCAAGCTGGCTGCACAGCCCTGCCTGGGTGCAGTACGGGCAACCAGACCCTCCTGCCCTTACCCCCCTGGCCAAAGTCCCCCAGCCTGCGTGATTCTTACCCAGTGGTGTCGGTTCACAGGAGACCTAATGCAGAGCAGACCCTGGAGCATCCCTGGTTTAAGGTGAGTTTGAGCAGGGACTAGCGCCAAGTGGCCATGGGGTTCCCTGAGCCTGCTGCAGGCTCCAAGAGTCACCGCTGTCCCCTCACCCCGCAGACGCTGGCCAAGGGGAAGATCATCAGCACTGACCACCTCAAGCTCTTCCTCTCCCGTCGGAAATGGCAGGTGAAGGCAGGGGCTGGGGAGCAAGGGAGCGGGCAGGGCTGGGTGCTGGGCAAAATGGGGTGATGTGCACCGGCAGGATGATGCCATGCCATGCCATGCACCTGGGCTTGATCCAGCCCTCTCTGCCGGCTGCAGCGCTCACAGATCAGCTACAAGTGCAACATGGTGCTGCGGCCCATCCCAGAGCTGCTGGAGGACACGTCCAACCACCTCTCCATTGCTGTGCCCCGGCACCTCAAGGAGTCACCAGCGCTGTCATCCTCGTCAGACTCAGATGACCTGGATGAGCTGCCCTTCATCCCCATGCCACACCAGGTGGAGTTCTCTGGTTCCCGCATGTCGCTCAATGAGATACCCACGGATGATGAGACCACTGGGCCATCCGAGGGGCTGCAGATGGAGGGGGAGGTCTCCACCATGGAGTGGCAGAGCCAGGGCACTGCAAAGCCTGGAGTGTTTCTGGGGAAGCGGCCGAGGGGTGCTGGGCCAAGGCGACCATGTGCAGAGGTAGAGGCACCTGGCTCCTCTGACGAAGAAGCTCCTGAAGCCCAGAAGAGGCCCGAGTACCCTCGCAAAGCCATGAGGAAGGGTTCCAGTCTGGAGTCCCCAGGGAGTGCCCGTCGGGGAGAGCTGAAGAGGGGCGCATCTGCTGACAGCGCCCTGCTGCTCCAACAGTCCCCTGGGACTGAGGAAGGGGCTGGAATGATGCGGGATTCCCGCCGGGCCCTGGCCAAGGCAGCCTCCATGGAGCTGCCACGGCGGAAGGTGACCTGGGGGGAGGACGATCATGCCCAGCGCATAGAGCTGATGCGCCAGCGGCTGCTGAGGGGCAGCTCTGGGGACAGCAAGGTCAGTGGCCTGCGGGGTCCCCTCCTGGAGACCCTGGGGGTTGGCCCTGACAAAAAAGTCCCACGGCCAGGCCGCTTGGAGGCACCAGCAGTGCCACGGCTGGTGCGGGCAGCCTCCAGTGAGGCCACCTCACCGCGCCTCCTCCCCTCTGAGTGCCGGCTGCAGAAGAGCAGCTCCTTCAGCCATGGGGATGCTGAGCCTGTTGTCCGGCACCGACGCTCCGGTGCACCCTTGGAGATCCCAGTGGCCTGCCTAGAGGCCCAGCGGCTCAAGGAGTCCCCTTCACTCTCGGCCCTCTCTGATGCTCGGCCCACAGCGACATCAGACACCCCAAGCCCACCAATGTCCCCTGCAGCAGAGACCACCTTCCCCCAGGCTCCCCCTAACAAAGCTGGCTCTGGAAGGAGACACATCCCTGAGGAACACAGCCAGCCTGGGGCCAGCACGGCTGCTACCACCACGGGGAAGAAGCCCATGGCCAGGGAGCAGGAGAAGTCACCCACAAAGGCTGTTGGACCCAGTGGGGAGGCTGCCAGGATGGGAGTACCCACCCCAACACAGCCCCCCGCCCCTGGTCCCCAAACCCACATAAAGTCTTCCTATGCCAAGATGATGCAAGCCATGGGAGCCACACAAGTCGGGGAACCGGCCACTGAGGAGCCCCCACCAACCACCAAGGAGCCCCCACCAACCACCAAGGAGACCCCATCAACCATCAAGGAGACCCCACCAGCCAGCCCTGCAAAGCCACCTACACCAGCACCGGCATCGAGGAGAGAGGTGAAGCCCACCGGCTCGTCCAGCTCTCTGGTCATCCAGGACATTGACTCGGAGGAGGTCTTCGAGGCCAAGTTCAAGAGGGGCCGGGAATCCTCCCTCACCCGGGGTCTGAAGCTCCTCACCCGCTCCCGCTCTGAGGACCGGCACCTGGCCAGCCCCCCAGTCTCTGATGAGGGCATCTACCGTCCCACACCAGCTGGTGTGCCCCTGGAGCTGCGGAGGGACCGGCCTATCGGGCTAGCAGCCAAGTCCAAGTCAGTGCAGGACCTGCACGAGGTGGAGAGGGATAGGGGCTTCTTCCGGAGGATGTCCGTGCTCCTCAAGCGGACCCCGCCCGCTGAGAGGAAGAAGAGCATGGGGGAGGATGGAGGCAGTGAGACCCCATCTGGTGGGCGCCGATTCTCCTGGAGCATGGCCATGGCCAGCTCCAAGGAGCGGAGGGACTCAGAGAGCCTTAAGTCGGAGCCGGGGGGTGGTGGGGAGAGCGAGTCACCGGTGGTGGCTGTGCGGAGGAAGATCAGTGCCACAGTGGAGCGGGTCTCCGCGCGGCTGCGCAGCGTGTCAGATGAGCGGCCAGAGGGCGAGGGTCCCCGGGAGCTCCGTCGCACCAGCTCTGAGGGCGAGAGCTTGAGACCAGGGCCCCCCCCAGCACCCGCACCCTCCTCTGAATCCCTGCGCTCCGAGGGCAGCACGGGCTCCTCTGCCTCTGCCAAAGGTGAGCGATGAGGGGGGAATCCTACGTGAGGCTCCTGCTGACGACCCATGGCCCAGTTGCTGTGGGCATGGCAGTCATGGCTGCCATGGCTTGGCCCCTCTCTCAGCTGCCATGGGTGCCCACAGGTGGTGGTGACAGCCAGAAGAGGTCCCGCTGGGAGCGGTGGGGGCTCTCCCGAGGCAGGAAGGAGAAGATGGCCTCACAGCCCAGCATCCCCTCCAGCCTTCTGCAGGAGGAGGCACTTGCCGCTGGCCGGCCACACACACCCAGTGAATCAGGTAGCTGGAGCCCCAGGATGGGATGGTGGGTGCTTATCCCTGTCTCAGCCTAACCCACCACTCTGCTTTCCAGATTTCCCCCCCATTTTCCATATCAAACTGAAGGACCAGGTGCTGCTGGAGGGTGAGGCCCTGACCCTCTGCTGCCTACCTGCTGGCAGCCCAACCCCCCGGATCCTGTGGATGAAAGGTGGGGGCTGCCTGCATTCTCTCAGTGGGTGGGCTCTAGGGGGGGCACTGTATCATCTCTCTCCTCTGCTCCCCCACAGACAAGAAGTCCCTGCAGCCAGACAGTGCACTGAACGTTGTCTCCTGCAAGGACGGACGGCAGATGCTCACCATCACCAAGGTCTCCAGGAAGGACGCAGGGCTGTACGAGTGTGCAGCCGCCAACATACTGGGCACAGCCATCAGCTCCTGCACGCTGGCTGTGGCACGTAAGGAGGCTGGGGGTACCTCAGGAGACAGAGGTGCTGCCCCATGGGGAAAGAGCACAAGCCAGGCACACACCCCAGGGCTGAGGACCAGTCGGAGCAGGTCACTGAAGTTCTGCTCTCCACATCTGCACTAGACTGGGGCTTTTTGAGAGGGGACAGGCTGGTTTTGCATGAGCACTTCCAGCACCTCTGAGCCTATGTTTGTCCTCACATCACAGCAGCTTCTGTCCTGCCCTGGCCAGGCACCCAGCCCACCCTGTCTGTCCTCTTGCAGGACTCCCTGGGCGACCAGGCACTCCAGAGATCCCCCAGAAGTACAAGAACACGGTGCTGGTGCTGTGGAAGCCCGCGGAGAGCAAAGCCCCCTGCACCTACACGCTGGAGCGCAGGCTGGATGGTATGTGGCACTCACTGCCTCTTGTCCCCTAGGAGCCACAGCCAGGAAGATGGGCTCACAGGGGGACACCTAGACAGGACAAAAGTTTCCAATGTCTTGGCTGTCCCCTGTGGCTTGATGGCATCTAGGATGGGGGACTGTGGGCTGCCTCTTTCCCTGGTCTGTCCTGGCCTCATCTTATTCCTGCTCTGGCAGGAGAGCATGAGTGGAAGATTGTCAGCACCAGCATCATGGACTGCTACTTCAATGTGACAGACCTGCCCCCTGGGAGCACTGCCAGGTTTCGGGTGGCCTGTGTCAACAAGGCCGGGCAAGGACCCTACAGCACCCCCTCAGCAAAGGTGCATCTCGAGGCGGCAGGTGAGTGAACCCTGTCTCATGGGGCACAGGGCAGCTGTGGGGCCTCCGGGATGCTTTGGGGCTCCTTGACTCCCAGGACATCTTCCCCCTTAGTGCTTTGGAAAATTAGGTGCCTCTTACACCCCACTCCTGGCTTACGCCCACCTGGCTCATACCTCCCTTTGCTCCCTCAGATGCCCGAGTTGCTCCAGCCAAGGATGTTGCCATCCCCATCCCCGCCCCTGTCCCTGAGAAGGTGGCTTCCAGCCGGTCAACCCAGACACCCGTGGAGCAGCCAGAGCCTCTGACAGCAGGGGCCCCCCCGACCACACCGCCACGCAAGCACAAGGGAGTGGTACAGAAGGCAGCTGGGGCTACACAGGCAGGTGTCTCCCCAGAGATTCCCCAGTCCCCTGCTCCCCATGAGGAGGGTCATCCACCAGACCCAGAGCTTCCACCTAATATCACTGTCTATGTTCCCCCCGAGCTGATGTTCACCCCTCCTCGGACTGTTGCCTCTCCCCACACAGACACCCCCACCAAGGGGTCCCCTGCATCCCCCACGGACACTTCCCCCCCGTCCCAGGCTCTGTCACCTTCCAAGTTCCCCCCTGCTTCCCCAGTGTCAAGCACCCCCAGTCCAGCCCCTACACCATCTCCCACCCCCAATACTGCTCCTGCACGAAAGATGCCTCCCTACATGGTCACTTCCTTTGTCTCCATGCCCCCCACATCACCCCCTGTGCCAGAGCCCACCACCACCACCACCACCCCATCCTCCAAGGAGCCCCCAGCTGAGAGTGGGGTCCCAGGGGCAAAAGATGGCACTGCGCTGCGGCAGGGTGTCCCCCAGAAGCCATACACCTTCTTGGATGAGAAGGCAAGGTGAGTAACCGTGGGATGGGATGCTCTTTCATGGGTGTTCTGCCCCCAGCGCTCCACGCCAGAGATGCTGAGTGCTGCCTTATGCCACAGGGGCCGTTTCGGAGTGATCCGGCTGTGCAAGGAGAATGCCACAGGGAAGCACTTCATGGCCAAGATCGTGCCCTATGAGGCAGAGCGGAAGCAGAGCGTGCTGCAGGAGTATGAAATCCTCAAGGCACTGCACCACGAGCGCATCATGGCCCTGCACGAGGCATACATCACCCCCCGCTACCTGGTGCTCATCTGTGAGAACTGTGCCGGCAAGGAGATCCTCTACAGCATCGTGGACAGGTACGGGCGGGCGCGGGCCTGCCGGGGACAGTTGCTGGTACAGGACTGCCCACTAATGCCACTTGCCCCCAGGTTTCGCTATTCAGAGGATGACGTCGTGAGCTACATACTGCAGCTCCTGCAGGGCCTCGAGTACCTGCATGGCCGCCGCATTGTGCACCTCGACATTAAGCCAGACAACATCATTGTCTCAGGCGCTAATGCCCTCAAGATCATCGATTTTGGCAGTGCCCAGACCTACAATCCCCTTGTGCTGCGGCAGCTGGGGCGACGTGCTGGCACCCTGGAGTACATGTGTGAGTGGGGCACCAGGGGTGTGGTGGCATGGGGGTGGGGATGAGGAGAGGGAAGGAACTGGAGCATGTTTGTTCCCAAAGGTGTGAACGTATGCCCATGCACTGGGGAGATCGGGAATTGGGAGGAACTGTGTTCTTGGGGGAGCTGGGGGTCTGTGAGAGCTGCTGGGGTCAGTGGAAGAGTTTGGGAGCTGTGGGGCAGTTGTGGGGTCCCTTTGGAGGTGCTGGGCTCTGTCAGGGTATTGGGATGTCCGGGTAGGGTGGGGTGCCGTGGGGTGCAGTGAGGTGCTGTGGCTGCTGTGGATGCTTGGCTGCTGTGGGTGTTGGGCATACTGTGTGTGGGTGCTGTGGGTGCTGGGGATATGCTGACTCCTGTGGGTGCTGTGGATGCTGGGGATATGGTGACTCCTGTGAGTGCTGAGGATACTGGGGATGCTGTGGGTGCTGGGGCTACTGCAGGTTCTGGAGGTGCTGGGAGTGGTGTGGATGCTGGGTCTGGTGTCTCAGCATGTATGACAGAGCTGCTTCCCTGCCCGCAGCGCCAGAGGTGGTGAAGGGGGACCCGGTGGGCTCCGCAGCAGATGTCTGGGGCGTTGGAGTCCTCACTTACATCATGTAAGAGAAGGGGCCGGGGGACGAGCACCTCGAAGTGTAGTCAGCCCCACTCAGGGCTTGGTGCTATGGGGGATGACCTTAGGGTTGTGGGCTGAGGGATGCTGTAGCCCAGCAGACCCTTCGCAGCTGGACATGGGGATGGAGACACCCTGGGCAGCTGTGGCTGTCCCAAATCAGGGAAGGGAGAGGGAGGGTTATGTGCAAGGGGACTTCCCGCCGCTGTACCCCAGCCCATGCCACCCCCTCCACCATCACAGGCTCAGCGGGCGGTCACCATTCTTCGAACTGGACCCCATTGAGACAGAGAACCGCATACTGGCAGGGCGCTTTGATGCCTTCAAGCTGTACCCAAATGTCTCACAGACTGCTGCCCTCTTCATCCGCAAGGTCCTCACTGTCCACCCCTGGTGAGTGCCTGGCCCAGCCAGGGAGGACATGTGCCCCCAGACTGTGCCTGTGACCAAGCCAGCTCCCTGCCACACAGGACCCCTCCAGACATCATCAGCGGGACCCTGGGGTCCATCCCTGCTTCTGGAGAGGTCTGGGGTCTCCTGAGCCCAGAGCCCTGGAGTCCATCCCTGGTCTTGGCAGTGGATGTCTGTCCGTGCTGGGATCCCTGAGCCTTGCAGGGCAGGGGTGGTGGCTGGGTTTGTGGGGTGGAGCGTCAGTGGGCACCCCACAGTTCTTGACGCAGAGCTGGCTCTGCCACAGGAGCCGCCCCACGGTGAAGGACTGCTTTGCCAATGCCTGGCTTCAGGATGCCTACCTGATGAAGCTGCGCCGCCAGACCCTGACCTTCACCACCAACCGCCTCAAGGAATTTCTGGTGGATCACCAGCGGCGCCGTGGTGAGGCTGTCACCAAGCACAAGGTCTTACTCCGCTCCTACCAGGGCGGACAGCCACCAGGGCCACAGTAGCTGGTGCCTCGGCCACGGCCATGAGGGCCGAGGAGCCAGAGGAACATTCCATGGGCCGCAGAATGGGGCGGCTGAGGAGGAGCCAGGACGCACCGGGATGAGTCCATGGACCTCATGTGCTGCTGCCAGGGACAATGGTGGCCAGCATCACTTTGGCAGTGCCAATGGAGAGGAGGTGCTGCCCCAGCCAGACCAGCAGTGGGGTCTGGCAGTGGGCGGGTGGTGGGAAGCCTTGCTGCAAGGAACAGAGAATGTGCCAGAGAGTCAGGAGAAGAATGGGATGCAGACAGTGGGGCAAGGGGAGCCCCAGGTGGGAGGGGGAGAGCCGCCAGCATGTCAGCCAGCTCTGGCAGCATGGGTCCCATCAGCCGTGTGCCTTAAACCGCAGCCTGCAGCTGCCCCTGGCCACGGTGTGCGGGTCCCTGTGCTCCCCCTGGTTTGCACACCAGCACCCAAGGACTGAGGTTGCTCCAGTGGTTCCTGCAGAGAGGCGCCTGCTCACACCTCCCTGCCAGCCGGCACAGCCCCAGTCCTTACGGCTGGGAGCAGGGGCTACAAGCCCCCCACCTTCTACTTTCCCAGCCCTGGTCCTGGCAAGTGGGTTTGTGGCCCCAGGACCAACGCCGGTGCCTTCCTTGGGGCTGTCAGCTGTGCCCCATGCCAGGGCAGGGGACTGGCAGGCACCCCCTCTTCGCAGGGGGGCACCCAGGTGCCACGCACACCTCCTGCGTCTGCTCAGGCCCATGCTGCTCGTGCTCTGCCCGCCCAGCTCCGGACCTTGCCCTGTGCCCCACTGCCAGCCTGCCCACCTGTCCCCAAACTCTTCACCCCTCCCATCTGATCCTGAGGTGCCTTGGAGAGCCCAGTGTCCCCTCCTCACCCCTCCCCAGCTGGTGGCGCGATGCTCGAGCATGGCCTGGGTGCCCCGAGCAGATGGACAGGGGCAGTGGTTGGGCACTCCCCTTCCAGATGCTGCTGTAGTGATAGGCCTTTATTTATTGACTTTGGGGAGAAGACATCTGCCCATTCCCATCCCCATCCCTGTCCCCTCCTCTCTGCCAGGCTCTGGAGTTGCCAGTGTCCCTGTGGTTTGGAGCAAGCAATGTGCCAGAGCAGCAATAAAGACCCTGAGCAGCCCCTCCAGTCTCAGTGCCTTGCTGGGGGGGACCGTGGGAGTGGGAAGTGCAGATCCTGGTATCTCGGGAGGGCAGGGTTCCGAGGCCAGGAAGGCTTCCAGGTGGGTCTGGGCTAGGAACGGTGTTGGAAACCTGGTGAAGAAGGCAGGGAAGCTGCAAAGCACTGGGATGAGCACAGGGGAGCTGATTCACATAGCCCTCGCGTCATGGAGCGAAAATATGGGGTGTCACAGGGCCCGACATGGCTGGGACAGCGAGACAGCAGGGTTGGGCTCCTGCTGGGGACACGGTGGGTGCCGGTGAGGGATCCGATGCCTGGCTATAAATACCCACTGCCCATATGAGGCCGGGCCGTGCCGGCAGGGGCTGCTCTGGTTACAGCCCGCCGGCCCCCCCTCGCCTGCCCCTCGCTGCACCCACCGGCTCCTCGGTGCTGTGTCTACCGCTGTGGGCACGGGCACACGGGACAGCCTGGTGCCTGCGGGCTGTCACACGCTCCCCCGACACGCACACGACCTCACACGCCTGTGCGTGTCGCACACCCGTGTGCCCAAAGGCGTGTCAGAGCCCATGGTGTCCCCGCATCGCACACCGACGCTCTGGGGCACCCGCACGGCCACGGCAGCTCCCCTGCACCCTCACGCTGCCCTGCCCAGACCCCCACACGGAGCCGCTCCCCGCACACCCGCACGACCCCGCACACACACGCACGGCCAGCGCCGCTCCCGCACGGCCCCGCACAGCGCTCGCGGGCGCCCCCTGGC
>VXAY01000778.1:168319-182342 GCA_013399855.1 Oxyruncus cristatus | reverse complement strand
GGGAGGCGGGGAGAGGGCGGGAGCGGGGCCTGCGGGGACAGCGGTGTTCTTGGGGACGGGCCGGACGGCGGGGCCGGCGCGGTCCCGCCGCCCTTGGCTCTGGGCTTTGGGGTTGTTTTGGGCTCGTTTTGGGTGCGGGTGTGGGGGGACTGCGCACACCCTCCCCTGGTCACAGCCCCGCCCCGGCTCGCTGAACTCACAGAGGGAACTCGAAAAACCACCCCAAATCTCAGGAACTCTCTGCCAATATCTTGTGCCTGTGTTTCCATACCTGCGGGAAAAACTACTCCCACTGGAGGAGTCCTGGATTTTCCTTTGCCATTCCCTGGACTAGCACAGCTCAAACTGATGCCATTAAATTCTCCATCTCCCAAATCCAGGTTCTCCTTTGCCGTGGAGTTTTTGCCTGTGCCACAGTCCGGAGGGACCTCTGGCAGCTGCACTGCCCAAGAGCTGCCCTGGGACTGCTGGGGAATGCACCACTGGAAGCGAGGCAGAAATAAATTAATTCACAGCACTACTTCGAAAGATTGGGGGAAACTTTAACATTCCATGGCCTCCCTTCCTAAAGGGAATCATGTGAGCTCCGTGTGAGCCAGGAGGCTCCGAGCTGTGGGAAAGCACCCGGAGGGACAGAGCGAGCACGATGCTCCTCTCCTCGCTCCATCCCCAGCACAGCCCTCGGGATACTCGGCATCACAGCTGGGGGATGGCCCTGGGGGTGCTTCGCTCCATCCCCATGGATCCTGCTGCCCCCCCAGACCACTCAGAGCCAGGACCACCTCCGGAGGGGGAACGGAATGCTGGGCACGGATGCTCGGCTGGAAGGTGACACATCCCCAGCAGCACCCAAACCCCTGCAGCTCCGTGTTTGCTGCTGCCCAGCTCAGCAGATCCCCCTCTTCAGCACCCCTGGACATTGTCCAGCAGCACCTGCCCAGGGGGGATGCACCATAAAAATGCCCCTTCTCCTGAAACTGCCTTTGGGAAGGCAACACAGGGAACAGCAAACATCATCTTTGGGATGTGCCTGAGGAGCAGTTCCCGGCTTTCCCTGAGAAACCGACATGGAAAACAGCCCAAAACCTTGTGCCGTTATTTAAAAGGAACACTCAAACCAGCAGGCTCAGACCAAGGACAAAAGGCACCTGCAGCATTCCATGGAGGAACAGGAGAGCAGCTCAGGAAGTATAAAAATGTCCCAAACACATCCCAACATTACAGATCCAGAGACAGGGATCAGCTTCAGCCCCTCAGCATTTGGTTTTCCATTTATAAATACCAATCTTTATTGTTTTAAGCAAATACAGTTAATTGCACACGTGCCTGGTTGGCAGGGGAGGAGTCCAGCACCAACATTTTAAAGTTAATTTGGAGAGGGGGGGGGGAAAAAAGCTAAAAATTGCCAAACCTATAAACCAGGAAGTTTTTACACTGGAGTTTGCTGTATGATTCCCTTCCAATGTTATTTTCAGGAAGTAACGAAACCATCACACGTGTGAGGAACTAAAAAGGTGATTTAAGGAATGCTTTACTCTCACACTTCCTCACTTTACCCCTCACAACCACCACAGCACGGAACAGATGCTCAAAAATCAGTGTCCAGTAGCTGCCATTGGAATTTTAAGGGGTATCAAGGAAGCCTTGATAAGTATTTGGGTAATTTCTCAAGACAGGTTTTCCTTCTCCATCTGTGTCAGTGTCCAGCACAATTCCCTGTTCCTGCTTGGTCACCAGGAGCTGCCGGAGGAAACGTCAGTCGTCGGCTTCACCTCCTCGGCGTCGCCTCATTAGTCCAGAGGTTAATTAATTGGAAGATAATAAATCTGCTTAGTGGTAGAAGAAGATCACAGCGAAGCATCAGCTCTGCCACAGGATATTCCTGCTCCTGGAACCTGATCCCTGATCAATAACTACTCTCCAAATTCAGTTATTCCAGCTAAATCACAGCAGCACAATTTGGAGGGACAGATGTTTTCAGCCTCGTGGGAGTGAGGGAAGGAAATCCTGAAGTTTAAAATCTTATTCCTCACTTCTCTGACTAATGAACCTCTTAAAATCCAGCCTGGATTGTGCAGGAAAGCTCCTTGGTCCCGCTTGGAAATTTTCCTCCTCTAAATATCTATAAAAGGCAGTATCAGTTATTTCAACTGATTCAACGAATCATTAAGGAAAAGAGGAAACAATCTGGAAAAAAAATTTTGGCCTGAGTTTTCCTTAGGAATGAGTCGGGAGCTCGGCAGCAATGCTGTCAGACGGGCAGAGTGTGTGATATAAAATATATATGTGCATATATAAATATATATATTTATATCACAAAGTATATATCTCACATATACCTACCATATATATATATATGTATATATATATGACCACAAGTATTTCTCTATCACAAACTCTAACTATAAACTCCCCCACACACACCTGTTTTCAGGAATGTGGCCTTTTTAGGGAACCTCAAATCAAACACATGCAGTGCTGTACGAGGGAAAACAAACCACGATTTTATCCCATTAAATCCGAGATGTTTTCCTGGATGTGCTGCTGGGTGTGTTCTCCTGCAAGCTCTTTTGGCTTATCCATGAAGTACACTCGGAATCGCCAGGATCGTGAAACCCCTTTGGCATTTTACTGTCTCTGCAGTAGCCACTGGGATGAGTTTCTCCAGAACTATTCCTTCCAGTCCAAGCGCATCTCCTCGAGTTCCCTCTCGCTTTCTGCATCCTGGAAATGCAAGAAGGGAACAGATAAATACACAGCTCAATTGAAACAACCAAAAAAGACCATTTCCCTTCTTTCTCCAAACCCAAAACAGGTTTCAAGCATATCAGAGAATCACAGAATCCTGCAGTGGTTTGGGAGGGAAGGGACCTTATAGCCTATCCAGTCCCACCCCCTGCCACGGGCAGGGACACCTTCCACCAGCCCAGGTTGCTCCAAGCCCTGTCCAACCTGGCCTGGGACACTCCCAGGGATGGAGCAGCTACAGCTTCTCTGGGCACCCTGTGCCAGGGCCTCCCCACCCTCACAGGGAAGGATTTCTTCCCAATATCCCATTGAATCCTGCCCTCTGCCAGTTTGAAGCCATTACCCCATGTCCTGCCCCTCCAGACCCTTGTCCAAAGTCCCTCTCCATCTTTCCTGTGGGCTCCCTTCAGGCACCACAAGGCCTGAAACTTCTCTTCTCCAGGCTGAACAATCCCAACTCTCCCAGCCTCTCCTCACAGCAGAGCCACTCCATCCCCCTGACCATCCCGGTGTCTCTCCTCTGGACTGGCTCCAACAGGTCCATGTCCTTCCTGTGCTGGATCCCAGAGCTGGATGAAGTGATCCAGGTGGGATCTCAGTGGAGCAGAGGGGCAGAATCCATTTTCTCTCCAATTTCTGCCTGCTCACCCCAGAGTCCCTGCTGATCCCGTTACCTCTTTTGTGTTCCCTGGCAGCTCGGAGGCGAGGCTCATCCAGAGTGCAGCTGCAGAGCTGTTCCCCAGGTCCCTGTAGCACTGGGAAGGGAAAAGGACAATGGGAGAAGGGTTAAACAGGGAAAACCAGCCAGCAAACGGAACTGGGCCACTGCTAAAAAACCCCCTATTTCTGCCTCTTAGCCACTAGCACTGACATTGCCTGCAGCATCCTTCATTCAGAGAGCCTTAGAATCACACCAGATGGGGTATTAAATATATTTAACTTCCTTTATGGTTTTGTTTGTTTGTTTTGTGGGCAAGGAGATTTGGGTTTTGGCTGGAGGTTTCAAGGCGTACCCGTGGCTTCCATCATTTCCAAAGCTCTATTTTGATTTCCACCTACTATTTCCTCACTCCGGTTTCACCTCAAAACCTCTCTACTGGTTCTCCAGGCTGTTAAAAATGAGGCTCAGCTACAAGCACTGTAATAATAAATAATATTTACAGGAGTCTCAGACTGTCAGAGTAGATGGAAACTAGATGGGAGTCCTGGACATCCTCAAAGGCTTTGAAATCGCTGAGTATCAGTAAAAATGTCTATAGAACACAACGAGCTTTTATTTTGAAGCTTGACCCACCAGAGCAGCATCTCCTTCCAAATAATCGGATCCTAAACACCCCCTTTAAATGTCTTGATGAAGGATGTGACCCAAAGAGACAGAGCCTGGGACGAGGGGAAAAAAATACCCTAAACCAAGTGGTCCTATTCACCTCTAAGGTGATTTGTACACTTGCAGAGTGTTTTCTGGAGCTCAGTCACACCTGCCAGGCACCATGAGCCCAATAAAAACCTATCAGCCCAGGTGGGTCACACAGAAGGAACCCCAAATTTTAATATCAAGTCTGTTCGAGTTAAGACTCTGTGGATTTACTGCTGCAACTAGAAAGAAATACTGTCATCTTATAAAACCTGGCTCCTGCACGGAGTATTTTCCACCTGCTCGGCACTGTCCAGCCAAAGGTGATTTTTAATACAAATATTTCTCACCCAAGGATCTAAAAAAGCAGGAAATGAGTGGTTACCTTGGCAATGTAAACTCTTCCCGCTTTGGAAAATCCTGGGCTCAGCTCCTCGACCTGCAGGAACAGAGGGAGGGTGTGACAGGGATGAGCAGACATTAGGATGTGCAAGGACTCAGTTCATTCTTACATCAGGCTTACTGCAGCTCTTAAAGGAAAAAAAACGAGGGAGGAAAGGAGAAAGGGAGGACTCCTAATAAATGCATTCAGCACTGTGCCCCTGGAACCTTCAAGCAGTTGTTTTGAAACGGAGAAGTCAGCCAGGCTTTTCATAAAATAATCCCCGAGAAATTAAACTGACAGGACGGATCTCCACCAGTGATCCCCCGGGATGAGCTCAGACAGCTCTGGGACTCTGCAAGCACAGCCCAGACGTGGCTAGTACTGAGCAATGAATCACTGCACAGCTTTTACGAGGAAAACCAATTCTGAGCACTCTGGGTCATAATTCTGATGGCCTCAACATCCCGGTCTTTTCTCTGGCTATTCTGGCACGGAGGCCCCACAGTTTTCCCCTTCACCAGCTTTCCTTCCACAGGTTCCAGGAGACGGAGACGCATCACGGAGCACCCGGGGAGGGCTGAGGTCAAGCAGGACACAAGCACCCCCTTTGCACACCCGTGGCCCGTGGAGGTCAGTAATCCAGCCCCTTTCCCGGCAGATTCCCTTACCCGTAGGAAGTTCTGGAGCGCGTCCTGCACCGTGGCCGTCGGAGGAGCCTCGAACAGTGCTGACACCGTCTTCTTCTCCAGCCATCCCAGGTGGGCAACCTGCAGAGACGGGAAGGGCAACCTGTCCCACCCACTGGAGAGCCAGCCAGGACCTGCCCAGCCCCTTGGAGCCGCTCGTGCTCCTGGGAGGAAGGCAAAGACCTTGGCAGATTCCGGACGAGTATCCCAGTCCTTACACCTGGTTTGCACCCGCCTCTCTCTCGTTCAAACACGGAATCCAGCTCCGAGGAGGAATTAAGACAGCGAAGAGCAGTAATACGAGTATTGTTACCTGGTAACACCACCTGCCCATGAGATAGTACAGCTGGGGGTCCTCTGGCTTCAGCTCGATGGCTTTGTCGATGTGTTCCTGTGGGAAAGCAGCACCAACACACGTCACACCTCTGGTAAAAGCAAGTAAACACCCACGAGAGCAGGGGCAGAAAGAGGGAAGGAAGGAATCCACAATTCAGGTGTTGGGATCAGTACGATTACAGGGACAGATCCCCAGTTTTCTTAAGAGTGGCTTCAGTGAGCACAGAAAAGCTGCACTTCACCAGGCTCAGGGACAGGAATTACTGCTACATCCCCAAGGGAAATAAAGGAACGTGAGGCAAATGAAATCCTCTTGGAGTATTTGCTTTGTCTTTCTGGGAGGGTGGGGGTTGCTCACAGGCAGAGAGACAAGCTGGTGCTGTATCTTGTCACCACATGATAATTTCACGTTCCAAGCTCTCAGTCTCATCATTTACATAAATTTCATTTGCAAGACTTCTTTTTTTCCCTGAGATTATGGTGTGTAGAACTGCAGAGCCAGCCCAGTCACTCTCAAAAGACACTGCCGGAATCACCTTCCTCAGCCCAAAACACCCACTCATGGCATCTCTGAGACCTACAACTTCCCTAAACAGGACCTGGAGCCAATTTTCCCAACTTCCTACTACAGAAATAAGTGTTGTTTGATACCTACACAAACCCGGGATGTCCTTTCCACTCACCTTAAAAACACACCCGGCCTGGATGCGCTTGGGAATGCTCTCGTGTTCCGACAGCTGCCCGCACAGGATGGCAAACCTGCACAGGGAGACACCTGCGTGAGCCAGCCAGCATTAAATCCACACTTAATCCACAGTTACCTGCTGTCCACGTGTTCAGAAGGAAGACCTACAAGTGTTCAAAGCCAGGCTGGACGGGGCTTGGAGCAACCTGGGCTAGTGGAAGGTGTCCCTGCCCGCGGAAGGAGGTGGGACAGGATGAGCTTTAGGGTCCCTTCCAACCCAAACCATCCCAGGATTCCATGAAGTGCATTAAAGCTCCACACCCTGCTGGGGAACACAAGGAATACTGGAAACCTGTAAAACTGCAGTACAAACTCAGTGCCTAAGAGGGTTTTAGCCTGAAGGATGAGGCAAAAAAGCAGGAGGGGTGTGACGTGACACACAAACTCGCTGCACCGATGGCTAAAAAACAGGAGCAGCACATTTCCACAGCTGGAATTTCTTCCCTAAGCAAGGAAAACGTGACAAGACAGAGCAGGGAAGAGGGAAGCTACTGCAGCAAGAGCCAGACTACGAGCAGCTTAACTCACTACAGGGAGCAGCGACCTCTGCATGCAGCGGCCCGGCTGCAGCACACAGGGCTCTACTTCCAGGGAAATATTGGGAAAACCTACCTATATCCTGCAGCTGGGGAAACAGAAGAACACATTTTCAGTGCTGAAAGTGCAAAGCCACCTAGTTTTGCCCAGTAAGACATTGTGAGTTGTGAGCCTGAGAAGCAGGGCCCCAGCAAAGTTAGTTATTGCATGAGCCGTGAAACTCAAGGAAGGTTAATTCCCTGGGGATTTCCACCCTCCCATCTCACCTCCCCACACCAGGGGTTCAAGCCCTCCCCTCCCTGAATCACTTCCCAAGAAACAATCACTCTCAGAGCTCTCCAGGGCACTGCTGTGGGACGGCACACACAGACTGAAGTTTGGTGCCTCTCATCCCACTCGGGAGAGAGCTCTGGGAATGGAGGACACTTCCATGCCTTCTCGGAGTCTGGCTCAGAAAACATTAGGTGGAACAGATGGAACAAACGAATAGCGTGCCTAATTCTTTCAAAAAAACAAAGCTGAAAAGAAGAGAGAGGCAAGTAAAGCTCCCTTTTACTACACCCACATCCCAGTGCTGCTGGACGCTCTGCCACCGCTATTCCAAGGCATCCCTCGGGACAGTTAAACACAGCACATCTGTCAGGAGACTTTTAAATCTCCAACTACACTTTCTTCAGTATTATGGAATCCCAGGAATTCCCTCACACCTCACTGCTCCTGCCTGAGCTCCACTTCCAATGTCTAAGTAGCAACGCAAAGTCGCATCTCCTGAACATTTACAATTTTTGCCTTAAATCCCACTCCTTTGCTTCATTAATTTTCTTGTGGGAAAGCTCTGGTTCGGTTCTAAAGTTCTTATTTTTCATGGTAATGGCAAAGGTTACCAGAACAATGTGTTACTGGATAAAACTCCTTGCCCCTAGTTGGAAAAGCTCCCGGCTGCACTGCCCCACTCTGATGGAATAAGTGTTTCTAGGATCTTCTCCAGTTTGTTCCCCAACAAAAAAAACAGCCTGGACTAAACATCCCCAACCACAATACAACTGGGGTTGAGAAAAACAAGCCAATAAAAGGCTTATTTTCTACAATCACAAGATCAAACATTCCTAGACAGTAAATCCCACAGTTGTCTCGCGTCTGTAAGAAATATAAATTCCAGTTTGTTTTTTTCCAACAGCCTGGTGAAATGTTGGTGAAAAAGCCATAAAAGCAGCAGTAAACAGTAAATTTCTGCTGAGAAATAAGCTAAAAAACATACATGGGACGAGATGCCTGAACTGGCTTTTCACTGTATTCCCAGGAAAAAAGATGATTCTTCCCGAACAGCTTTGCTGGTCCCAGGTCCACTGGAGGTTTCACACCCACAACTCTGCATTCCTGGGATTTTAGGCTCTGATTTCTGCTGTTCTCTCCTCTGCTTGTTTAGCTTGGCACAGTGGAGCTATTTATTCCAGCTCATTCTGTGGAATGCCTCGGGATGAGAGTTACCAGAGACAGCATGGAAGTGCAGGAGGGATGAGCAGCAGGACCGGGAGACTTGAAAAATTCTGATTTAGGGGATTTTCCTTCTCTGTGACCTCCTTGCAGCACTGCTCAGATCCATGTTTCTGCAGCCTCCAAAGCTTTCGTTAGGATATCACTTGATTAATTATTAACCAGACTCCTCTTTAAGCTGCTGACAGTGGGAAAGCTGCAGTTCCCACAGGGATCTCAGCTCAGGATTTCCCCATTTATTAGAAAATAAACCCCGTGGAAACCGATACCCCCAGCTGAGAGAGCCTTAAATTCCAGCTTAAATCTCCAGGCCAGGACTTTCAGGAACTTCACTGGGATGCTGTACTCTGGCTGACTTCCCTGGATGCAGAACTCTGCCCATGGAATACCCTCCCTCCATGGGCAGGATGCTCTGCCAACCCAAACACAGCTCTTAGCTCTTTCCCCCATTTCAAAGACAGTTTTCCCAACATTTTATGAGAATTCCCAGATTTTCACCTTCCTGTGCACCAAGCAGACGTATGTCAGTCCCTTCACTTAAGGGAAGGAGACACGGAATTAGCCGGTATTTAGACTGCCAACAACCAAAAATTAAAATAATCATTCATTTGGGAATTAGTGTCTTGGCAGAGACAGCAGAATTCCCAACCTGAAGTTAACGCCCAGCTGATCACAAAGAGGCTGGGGGAAAAAAAAAAAATCTTTGGCTTTTCCAAGGGGGGACAAGATGGAAGGAAAAAGTGAGGAGGGCAGATGTGCTGCTCCTTTCCTTACAGCCCACAGACATCCACAGGGGAGAGCTCCTGTGTTCTGGATGTTCAAGTCCCTTCCTGAATTAACCCTCCAGGGCACACAGCTCAGGGGGATGCCACCAGGCAGCTCTAATTCTGTGCTGTTTTTCCTCCTAAATATCTCCTAACTATTCCCACGGTAGCTGCTGCCCCATGTTGTCAGTAAATTCCTCGTTTGATCTGCCCATAGAGCAGAAAACTCCTGAAAGCTCATAAATCCAGAATCCTTCTCCAAATTGGCCAGATCCGGGCAGTGACTCAGCAAGAGTTACATCCTGAACCAGCTGTTAAATGAGAGCTGTCTCCCAGGCACATCTGGAGTGCCGTGACTTTTCCAAAACCCAGGATCTGCCCACGGACAGCCAGCTGTACCCACGGGAACGGAGAAGGGTTGGTGAGCGAGGGTGCAAGATGTTCCAGCAAACTGACGGACCCTCTGGAAGAAAGGGCACATCTTGGGAGGCTCATCCAACCCAATCCCACTTCTCCATAACACACAGAGTATCTCCAAGAGGGCCAGAGCTCATTATTCCTTCTGCAACAGCCAGCACTTCATTTCCAGTGTAAAATAGTCCACTCAAACTAAAACTAACTCCTGCACAGTTTTGCCCAGGTCTCTCTGAAATCCCTCTGGTTGCACTTCCAATATTTCTTTCAGCAACAGGAGTGGAAGGCAAGGCAAACCTAGAGTTCGCTCTCCTTTCCTGATCCCTAAAGCTGGACTGGAAATTCTAAAAGGCCACAGCTGTTTCTCACTTCACTTGTGAGATGCCTCATATTTGCATCTAAGCAGCAAAGCCCAGAGGTCTGTACAGTCATATTTCTATCATATTGCTTTGTATTTTGTATCTCTTCCCTCCCTAAAAGCAAGAACTTAGACTTAGGAACTTGCTCTGTCCTACTGGTGGGCTGGAATCAGCTAAGGGAGAAATCAGTTTAGCTGGACACGAAGTCCACCTGCTCACAGACCTTTTACAATTAAACCAGAGAGTGACTTCGAAGTCTAAATCCCAAGTAAGAATCAGGTCCTTGTAAATCAGGAGTGCAGAGGCTTTAGATCACTCGCTCCAATATCCCTCAGCCTTGGATACACAAATAAATCTGCTCCAGAGCTACGAAGTGCCTTTAATACCCAGCACAGCTCCCACGTTTCTGTTCCTAAATGAGCCCCAGCCAGTGATGCTCCCTCCTCACTGACTCCCCAGCAGGAATCCTTCCCCTTCCCAAAGTTGTTTCCTTGGCTTGTTGCTTTAAAATGTCAGCAATTACTGCAGCGACCACGAGGGAAAAAGCTTTCCTCGCAGTGATCACTGCGTGGAAAGTGCCTTCCCTCTTCCTCAGCCAAGAAAACTGGGAATGATTTGGGCAGAAGGAAATAACGAGCACAAAAGGCAAAAAAAAAAAGGACCGAAAACCAGCATGATTTCAAACTGAAGGGATCCTGACAAAACAGAGGCAGCTGGAAAAACAGAAAACCAACGGGAAATGATGCACACGCCGAGGAAAAGATACACACCAGAGCTGCACAACGAGGCCTCACACAGCCTCTGTGGAGGGGCAGGAAAAGGACTGGGAATATTTCTCTTAAAGTCGCCATTTAGGACGTAATGGAAAAGAGCAGGATGATGTTTGGGACGCTGTATATGGAAGTAAGAATGCAAGGGACCATCCCACCAGCATCACACAAAGCCATCCTGCTCCCACAGATTGTGTCCTGCACTGGACTCCCCTCACTTTCGTCTGGAAAAATATACGGAAGAGGGAGAATAACATGGGAAAGACAAGGTGGGTAGTGGGAGATAATCAATTATTCCCGATGACAAGAGATAATAACGGATTAGGGTTTTCACAACAGGAATTGTGAAATATGGAGAGAGAAATATGACAGAATAAAACTGTAATTTAAAGCAAGTGTGAACAATATTCTCCATAAACCAAGAGCTGGGGCGCCAAACCCACCCCCTCAAAAACCTTTTAAGACTCTGCTGCTTTTTTCTCCTCAGGATAAATTCAATTAGCATAAAAAAAGACTGCAATTAAACCAGCTTGTGACCACCTCAGAGCTGGGAAGAGAGTAATGTCCCGTTCTATTCGTGGCAGTAAATAATAATTTCTGTGCTGATAAAGGGAATTACATATTCATTCCCAAGAAATCCCACGCCTCCCCCAGGCTGCTCTGCTGTTTCCTTTCTCCAGCTGCTCTGAAGAACTAAAAGCAAGATGTAGCTGTGCAGGAGCCTTATCCATGTCTGGGAAAAGGGTCTGAGAGGCCCAGAACTGTCCCAAAATCTGAATTACAAAGCAAAACTATCAATATGGGACGCTGGAGTAGAACCTTGCTTTGTAAAATACCAACTTTAAGATCTACCCTGGCAACTAAAGCCCATTTTTTTCCAAGATGTTAAGCCAGCAGAGCCCAACACCATAACCTGCTGGAGATTTTCCTGCCCCAAAATTCAGCCTTCCTATCAAAGCTTTAATTGAAAACAGCAATTCATTACTAACAACTGAAATACAGTCTTTTTAAGATAATAAAGGCACTTATTCAGACGCCAGTAGTCCAAAACAGCCCTCCAAATAAATTTGCTCATTAGAAGAGCACAGACCTTGTTCGGTAAAGATACTCAGCATCTTGTTTTCCCAATAATTTCCATTAAAAAAAGGTAATTGCCCTTTTATTCTAATTTAAGTGTTGTCAGGGTTAGGGTTAGTAACTGCTGACAAATCCCCCAGAAAAGCACATTCCCTGACCTCCACAAATACCTGAACCACTCCACAAACTCTCTTTCAGAGTCATTTTAAAAAAGGAGAGCAATCCTTTCAAAACCACCCAGGAGTTGGAAGCAAAGCCTTCAGGGAGCGAGGTCCTTCCCTGTCATCTCCCTCCTTACTGAAATCTGGGCATAAACACCAGTCACAACACCCCGCTTGGCAAAACTGCAGATCATTTTCTCTTCTACCACGAGAAAAAAATACATGAAAACGTCTCTGCTTAAATTGAAAACAGAGCCACACGCTGCTGTCTCCCGACATTTCCAAGCCAGAGGCTCTGCAGCACCTCTGAGATGAAGCAGCAGCGCCAGGAAACACTTCCAGGAGGCTCGAAAAGCCTGTCTGATAAAAAGGATGGTTCTCCTTCCTCCAGAGTGAAGATGAACAGGGGACACTTGGCACAGCACCAAACCCACACTCCCGGGCCCCAGAAATCTCAGCTCAGCCTGGTGAACACCAAGTGGAGCTCACTGTGCTTGAACTTCATCCCAAACCCATTTCACCAGCAGTTGGTTCCCCCAGGTCTCAGCTGGAAGCTCATCCACCGAAGTCCACCCACGTGTCGGGTGCAGACTCACAAACCCCTTGAGAGAAACTGTTCCTGTGCCCAGAAAAGTCCACAACCAACCCCTCTGTCTGCCAAGCCACTCCTCCCACCAAGGAAGCAAAGCTGTTAAAAATAAATGGCTTTTCTGATGGAAAACACCCTCAGGGTAGGACACTGCAAGGAGGGACAAAGAGGCATTGGGGATTTTGTTGGCTTGGGTTGTTGTTTTTTTTATGATGACTCTTTTAGCTGCAGCTCAGCTCACAACAACCTCCAGGTTCTCTCCCTACACTTTTTATAAGCAAGAAGTAAATAAATCACATACCACTGGTGGCACTCAGCACTTTGATCCCACTTCTGTAAGGCAAGTTCCAGCTCTTTCTTCCCTGGAAAAAAAACGTAGTCAGAGGTAAGAAATTCAGCTGCTTTCTCTCCTGACTTCTTTCTTTGAGGCTGCTAGAGCACAATAACAGATGTATGTATATATATATAGGTATAAAAATAATATATTTGTTAGTTTTATAACACGTGTGGCTTGAAATTGCCCTGTAAATATCCTTTTGCAGCCTCAAAAAGCTGCAAACGAAGCATTAACTGCAGACTAAGAAGACCATACAAAACTTAAAATCCTCGGTTTAAATGGCTACACTGATTTCCAGAAAAGAATAATTGTATTAGCTATAGTCTTCATTTATTCAGTTACATGCATAACAAACAGGGCAGAAGTTATTTAAATTAGTACCTTTTGTCACACATCTGAACCGTAACAAAGATGACTTTTGTTCTATTGTGACTCACCTAAAACCTTGGGAACACATCTGAGGTGGTAAAGAACGAGGGAATGAAATTAAAGGGACTCTTCTAAGCAAACACCCGTTTAAAAATATATTTCTTTGTTTTATACCTGCACTTGCTGGCAACACAAAAAATCAAATGTGTCACAGCCAAGGCTTATTTATTTTATAATTTTTTTGTTTATTTTTTGTTTCTTTTTTATTTGTTTTTTCATTTATTTTACTGTCAGAGAGGATACGGATGATAGGTTAGAGAAACCTAGGTTAAAGAAAAGCTTTTATGGCTTTCAGTAGGTCTTGGCCTACTCACACCCTTTCAGCATGCACAAACTTTAAACTCACAGGTTAAAAAAATCCATAAATTACACTTACAGATTTATATAAAAGTCAATGCTTATATTTTAAGCATAAACCACTCCATAAACCACTGCTGCCCACTCACCTAAAAAAAAGCGGATTACAAGGACGAAAAACAACTGCACGCTCCACTGTCGGCAGGTGGAGGGTTCACAGAGCTCAAGTGCCAACCCTCCCTGGGCTCAGCACAGAATTCCTTACCCTCGGATGCGTAGGATTGCTTCTCCTCCTCGTTCTCCGTGAGCTCCCACATGTCGCTGTGAGCCCGGGCCAGGCGCCACAGGAATTCCCTCTGCCCCGCGTACTGCACAGGAACAGGAATGTTACGGATCGAGGCCCACCTGCCACCACAGAGGGAGCTAAAAACTAACACTGAGCAGGGCCACATCATGAGGGGTTTTTTAAAACTTTCTTTTCAAACCTTAAAACGCCCCAGCTCTGCCAGAACTGAAGCAGAACCGCAGCAGAGAGAATTGG
>VXAY01000778.1:148508-160441 GCA_013399855.1 Oxyruncus cristatus | reverse complement strand
GACAGGGACACCTGGTTACACCTGGACAGGGACCTGCGGTTGCACCTGGTCACGGACACGGACAGGGACGTGGATGTGCACCTGCAGTTACACCTGGACCTGTATCTGTGCCAGTACATGCACCTGTACATGCACCTGTACCCGCAGTTACATCTGGACATGGTCCTAAAGTCACTGTGGACCAGTACGTGTACCTGCAGTTACACCTGTACAGGGACCTAAGTCCCACTTGGACATGGACATGAGCCTAAAATTACACCTGCACATGGACCTAGAGTTACTCCTGTACATAGGCATGGACCTAAAGTTACACCTGTACACAGACCTAAAGTCACACCTGTACTTCAGCCTAAAGTCACACCTGTACGTGCACACGGACCTAAAGTTACACCTGTACATAAAGTTACACCTGTGACCTAAAGTTACACCTGTACACAAACCTAACTCACACCTGTACATGTACATGGAGCTAAAGTCACACCTGTACATGTACACGGAGCTAAAGTTACACCTGTACATGGAACTAAAGTCACACTGTACATTTACATGGAGCTAAAGTTGTACCTGTACATGTACATGGAGCTAAAGTCACACCTGTACCTGCCCATGAGCCGATAGTTACACCTGTACAGGTACCTGTATGTGTACCTTGTTACACCTGTACATGAACCTACAGTGACACCAGGCCCTGAACCTGTACATGAACCTGCAGTCACACCTGTACTGACAGTACCAACCACACCTGTACCTGCACCTGCAGATACACCCTGTACCTGTACCGAGTCCTTTCCCAAGGAAATAATTTCCGGAGAGACCCTTTAACACCCTCCGAGCAGCGGAGAACACCCGCAGGCTGGGGGTACGTGCAGTGAAATCCCACTGGATTGGGTGTTCAGCTTCCAGCAGTGAGGGACAAATGGGACAGAAAACGGGAATTTGGGAATGCCCAATGGAGCCAAGTGGGAAAGGGTTGTTGTAGTGAGGGAGGTGTGCACAGGGCGACCGGTTCTTGGGATGAGAGAGTGGATTTTAGGTGGAATTAGGCGAAGGAGGCAGGAATGGGAAAATCAAGCCCTTCGTGTGCTCCCTGCTCCCGGGAGCGTGGGTGACGGCAGAGCCAAAGAACCCTTTTCTCCCCTTTACCTGAATTACTGGGAGTGATTCCGAGCTGGGCCCATCTCCTGCGTGTCCGAGGAGAGCTGGGAGCAGCCAGCTCGGAGCCAGGGCCGGAGCATGATAAGCCGCTCTCGGATGATGGATGGTACCACTGAGATCCATCATGCTCCAGCTGCCTCCCAGACTTCGGTATCTCCTCAGGAAATTCGATATTGAAATGTCACGGGCAGCTCTGCTCTCATTTCCCTCTTTTTTCCTTACTTTTATTTTTTTTTTTCCCCTCCAAGAAAGAGCCAGAGCAAGAGCTGGGCAGGCTGCCAGAACCCCGGCTGGGTTTCCTTTAATTTCTGGAAGGGTCCGGATTTCATTCCCATGTTATTCCCTGCAGCCAACAGGCTGGCAACCACAGAACACACATACCTGGTGGAGATCCAAAGGGCACGTGGATCGCGGGAATCCTGTCCAAATCCAACCAGGTGAAAGGTGCCAGGGTGGGGGTGCTGTTGGTTCATTGGACAACGGGTTTGTGCTGGGACAGGAGAGCCATGAGCAAACATTCCCACTGTTCCAGCAGCTGGGGAAGAGCCTCCTGAGGATGGGAATGATCGAAATGAGCTGATGTTTAACCAGTGGGCTGAGCATTGTCAGCAAAATCAGGAATTGACTGTGGTTTGTTAATCTGGGGGGCTGCATGGAGAGGGTTCTGCTCAAGTCTGAAAGCCAGGGAACTATTATTTGCTATTTATGGAAGTGTTATTTGGCTTATGCATGGTTTTCCAACTGGGAAGGTGGGTGTTGGGGTGTGGGGGGGAATTACTCAGCACCTGCAGAGGAAGTGCCCCTGCCTGTCCCAGTCCCAGGAAATGAGCTTCTCCTCAAATTGTGAAGGGATTTAAACCCCTGTGTTCCCTGATAAAAGCTTGACAGCAGGTAGAAAAATGGAGTTTTCCCCAGAAATATTGAAACATGCCGCTTCAGGGGAACGTTTGGTCGGAGGGTGGGGTGGGCGCTGGGATGCTCTGCAGGGCCCTGGGCTTCCCACCTGCCTGGCTCCTGCTCCATCATCTCCCAGTCCTCATCTCTCTGCGTTCATTTCCTGGCCCTTTATCTCCCTGCTATTAATTTCCTGGTTCTTATTCTCCCTATCCATCATCTCCCTGCCCGTCATCTACTGTCCCCCATCTCCCTGTCCTCCACCTCCCTGGCTGTCATCTCCTGCACCATCGTTTCCCTGCTCACCATCCCCTGTCCTTTGTCTCTCTGTCCATCACCTCTCGGTCCATCTCCTCCTGCTCCATCTCCTTCCAGCCCAGCACCTCCTGCCCACCCTCTCCCTGCCCATCCCTTGTCGAGAGATCCGTCGGAGTCCCCCGGGGGTCTCCCGCTCCCCATTCCCGGCGGGGCCCCCTCTGACCCCTCCGGGAGCCCCTCTTTCCCCCCGCGCTGCCCGGGGGCGGTGGCGCCGGGGCGGGACCGGGGGCGGCCCCGGAGCGGCGGCGGGAGCGGCGGAGCGGAGATGCCGTACCTGCTCATCAGCACCCAAATCCGCCTGGTGAGTCCCGGCGGGACCCCCGGGGCTGGGGAATTTCGGGGGGCAGGCAGGGACTGACCGGGACGAGCCCACGGGTGCGGCCGTCACCAGTGCCCGGCTGCGGTGCCGGGCTGGGCTGTCCCCGCTGCTGCTGGGGAGGGTCTTGGGGGTGATGCAGGTTTGGGGGACGTGCCCCGTGTGGGGTGTCCGGTACAAAGAGCCCCCGCGCTCCGTGAGAGCCCCCGGTACCCACACCACGGCTCTGCTCCCCCCCAGTTCTCCTCTCCCGAACAGCGACTCACTGGGGAAACTCGTGGCAGGATCCCACGAACGCCAAAGCTCTGCCCGCGCGTCCTCGCCGTCGTTTTCGTTTTCCCTCTCGTCCCCAAACAGCCGTTCCAGGGTGGAAAACCCAGCCAAGGAGCGGACATGGCCGGCAGCAGGGGCTGGCAGGAGCCAGGCGGTGGTCGGGATCACCGTCAGGGCTCGCTGGCTGGGCACAACCTGTTAGCCTGGGATAAAACCACAAAGGAAATGTAACTCCCCGGTGCTGGCAGCACACACATCCCACAGGGCAGCTGCTCTCCAGCTCCTGGCAGCCAGCACATCCTGCGGGGTTCTGTGGGAGCCCACAGCCCTGTGTTCATCTGGAGTTTCCCTTCCCCAACCCAAAGGGGAGCCGTCAGCCCGAAAGCCCAAATGTGCCAGTGCGGTTTGGGGCAGGAAGGGGGGACGGTGAAAACAGCAGATGGGCTAAGGGAGGGAGCTGGGTGATGGACACTGCTGCTGCTGCTGCTGGACATGTCCCATTACACATCCCAAAGGAAGCAGCAGTGGATTGGGAATGGGAACGTGTGGGGACGCTGCAGCACCAAAGCGTCTGCCAGCAGTGACAAGCTGATTGAGAGATTATGGATGAGGTACAGGAAGGACTGTAGGGGACAGCACACAGCCTGGCAGCCTGGATCAGTGGAGCTCAGTCTCCCCTCTGGACACTTTGCAAACTCTGCTCTTTGCCAGGGCAAAGCAAACATTTCCAGCCTGGAACTTGCTGGAAACTGCCCGTCCTGGCCTTGCAGAGGGAATGACGGTGTTTTCCTGGCAGTGGCCAGGGCAGGGGTCACTGAGGTCTCCTCCTGGTCCAGACAGGTGGCTCATGGCAATTCCCTTCCCAGTAAAGCTCTTAATGGAGCTGTGCTGGGAGTGGGAGCGGGAGCTGTACCCCCAAATGTCACTCATCTCTCCCACAGGAGGCTGGTCCCACCATGGTGGGCGACGAGAACTCAGATCCCAACCTGATGGACTTCCTGGGGGCCAGGAAGAGGAACATGCTGGGGAACAACTTGTAAGTCCTCCTCTTCTTATTTTCCTGAGAAAATGTGGAGCATTTTCACTCCTGGCATTTCCTCCAGCTGTACAGTTAATCCTGGGACATGTCTTGTCCTGCCTGCCAATGCTCACCTGAGGAAACGCTGCCCGATACTTCACTTAGTTCTTTAGTTTTTCCTTGCTCTGACCCTGTTTTAGCACCTGACCCACGTTCCCCTCTCTCCTTACCCCTGACAGGCCGGGGTGCTCCTGGCTGTTACCTGGCACATGTCCCACGTGGAACAAGACATGCGTGGCTCCATCTGCCAACATCCCACCCCTCATCCTGAACTCAAACTTCCCCCGTCTGATCATCTCCAGCCCTGAGACACTCAGGAGCAAATGCTGCTGTCACAGCCTTGCTCTGCCTGTGGTGCTGAGCCGCCTGGAATGCTCACCCACAGTCCGTCCTGTCCTGCTCATCCGCAGACTGTCTGTCCCATCCCATCCTATCCCGCCCAGCTCATCCCCAACCTGTCCCATCCCATCCTGCCCTCCGGTGCAGCTGGAGGTTTCTCCTGAGCCAGCCCCTCTCAACAGCTCCCAAACCTTTCCTGGGGTCAGAGCTGCTTCCCGTGGTGTCCCCCCGACTCCCACCCCTTCACCTGCGTGTTCCCAAGCCGTGGATAGTTGCCACTCCTCCATGTCCCACCTCTGCCCAGGCCGAGTTCGACCTGAGCCTTCAGCAAAGTACCACGTGGAGACGTGACCAGCATCTTCCTCATGGCTTGGCCGACTTTGTTTCCATTTTGTGCCCACTTGATCCTCCACTTCTTGGTTTTATCTGGGGAAAAAAACCCCAAACAACCACAAAGCGAAACAAATCCCTAAATGCAAATGAACTTGACAGAGAGGAGCAGCTCAGTTCATGACCCACAGCACAGAGGAGGAGGAGAAGGACCAGGTATTTAACAGAAGGGGCCTCTTCTCCCAGCATACTCCTGAACTTTCATCCGAGGAGCTGGGAAAACCCACCAGCCTGGCAAACACCGAGGGCTGGATCCTCAGCTGCTGCAGCCTTAAAATCCGAGTGGGGAGGGAGATTTTAAAGAATAAAGAGATAAAATATAAATACTGGGGGCCCCCTTATCCCAACCGAATTCCAGGGGGTGGGGTTTGCTGGGCTGATCCATCTCCATGCTGCTATTCCCAAGACGGTGGGCGGGCAGAGATTGGCAGCAGCACTGGCTTCGTGCTGCCACCCGCCGAGCCCCGAGTTACGCAACGAGCTGGGATACACGGCAGGGGAGGGGAACAGGCTCCGAGAAGATGTGCTGCTGGATCCTGAGAGGTTTAGGCAAGGATCCCTGGGATTCAGGTGGGAAAGGAAGGCAAGGACAGATAAATGCCTCTGTGGCACCTGCCCCAGCAGCTGGGGGAGCTGCAGCGCTGTAAGGAACCGGAGCGCCACGTTCTGCTTGTTTGGGAGAAAGGATCTGAGGCTTCCTACGGGATCTCCCTGGTGGATTCCCCCCCTTTCCTCCCTTGCTGTGGCCCCGGGCATTTTGAGCTCCTCTTGCCCCACCTGCTCCTTGGCACGGCCCGGTGTCATAGTTGGGAACTCTGCTGCATCCCTATGGCACATCCCTGCGGCACACCCATGGCACATCCCTGCGGCACATCCCTGTGGTGCATCCCCCTGGCACATCCCCGTGGCACATCCCCCTGGCACATTCCCGTGGCACATCCCTGCAGTACATCCCTGTGGCACATCCCTGTGGCACATCCCCACGGCACATCCCCGTGGCACATCCCTGTGGCACATCCCCCTGGCACATCCCCGTGGCACATCCCCACGGCACATCCCTGTGGCACATCCCTGTGGCACATCCCCACGGCACCTCCCCCCGGCACATCCCCGTGGCACATCCCTGTGGCACATCCCCGCGGCACATCCCTGCGGCACATCCCTGTGGCACATCCCTGTGGCACATCCCCACGGCACATCCCCACGGCATATCCCTGAGGCACATCCCTGTGGCACATCCCTGCGGCACATCCCTGTGGCACATCCCTGTGGCACATCCCTGTGGCACATCCCCACGGCACATCCCTGCGGCACATCCCTGCGGCACTGCACGTCGTCCCCGCGTGCTCTTGAGCACCAGGGAATTGGGAAAGTCTCCTGGCCGGAACGTGGCTGCTGGCACCCCCAGAGCATGGCCATGTGCCAGTGGGACGAGCCCGGCCACCTCCATCAGGGTCCCAACCAGGGCCGAGAGCCCTGGGATCTGCACCACGGCCGAGCAGGATTTTCCCCAACTCCTTCCTGAGCAGATACAGACGCTGCAAACCTCCCCCTTCCTGCAGCCCCGTGGGCCCCAAAACCTTAACCATGACCTTGGAGGGAGCCTGGAGGAAAGGCCTGAGCAGCACGAACCTGCTGGGAAACTGGGATGGACAGGTGAAGCCCTTAAATCCCTGTAATCAGGGAGTGCACGGATCCTGTTCCGCAGCTCTGCGTGGCCAAACGGCCCCTCATTAAGTCCCACGAGGTGTGGGGAGCAGGCACGTGGTCCCTGCCCTGTGGGCCTGTGGCAGAGCCCTGGGGGCAGCCAGGGGTGGCACAGGGCAGAGCCCAGATGTAGCACAGGGGCAGCCGTGCCGAGGGGCAAATCCCTGGCCCTCAGGTGCTGTGGACAAGGGGATTCTGGGTGTGCCCAGGTGGACGTGGGTCCATGGAGGGCTGATGGCCGGGCACGTCCTCGGCCTCTCCAGTAACTACACGCTCTCAGCACCCTTTGGTCTTAAGATTTGGGAGCTGAGGGCTGAGGCACCTGCTGACATTCAGCGTACCTGTTCCTCCGGGCACAGCCAAACCCCGTCCTCGGGGAGCTCGAGGAGAGCTGGGCAGAGATCCCAGGAGGTTGGCTGCTCCATCCCTACAAACGTCCACGTGTGGGGGATGCTCCCGCCCCACCCCTGTGTGGGCTCTCCCGGTTTGGCACACGTGGAGGCAGAGCAGGTGGAATCCCACACCAAAGCAGGGCCAATCCGGGATGACTTCTCCTTTCCCTGATGGCGTTTGTCTGGAAGAAAAGGCTTTGCAGGTGTCCCAGCCCCTCCATCCCGACTGGATGCACACGGAGAGAGCAGCCTATCGGACACCCACACTGTGCAATCTTTGTTTCCCTCAACACAGAGCTCTGATAAAGCCCTGGGAACTCTCTCCTCCTGATTTTAGCTCAGCCACTGTGTTTTTTAGGTTCCTGCAAATCCCTGCCTCTGCTCCTTCCCCTGAATAATGGGAATAATATTTACCACCTCCCACTGGGAATCTGAAGGGTATGTGGCAACCCTCCTGGAGAAAGCATGGACTTCAAAGACACTTATAATAACGCACATTATCTTTACACCACATCTATAATTACAGCCAAGTACAGCCTATCTTGAGAAACTGGAAAATCTCTCACATCTTGGGGTTATTTCGTGCTTTAAAGCACTCCCTGCTCCAACACGGCTCTGCAACCCGAGCAGGAGCAGCTTTGGAAAGGCTTTTGGACCTTTTTTTAACCATTATTAGTATGAAAATCAGGAGAGTCTTTGTTAAGGTGCCCAAACTGGATCCCCAGTGATCTTGCAACCCGTCATTATCAGACACCGCGAGTCATCTCAGGGCTGAGCTGCCCTGGAACTTATCCCAGCTGCTCCAATAAATGCTGCATTCCAGAAGCTGTGTCAAAGGAAGGGCTGGCAGATCCAGTGCCAAAGGTTCTACTGGCCAGCTCAGCTCTGCTGTCCCCACCCAATTCAGCCCAGTTTGTGTCTGGGCTCTTTACTGGGGAGCAGTGTCACAGCCCTCAAGATTCCAGAGGAGCAGGCTCTGGGATGGAGGGGAAGGAAGGAGCAGCTTCTGCTCCAAACACAGAGCCAGCACAAGCCAATGAGGAATTAGGGCCAGCCAAGGATCCCGCTGTCAGTTCCCAGACTCTCAGGTACTGCTGGGGCAGAGCAGCCTGTGCTCCACCTCACCTGCCACCTCCGTGCAGGACACACGACTTGTGGCTTTCCAAAGGTTTCCCACCAGACTGAAGGCAGCACCTTGTGCCAATCCCCAAATTTCAGCACGGGCTCTTAAACCCACCCAGCTCACAGACATGCTCCAACATAGGCAGAACATTGGGATTCCATTCCTTAGAAAAACCTGAATCATTCCTCCCTGCTTGGCCCGGATCGTCCTCCTTCTCCATGAATTCCCAGGTGTGTTAAAACTCTGTTCCCCTGCGTTTACCTATGAACCCTCCGCTGCAGTTTCAGCCCAGTTTCTGAGCAGCAGGCAGCTCTGGACAGCCAGTCCCTGAGCCACATTCCCATTTAACCCGATCCTTCTCTCCTGGACAGGATTCCCCTTGGTTTGGCACCGTGGGCTGTGTCCTTCCCCCTCAGGTTAACCAAGGCACTGTGTCACACTCACCTCTGCCAGGTGCAGTCACTGGGCTTACCTGGGTTAGGAGTGAGGCAGAGTCACTTCCACAAGGAAATTCCCGTCTCTTCCTCCCCCAGCTCACTTTATTCCTCCTCTTTCCCGGGAGCAGCTGTGAGTACTACGTGAACGACGCGCCGCGCGTGGTCCTGGACAAGCTGGAGAAGCTCGGCTACCGCGTGGTCAGCATGACTGGCGTGGGCCAGACCCTGGTCTGGTGCCTCCACAGGGAATAGCCAGGAAGAATCCTGCCTTCCACCCGGACAAGATCCTGCTGGACATCATCTTACACGGGACTGACAGCGAATTTTGCCCCCTTCATTCCTTCCTGTCCCAGACTGCCGGCACTCGGGCAGGGAGAGGAGCGGTGCAGAGGCAGAGCTGGACCCAGTGGGATTTTGCCATTCTTGTCATTTCCCCGGAGCACGGGGAGGAAAGTATGCCCAGAACTCAGGCAGAGGGAACAGATGGCTCCAGCTCTGCCTTCAGCAGGATGGCAGTCTGGCAAATTCCAGCTTTTTACATTTTAATCATCTATTTAGCATGCCTTGGGGGAAGCTCAGTAACAGACCTGTCTGCCTTCTCTCGGGCCAGGGAGGTTACAAGGGGACACCAGGCATGGACAGCATTCCACCTCATCCCTGAAATCTGAGGGGGAACCACTACACCCGCCCAGTGGTCTGAGAATCCCTTCCCTCGGCAGCAAGGCCCATTTCCATCCCACACAGGATTGTGGTCAGCAGCATCTTCGGACTTCCAGATCCCAGAGTGCCATCCAAACCTAACACAGGCTTCCCAAAACAGCACAGAAAGGTGTTGTGAGCATTCCAGGTGCGGGCCCGAATCCCAAGAGCAGCAGTTGCACTGCTGGAATGTTTGGGGCTGTGTATGGATCCTGCTGTAGGGGTAACACCAATAAAGCTTTGCTCTAAAGACACCAATGTCCTTCTGTGGGTTGTTTGAAGCTGCAGCCAAATCCTTCTGGATGCACGGCTCCTAGACAAGCTTTCGGGGATTAAAAGCTCCAGGGTTTGGTGTTCTGATGGCACCTCTCACACGCTGTCCCATGGGACGGGGCAGCTGCTCTGGACACACACTGACAGGGTAATACCTGCACACTGAAGCCATTTCCTTCCCCAGACCTGGAAAGGGATCCAGGCCGCAGTCCCTGGGAGTTTGCATTCCCACACCGGCTTTAAAAAAGGAGGTTTATTGACTTAAATTAAGAAAGAGCTCGGCAGGGGGGTGGCGTGGAGGGGTGGGGAGAATCCATACTGTCATGCTAAGTGTGAGACTCTTCCTCGTCTTCCCGCCGGAGCTGCTCAATGAGCTGCTGTCTCTCCGCTGCCTGGCGCATCCTCATCATCACCAGGCTCTCGTAGTCCCGCTCCGACACCACGGATGCCTGGCAGGGAGCAGGAAGCACACACAACCCGTCAGGAACAGCGCAGACCCAGCTCCCCTCTCCCCAAACCCCCCTCACGACACGGGACTTCTGGGTAGGAGGCAGTTTGATCCCGCACAGATCAGGTGAGGCGTGAAAGCTGCCTGGCTACAGAAAACAAGCTGCTTCCTAAGGGTGGCTGATGGGGAAAGCAGGACACACACAGAGCCTGCATTCCCGAATTCCCCTCTTGCTGCCAGAGCTGCTCCCTGCTCCCCACGAGGCTGGATGGGGCACTATTTTGGATGACAAGCTCACCCTGCACCTGCAACGCTGCGGCCCAAAGTCCAGCGTACACTTCACCCGTTACAAAGGCTAATGCCATAAAAAAACCCAGCCTTTGTGGATCAGTCACGGAACTGATAACTCCCAACTGACTCAGGGTGGTGAGGGCCAGAGTTCAGGATGCCCAGAAAAAGCTGTGGATCCCTCTAAGTGTCCAAGGCCAGGCTGGACAGGGCTTGGAGCACTGGCTGGGCCAGTGGAAGGTGTACCTGACAACGGCAGGGGAGTGGGACTGGGTGAGCCACAAGGTCCCTTCCAACCCAAACCATTCCTGATTCTATGACTGTAACGGTTGGAACTGATGATCTCAGAGGTCTTTTCCAACCTGAACAATTCTAAGTGGCTGCAGAAAGAAAACCACCAGGTATGTTCCCAAACCCGACACAGGAATGGAATAGTTTTCCAAAGCCCCCGGAGCCTTCCTGCTGCGTGTGGCAGCAACCGTCACGTGAGCCCAGCTGATTGCAGACTCTGCCTAATGAACGTGGGTGGCAGATGACAGCTGCTCCAGTGCTTTGGAACTCTGCTTCCAAAGCCGTTCCACGCTAGTAGGTGGCCGTGCTATTTTGGATGTATGAAAGCACTGCAAGGCTTGGAAACATCCACCTCGTTCCTTGACAGTTCAAGCAGAAATAAGCGTGTTGACAGAAGGTGAATGGAAAAAAAAAAACCCCTCATGTTCATTCTTCCAGGAACTGGGTTTAGTGGTGATTTCAGAGAGTCATGGAATCACAGAATGGTTTAGCTTGGAAAGGATCCTAAAGATCATCCAGTCCCACCCCCTGCCGTGGGCAGAGACACGTTCCACTAGCCCAGGCTGCTCCAAGCCCCGTCCAAGCTGGCCTTGGACACTTCCAGGGACGGGGCAGCCACAGCTTCTCTGGGTATTTAAGGACATCTTAGGGAGCAGCAGGGATACAAAGGCAATAGAACGGCTAAATAAGACTCTGCATGAAAATGGGGCAAGTGCAATTTGTTATCAAGTGCCAGCAAAGTGGTTCCTCCGGCTGTGAGGACAAAACAGAAGCCCCACAACAGATGAGGAACGTCGAGTGGGAAATTAGGAGTCTAATTGGTGTCTTAGGAGCCAGATGAGTGAAATGACCTTTGGATACTGGCAGCACCAGTGCCTCAGAAAGCACCGATGGGTATCAGCCCTCAGCAGCAGAACCAGGATCCTCCCCAGTCCTGTCCACCAACCCCAGGGATTTGCTGGGCTGGATGGAAGAGGCTGTGTGAGACTCATGCAGATGAATCACCCACACAAACCTGAATCCCCACCTCGCACACGGACTGAAATTTAAATCAGACGAGAGATTATTCCCAGCCTGGTTTGGGAGCCCTGCTGACACACAGAGCCCTCAGAGTGGCAGGAGGGAGGAGAAGAGCCTGATCCAGGTGGGCTCCAAGCTGGCAGCTCCCAGCAGCCCGGGTGCCTCTGAGGAGCTCTCCTGCTCCTCAGGCAGCGTGGGCTGAGGCTTTGCCACTCCACACACCTACTTCCTGCAATCCTGGCAATTACCAATCGTGTAAAACCCAGTTCCTGACGTGGCTGACTCAGCAAGGGCTTGGCTCAAAACAAACACATCCGAGCAGGAGCTGCAGCCCGGGAAGAGGCGACGGGCGGCACATGAAGAGACGGCGGCGGCAGCAGCTTTGGGGATTTTTAGCATTCTGGGTCCAACCTGGCTGAATTCCCGACCTCCCGGCGGAGCTGTCCCCAGACCTGCTCCTTCACCCCGGAGAGCGCGGCAGGCGCCGTTCTC
>VXAY01000778.1:137640-148472 GCA_013399855.1 Oxyruncus cristatus | reverse complement strand
GAGAGCGCGGCAGGCGCCGTTCTCCGAGTGCTCCAGCAGCTTCTCCTCCGCGCCCTCGGACTCGGGGCTGCTCCGACACGGCGTAAGTCTCCTCTGCATTCAGCGCTCCCAACATTTGCCTTTCACGTTGCCGCTTTTCACATCCCCCTTTGCCTGTATTTCCTTGGTTCCTCCAGTGGGACTGAGTCACCGTCTCCTTCCCAACCACCCACTGGATTTTCCGGCGGTGCCCCTCCGCAGAAGGTGGCTGGTTACCATGGCACCCGGGTGCCCTTCTGTTCTAGATGCCAGATTAGATCTGTTCTCATGGTGACTGTGCCTTGCTGTTCCTCACCAGCACACGTTTAACGAGCTCAGACACCGTGTTCCTTCTCCACTCAAGGAGGAGACTCCTTGAGATCCAAGACACGCCACCTGCTCCTTACCACAGCGTGGAGTCTGCATTTCCTGCACTACCAGCCTCTCTGTTTTCCTTCCAGCTACGGGAACGGGGCAGGAAGAGGCCGTTCCTGCTGCGTGGCTTGCTGCTGATCCCGTGGCTTACGCCCAGCACCTGCCTGCGAGGAGTCTGCAGGTCCCTTCTCCTCACTGCCTTCCCTCAGCATGGATACCTGGCGCAGAGGGTCCATCAAGTCCACCACGTTCTTCAGACGTTTCTCCCTCAGGAGGCACAAAAAGCTGGGCAACCAAGTCATCATCCTGAACCAGAACAGCCACACTCTGGACACTGACGGCCAGAAGAGGGAAGGCTTGAGGGATCTGAAGGACAAGTCTGATTACCTGTCATGCCAGAGCGAGCAGAACCTGGCCAAGGCACAAGCCCCTCCCAAGCCTCCCCGGCTGTACCTGGACAGTTCCAGCTGCCCCAACATCATCGACCACACCGACTCCCACTCCGACATCTCCTTTTCTGACGCTGCTCAGTACCACAAAGGCACTCCAACGCACAAGGACCAGGCTACGGACCACGGGACCTCAGAGGCAGGCTCCCAGAACGGCACCACTCTTCCCGACCTGGCTGACCCCTTCCTGTCCTTCAAGGTGGATTTGGGGCTATCGCTCCTCGAGGACGTCCTGCAGACCCTCAGGAAACAGAACCCCAGAGATTATGCCATCTGAAGGTATCTAGCATTCACCACATCCCATTTACCCGATGCTGCTGCCGGTTCCTCTGATCCCAGCGGGAGGAAGGATGCTGGAGCATGCCTGTTGTGTGTGGCCTGTTTTTGCTGTCCTCGCCTCACCCACCACAGACCATCCCTGTCCTTGCCAAGGAATCCTCTGGAGCAGAGCTCAGGCGAGAGCACTGTTTCCACTCTTCACCCCGGGAATCTCCCGCTCCGGACTGTGCGTCTCCTCCTCAGGGAAGAACGGCATTGTTTGGGAAAGACTTGTTATTTTGGGGATGTGGATGTGACACTGCGGGGTAGGGCCACACAGGGACTTGGCATGGATCCCTTGTGGGATAGCAGGCAGCCTGCAAGGAGACAGCAGCACTGCACCTCAAAGCCACAGGTGTGGCAAGGGCCGAGAGACGGGAACTGGGGGTTCTTCTCCCACCGTGCCTGGATGTGAAAAATCAAAGCTGTTCCTCCTTTTTTTTTTGTTGTTTTGTTTTTTTTTTTTTTCCTCCTTGTGGGTTTCTTTTCCCCCAGCTCCAGTGCAGTTGGCACTCCCAGCCTGGAAACAGGTAAGCATCCACTCGTGCTCGTGATAGAGCACCAGCAGTGGGTTTATCCTCCTGGCAGGAGAGGAGATGTCTCCCCACACTGCTGCCTCACGCATGCACTGAGCTCCCAGCTGTACAGACATGGAAGAATAAATGTATTTGTGACTGGAAGTGTCTGGTTGCCTCGTTTTGTTGGTAACAAGCCACAAAAAGCCAAGGCACCAGGAGCACAGGGTATCTGGAGTGGCCCAGATCCATCGTCCCTGGCACCGCAGGTTTTTTGGAGGGAGGGGAAGCAGCGTGGCTCTGGTTTTCTGGGCTGGGGGAAGGAGAGAGCTGCTGGGACTTGATTTTGCCCCAAGGAGAGCTCACACAGCTCAGGGCAAGACTCAGTTCTCCACCTCTGAGCCGGAGACTGGGAAGGGCTCCACCAGGCTGAGAACTTTTTGGGCAGCATCAGGGCAAACTGTTAAAAGGACACTGCAGAAACTACTGCAGTAGTCACCAATTCTTACCTTTCTGATAGGTTAGATATTAGGGCTCTTTTAAAAAACAACAGTAATAAAACCTCCATGCCCCCAGATAACCAGGAGCTTTGGAAGCAGCTACAGCAAAGTGCAGGGACATTCCAGAGCTCTTACCCTGTTAGATTCACCTCTCAAAGCCTCCTAATATGAAACAAACTCTCTGAAACCTCCAAGGAGCTTGGAAAAGCTGCAAGACTGCCAGGCAGGAGGCTTTTCTCAGGGCTGAGGAGCACTGGTAGGGAGATCCTACTGAAGGAGCAGGGAAAACCTTCCCAAACCTGAGTGCTCCACGCTGTTGTAGTGGCAAAACAAGCTCTTCACTGCACTGCACAGCCACTGTGTGCCCTGAACCATCACACAGACATTGCTCTCAGTGGCCTGGAGTAACACTGGCCAAGCCACAGCTTTTGTGATCCCCGGGGAACTCGCCTGCTTGGCTCCAGCAGCTCTCCAGGAACTGCTGGACAACGTGCACCCGTCGCTGGAGGAGAACGAGTAGCCTGCAACTTATTGCCTCCTCACAGCACAACAGCCAGCCTTGCTTCCACATGGGAAGCACTTCCAAACCCCCTGCTTAGGGTCTGACTGTCCTTTACCTGCAGCTTCTGGCACTCAGGTCCTGGCTGCCTGTCCCAGGCAGGGAGCACCTGGATGAGTATCCCAGAGGGTGAGCAGCGAGCGCGTTGCCATGAGAACGCTGCGGGTCTCGGGCTGTTTGCTGAGGCAGAGCAGGGAAGGAGCTGCCTTTGCACAGAGTGGGAACAAAATGGGGGTGGACTCAGACAAAAACAGGGGAGAAGCAAATAGGAAGCGAGGGCAGCTTGAATCAGAATGAGATTTGTGCAGCTTGGAAGCAAGAATGTGGAGCCTGATGGCTGGCAGTGAAAGGAAGAGGCAGGAGCAACAGGGACCTGGAAGCTCATCCTGCACAGTCCAGAACTGGACAGGGCACACTAAGTCAGCTGGAAGCAAAACAGCCAAGAGGAGCTATTAGCACATTACAGATTCTGGAAGCATCCTAGTGGATGCAGCAGCAGCAGCAGCAGGATTTTGAGAGGGTCTGGAGCAGGCACTAGAAAAAGTGGGAAGCAGAGCAGCTCAGAGATCCAAGGCTGCAACGTAATCCCAGAAACTGCAGTTGGACAGCCAAGCATCAGCAGTGCAATTCCTGGGAAGGATGCACGGCCCTGGCAGCAACTCCTCCCCGTTCAGAGAACCAGGATGGGACTGAGGAGGCTGTGCTGGACAGAGGTGGGTCACCATGAACTCCTTGTGCTGCTTTCCTGCTCTCCCTGCTGCCCTAGCCACACTAATCCTTCACCACAGGCAGACACCGCACTTCCAACATAACAAGCTCTGGGTATGGAAACAGGCCAGGATAAACTCAGGGATCTGAACCCACACAGGCTGGAATCCACCACCAAGCTCCAACTGCAACAGCAACACCCTTTGGTAGGAACAAGCCAGTTCTCACTCTCTCCTAAGGAGAAATTCTCAAATAAAGTGGTTAGGAATCCTTTTTTTTGCCCCAATTTCCTTTCTACCACTCTGGTCCCCTCTTTGAATCTCCTGTGGCTGCAGGACTCTCCCGGATTCTACATGGATAGAATAACAACCAGGCATTCTGATGTTTAAATGCCAATACTGTAAACAAAGTACTGGCAAAAAAGTCAAGAGTGAATGTACTGAACAATCTTACAGGTTTAAAATATCTAGGGAGTGAACACACAAAAGGCTGATGGAGACACACAGGTTAAGGGCACCTGGACAGCATGAGGCAGGAGTCCCCTCAGCAATGAGATTTCTGGATCTTTATACCACAGGGAAGGAGGAGAGGAGGGCAAGTGTCATGTGAAGTTTGAACCAGGTGCCTTCCCACTTTCCCAGCCAAGGAACTGGCTAAGTAAGCCAGAGGACATGCAGCTTGCACTCAGATAACCACACTGCTGGAGAGGACCAAACCCAGACAATGAGGTCTCCAGAAGGGTGTTTAGTTGGATATTGCGTCCTCCTGCCACCTGCAGACCCTAAAATTAGAGGTTTCCTTCCATCACTGAAACGTCCTTCTCCTGTGAATGCAGTGAGAAACCAAGACTGCCTAAAAACACCTTCATTTCAGCAGCTCTCAGCCAGAGAATTCCCACAGTCAACACATATTAACAAATCCCAGCAGAATGGCATTGGAGGCTTTGGGCTGAGCAAGGAGCACCCTTGTTCTTGGAAGACAGTCAGTGTGTGAAGATCCAAATAGCTCCAGTTCTCTTTAAAAAGCCACTGATTCAGCAAAGAAAAGCTGTTCGGAAAGCCAAGTCTGGCATCAAGAGCTTCTTTTCAGCTCATATTTGCCCATAACTACAAAGCACACTGAAATTTAGGTTGCTACAGCAGCGAATTTAAATACCACAGCCCATGTCTCCTTACCTGTGAGGTCCTGGGCTGGCTGGTGCTGTCAGAGAGGACAGTGCTGGGGTGGCTCCGGGGCTGGCCCTCCAGCCAGGAAATCTTCAGAGGATTATTTATCAGGCCAACTTCATTCTTCACAGCCATCTCCTAGCAAGGAAAACATTCTTCCATCAGCACCCGAAATCCAGACCCCGTTCCCTCACAGGTCCCTAAGGATCACTCTCCCATCTCAGACCGGCCTCAAAGCCAAGTAGGGCACAAACAATGAAGATCCATCCCTGGAAGTGTCCAAGGCCAGGTTGGATGGAGCTCTGAGCAGCCTGGGCTACTGGAAGGTGTCCCTGCCCATGGCAGGGGGTGGAACTGGACGGGCTTTAAGGTCCCTTCTGACCTAAATCGTCCTGTGATTCCACTCGATAAGATCTGTTGCAATCAGATCATCTTTAAGGCACCTTTGTGGTCCTTATCTGCACTGAGCACAGACAGACCATCCCCCTGCCAGATCTTCAGACAAACAGGTCGCACACAGTTCTGGGCTGGTTTTCCTTTTGATACTTTGGATGTGAGTGAAAGCACAGGTGACAAGGAGCAGAGGCTCTTGCACAGAGTAAGGTGATGGAACTACTAAAATTAAGGGTAACTGATGATTTCTGTTCCCACACCCACGTGAGTTATTACAACTGACAGAGAGCCAGGACATTTTGATTTGTTTTTCACTGCAAATGCCTGGTACCACCTCTAAAACCCAAAAGCCCAACTCCAAGGTAATTCACATTCAGTGGGAGCTGATTGAATGCTCAGTGCCTGATTTTTCAGGCATTGCCTCTTCCCTCAGCCTGTTCCATGCACAACCTGTTTATGTGCCTGATCTGCTCTGGGTCTGTGCCTCCAGCTCTGCCACTCCCTTCATCCCTCTGTGCCTGCAGACTCTCATTAGCCTTCTCCACTGCCTTAATGACCAGGCAGCCTCTGGGCTGTCACCCTGTGACCTGTCCCCTCCTGTGACATCCCCCTCTCGCCACACACACCCCCAGCTGGGGCTCTGCACACTCACCGCTGCCTTAACCGTGGCAAATTCCACCACTGCACTCCCAGTCTTCCTGCTGGAGATCACCAAATTGAGCACATCTCCATACTGGTAAAAGAGAGAAGGAAAAGTTAATCACAGACCCAGCAGAGCTGCTGAGCTCACTTATTAAACGAACACAAAGAGAAAACAGGTGTTTTCACAGGCATGAGGTTGAGCCGTCACCACTTCTGCCCTGCACGATGCTGCCACCAACCCCAACCTGCCATAATTCCTGTCCCTCCAGGAAGCAATCCTAGAGAGGCACAGAGCAACACACTTGGCTGCCAGCAAGCCCCAGCGCCAGAGGGATGCTCAGCTCAGAGCCAGAGCTACAGGAGGCACTTGCAGGGAGGGAAAATAAAGCTGCCACACTGGGATTAATCAGATCAAAGGCTCGTCTGCTCCTGTCTCTGCTCTTCCCACAGCAGGGCAGAGGTGCTAGCTGGGAAACAGCTCCCAGCTCATGCATCGAAGGATCGAACTTGGTTCAAAGGTTGGACTTGATGATCTTGGAGGTCTTTTCCAACTCAACGATTGTATGAACATGCTGATGGTTTCTGAAAATTGCATGAGAAAGCTGAACAGAGACGAAAATGAGCCACCCCAGTTTGTATGTCACAAGGGCCTGGAGTGACAGGACATGGGGGAATGGCTTCACACCGACAGGGAATAGGGTTAGATTGAGTATTAGGAAAAAATCCTTCCCCGTGAGGATGGGGAGGCCCTGGCACAGGGTGCCCAGAGAAGCTGTAGCTGCTCCATCCCTGGAAGTGTCCCAGGCCAGGTTGGACAGGGCTTGGAGCAACCTGGGCTAGTGGAAGGTGTCCCTGCCCATGGTGGGGATGGAACTGGATGGGCTTTAAGTCCCTTCCAACCCAAACCGTTCCATCACTCCATGATTTTATGACACGTAGCTTCCCAGAATTCATTATCCTTATACCAGAGAGCAGGGGAAGACCCTGCAGAGGGAAAGTGAGTGTCAGACGGGACCTTTTGCAGGATCTGCAGCAGCACATCTTTGGAGTATCCCCCTCCCGTCTCATCTTCTTTCCTGCATTTCCATCTGAGCTGGGAAATAAAAGACCAGGAGTTAATTTGGTCTGTTTGAATGCACTGCTGTGCTCAGTGCTGCTCCCACCCCCTGCACATTCCCCACGTTTGCTATTTACAGCCACACTCCCGGGACTGCCAAGACAGTGATCTCACAGGGAACAAACTGTTTGGGGAACAGGGAGAAACGCTGCTCACTGGAACAGAAAAAGATCCCACTGAAAGGATGCTGAGGGCTTTGTGGGGGTAATTAGCAGGTGTTTCCCTGCGCTCAAAGCAAAGACAACTCAACTGCAGGCTCAGAAATCTGGAGCAGACAGAGGAAAGGTGAGGGACGAAGGGATTCTAAGGGCAAGGACAACAGCTGTTCACGTGATGATGCACATTCCACGGGGGAATTTCACCTCCACTGCAAAAAGGGATGTGCCAGATCAGCAGGGTTGAAGTGCCCCTTCTGTTTTCCACCACGTTCTATAAGTTTACACCAAAATCCAGCTTTTTGAGGGTGTCTTACCTTGAGTTTAGGAGTTACTTTGCCTTCTGCTCCATTTCTTTCCTGCTTGCCTGAAGAGGGCAAAAGGAAAAACACAGATTGAAAGGACGTGGGTGAGAAAATTCCTCAGCATTTAGCACAAAATCTTCCCTGAGAACATACATATGACAATAGCAAACGCTTCTGGATTTCCACTAGACCATTCCAGCCCCAAAAGTCCTGTGCAACAGGAACTGCAGCACAGACTGAATATTCCATGGCTGCATTTTTCCCTCCTAGGATGCCCGGACTTGCCACGATCAAGGCAAGAAACAGGTAAGTGAAAATACAAGCAGAAGACCTGGTAGCTTCTAAGACATTTTTCCCCATAAAAGGAAGTTGTGCTGGCAGGAACAACTGTGGAAAAATTAAGGGTAGACAAAAAGCAGGATAGCACAGCCTAGGAACTTAATGTGGCCCTGCAATTAAATAGTTTATAATGGTGCATTTATTGCAAGGATCTCAAAGTGGTTTACACTAAGCAAATTCTCAACATCCCCCCCAGTTTGTGAAAATGGAAAGAAAAATGAAAAAAAAAAAACAAAAAAGGGAAAACCCAAAAAAGATGTGAAATGAAGTTAAGAAAGGTCAAGAAAATACAGGGAAAGCCTGGGGACCCCAAGGAGAGTTTCTGTGTCTGGATGTTCTGTTGTTTGAACTTGCCAGACCAGGATTTTTTCTGGCCCTGTACGTGAGGGCTCCAAGCTGCCCTGTGCTCACCTTGGCTGTGCTGCTCCCTTTCCAGCCGGATCTGCTCCCTGATGAGCCTCTGCTGCTCCTCCAGCTGCCGGGAGCCCTCCTCCCGCAGGCGGATTATCTACGGCACAGGGAACACAGCACGGCCCACCTGAGGCAATTCCAGGGCTGCTTCATGCCAGGAATCCCAAGGAGAGCTTGCCTTACGCCCCGTGTCCTGGGACACCCCCCCTGGCACAGCTCCAGCACTGAAGTGGGATGTTCCCAGTGCCACCATCCCTCCCAGCCAGCAGATAACCAGGCCGCTGTTGTTGTTGCTGTTGTACGCTGTGCAAAGGGAAAAAGGGCAGGAAAAACTAAATCCCCGAATCAACATGTTCGCCAGACTGCCACAAAATCCCTTCTACATTCCTCTTGTCCGTGGCCAGGTTGGAGCAACCTGGTCTAAAGGAAGGTGTCCCTGCCCCCGGCAGGGGACTGGAACTGGATGGGCTTTAAGGTCCCTTTCAACCCAAACCACCCTGGGATTCTCTGATTCATAGAGCCCCCTAATCCCAGAGCCTGAAGTCCTGCAAATCCAGGGATCTGCTGCATCCCATCCCATAGGTTTCATCGCAAATGGAAAGACTTCCAGCAATTCTTCTCAAAAGAAGCAGAGAAATCTAAGAATTAATCATTACTTCTTCTTCTAGTGATCTCGTTATCCTGATCTCCTCCTCTTCATTCTCCTGGGACTGGGCCTCTCGTTCTCTAGCCTCAAGATCTGCAGAGAGAGAGAGAGAGAATTCAGTTAAAAATAAATTCATTAATAAAATGTAAAACATTTCACAGAAATTAAAACAACCCCAAGAGAACTTTAATTTTTCCCTGCTGAGCAGGGGAGGATGGAAAGATCACAAACACCCATGTTCAAGACAACAGGAAGGTTTGGTTTTATTACCAAGCTTTACTTTCTTCCTCTTCTCATCGAGTTTCTGTGTCCTTTCTGCAGCCTGTTTCTTCGCCCTCCTCACCTTGTCATATGCTGCCTGCCAAGGAACCAGCACAACAGGGTGAAACCATGGGAATAGGGAGAGAAACTGGAAAGCAGGGAATGAAATGAGATCAGACATCACTCCTAGAAGTGTTGGAAGTTAACACAAATATCCTGAAAACATGACAGGAGGCCCAAAGATCTCCAGATGGACGGGTGAGAAAGTCCAGGAATAACTTCAGCGTGTACTGGAGAGAACTCTGACCCATCTTCAGACGTGGGAAGAACATTTTGGTTCCCTGAACATCCCAAAAGCGGCTTTAGGGGCACCGGTAACAGCCCAGGTTGGCTCTGGAGCAAAGTTTTACAACTACAAAAAGGTCTATTTGACACGAAACATTTATTCACAGACATGTTTCAGTCCTATCAATGTATCAGATCAAAGAGCATCCAAAATCCTCAGCAGCAAACACACACCGACATTAATTCAGCACTAAAGGGAACTGGGGTGAATGGCAATTTCACTGGCACCTGTTTAAACCAGTTGCTAATGTGCTCCTCAACTTGCTCAGAGCCTTTGGGTAGGAGGGGAGCACAGACTGCCTCCCATGTTACCTGTAGAATAGTTGTACAACTGTTTTTATCAGTTGGAAAAGCTGGGATTTTCCCTTTTTTTTTTTTATTCCCTTCCTGTATGGCAAAGGCTTGCTAAACACTTTTTCCTTCGAAATACATAAAGAAGACAAAAAGTTCCCGGATGCCCAAAGCTGAATGCCCCCTTGGAGGGGGGAATTACAAGCTTTGCCAGTGCTCGAAAAGAGAAGTTATTTCGTGGTTTTAGCTCTTACCACCTGAAATCAGCACATGCCTCTCTCCTGAGCTTGTCTGCAGAGAGTTACTGGCTCGTTTTTGGTTTGTTTTTATGAAGAGCTCGGAGGCTCAGCAATCACACCCAGGTATTATTCATCTGTCAGCCCCTGACTCCAAGGGAGCAGCGCAAACGCACTGTTGCCATGGGAACGTGGTGTCCCTGAATCGGGGGGTGTTATCCTTTATGTTATTAAATGGGATGTGTCCCAGCCTAACACGTTGTTAAAGACAGTATCTCACCCTTGGACAGAGCCTCTGATCAGGAACAGAACGTTCCTCCCAGCTTTTCTTTGGCACCCAACGTTTGATCTCCCGGAGAACTACAGGGAGTGACAGCTGAGACTTGTATTCACCGACTCTCCACTGGAGAACAGAGCAGGGCAGACAGGAAGAGCTTCCAGTAACGCCCCAAAACCCCACCCTTCCCAAGGGAGCATCCTTACCCTGGCTGCTGCATCGGTGAGCACGGCCAAGGCCTGGGACAGCTGGTGGAAGATTTCCGCTGGGAACGAGAAGAAACGAGGGTAAGGTGCAGGAAACCATGGGAGGGATCTGGGAAAGAACAGGAAAGACAATTCCTTATGGGAGAGACCTACAGGAAGGTCTCTCCAAGAAAGAAGAATTACTCTCTCCAGAGCAAACCTCTGCCAGGGCCACCTCAACTCAAAGGGCAACATCTGTTACATCAACCTGAGAGCAAATTAAGAAACAAAAACTGGGATTGTTTCATTTCAGGAAAAATCTTGAACACATGAACCTAGTTTTTCTCACTGACTCTCTTTATCATGGGTTGCAATGTGTCCTTCATGGCACACTTAGCTGGAGCTCGCAGTTTTCTTCTCCCTCTCAGTGCTTTTCCCTTCGCTTCCTTTTGCTTTTGTGCACAAATAAATCATCGAGAATTCCCACTTATGATGTACTGGAAGCTGTTCTGTTACAGCCATCTAGCCTTTGAAAGTCTTTCCCTTTGTCCTGTCATAAGCCCAGGGAAATCACATTTATTTTTCTGAAGACGAATTTTCCGCCGCCTTGACGCACAAAAA
>VXAY01000778.1:90686-136551 GCA_013399855.1 Oxyruncus cristatus | reverse complement strand
GGGGGGGGGAAGGGAAGCTGTTCTGTCCCGGTGCCAAGCAATTTCCCGCTAAAACGAGTGGAGAAAGTTGTGTCTCGGCCCCACCTGGTGGACAAAGCTCCAGGGATGGGAATGTACAAGGAAAGCGCTGCAGGTGACCCAACCTCCTGCATAAGATTCCAGCTGAGGGAGAGACAACTCACTCCCAACACCCACCACCTGCCCAGCTCCCGCCGGGCCGCTCAGATCAGCGGGTGGAAAGTGCTTTTCTCACCCCTTCTTTCATGCCACAAAAACTCTTCGGATCATTTCAAGTATTTTAGATCAAGGACTGACGCCCCAGTTTCCATTTGCTGCACCAGGCCATCCAGCTGGGAATTCTCTCCTCCTTCCCTGCAGTGACCGGCTCATCCAACCCCGCGTGTTTTAACTGGGTTGTTCCCGCTGGGTGCTTCATTCTCGGGGAATTTCCAGGCAGGGGGTTGTAAACCCCCCAAAATGAACCAGAAGCCTTACGGGCACCTGGACCGACCTCTAAGAGCTGGATTTTTGGATAAACACGGGAACTTTCCTTCCGGAGGCACATAAACAACAAAGTGAGAGGACCAGCGTCCCAGACCAACTCTGCAGCCCTCCCCGAGCCATTCCCTCCTCCAAAGGCGGGACTGCGAAGGCACAAGGGCAAATTGAAGGCAATAACGCCAGTACCGGTAAAACCGGGATAAAATAACGCCATCACCGGCAAACACGGCCTTTCCGCACGATTTAACAGCCCCGGCCCCGCAGCAGCGCCCAAGGCAGCGGGAGCACACCAAGAGCGCTGGGAGCAGCCGCTCAGCTCCGCACCGACACCGGGAACATCCCGTTCCCGAGGACACCGGGACAGGGAGGGAAGGGGGCCGTCCCGCGCCCACGACCTCCTTCTCCGACGCCTTCTCGCCGACCCCCAGCAGCCCGTAGAGGTCCAGCTCCAGCAGGTCCTTATCGACCGCCATCTCCGCGCTCCCCGGTGCCCGTCCCGCTCCCGGTGCCGCTCGGTCCCTTTCCCGGTGCCGCGGCCGGGCCGCGCCGCTCGCTGGGAAACGTAGTCCCCAGGAACTGGTGCGCCGCGCGCCCTCCCAGCATGCGGACTATAATTACCGTGATGCACCGCGCGCCCCCGCGGAAGGGCGCGCTTGTTTTGCGCCAGGCGCCGCGGGGCACGCCGGGTGTTGTAGTTCTGTAGAGGAGGCTGCGAGCAGGGAAAGAAGGGAGGAGAACTACAACTCCCATCGGGCTGTGCGCGAGAGCCGGCGCGTCCTTGACAGCGAGTCCTTCGGGAAAAGCCCGTCCGGGAGTTGGAGTGGGAAAGTTCCCCCCAGCCATTGCGGAGCCCACTGCCGGCCGTGTCCCCAAGTGCACTGGCACATCCACGTGTTAAATCCCTCCAGGGGTGGTGACTCCACCACTTCTCCGGGCAGTCTGTGCCAGTCCGGGATGCTGCGAGCCCAACGATAACCCGTTCCTAAAAGCATCCTTGTTTTTATTGTTCCCAAAAAGCATCCATCTCAGCCCAAGCAACGTCTCCTTGGGAAATTCCTCGTGTCTTATTACTGACCTAAGATACCTTCCTTCCCTCCCCGCCCAGCTCTGCTTAGGAAACACTAGTCAACCCAATTATTCCATTACAAAGGAGATGGAGTTTTTCCAGTCTTTATTTGATTATTGTTGCAGAATTTGTGTCCTTGCTGGCTGAAGGACTAAGAGCCTTCAGGCCATTTATTTTAACCAGCGATAGTAACAGATCTGAGATCATGAAGAAAACTGGGTAAATGTGAATCCAGCAAAGTGGGATGTTTGAGAGATATTTTCTAACCCAGCAGTGCAATAAAACACAAAGATCCCTCACGCAAGGAGAGCAGAAGCCTTGGTGGTCATAGAATCATAGAACGGTTTGTGTTCAAAGGACCCTTAAAGCCTATCCAGTCCCATGGGCAGGGACACCTTCCACTCTCCCAGGTTGCTCCAAGCCCTGTCCAACCTGGCCTTGAAAACTTTCAGGGATGGAGCAGCTGCAGCTTCTCTGGGAAATCCATTCCAGTGCTTCAGCACCCTCATAGGAAAGAATTTCTTCACAAAATCCCATCTAACCCTGCCCTCTGGCAGTGGGAAGCCGTTCCCTCTTGTCCAGTCACTAGAGTTTCTGATGAGTCGCAGCCCTGGCTGTGTTGAGGGCACCTGCGGCCATCGTGGTGCCAGCTCGGGGACCTCCCTCTGGGGCTCCATTCTGGAGCCGCCTCCCACACCCTGGAAGGCACAAAGTTTGTCTGCTGACCCGTGTCTCCAAACCCAACCCCGGCACCTTGGCCTTTCAGGGCTGTCCCCTTTGTGACACGGGCGTGTGACACGGGCGTGTGACAGGGCCAACCTCACCCGTGACACCACAGTGGCCATGGGACGTGGGCCACGTCACAAAGGGCCGTGTCCCAGCATTCCATGAAATCAAGATGGGGGCACAGATCTGCAATCAATCCTGTGGAGAGGCTGGTGGGTTGCAGGCCCCGCGTGACAACACCGCTGTCGAGGTGTGGGATGGCTCTGAAGGGACAAGGCGCTGCGGGGTTTTTCGGGGGACAGGTGTCTGCAGAGAACCTTTGTGTCTCTTGCAGGGCCAGATGTCATCGGAGGAGGCCTCTCCAGAGCCCAGCACCTCTGCTGCCAGCACCAGCCAGGCGCCACAGGATGGCAGCGAGGAGAATCCCGCCTGCCCGCTGTGCCGGGACGTCGACACCGAGTGCTCCAGATCGTGCCGGCACTGCTTCTGCCTCCTCTGCCTGTGGGATTGGAGCCTCAGCAACGCCGTGTGCCCCCAGTGCCAGCGGCCCACCCGCCACACGTACCCCCAGCACGTGGCCCTGTACCACGAGGTGCAGGACCAGGTGTACGACAGCAAACGGCGGCGGCTCGGCCGCTCGGAGCAGGGGGCGTGGGGCTGCTCGGGACACGGCGGCCAGGACGGGTCCCCGCAGAGGGGGCCAAGGAGGTCCTCGAGGTGGCACCGTGATGGCCGCCGGTGGTGCCGGCACGCCCGGGGCAGCAGCTCCTCGAGAAGGAGAAGGCGGCAGCGGGGGAGGAATTGGGACAACGTGCCCGACGAGGGACGAGCTCCAAGGTCCGAACGGGACAGCCCAGGCTCCTCGTGGGGGAGGCGATCCCGGCGCAGGTCCCACACGCCACGGAGCCAAGATCAGCAGGAACAGCCACGGGGCCACCGCAGCAGACACAGGTGGCAGAGCAGGAACGGGGAGCATTCCCAAGGCTGGGACAGGGAATGGAGCAGGTCCCGCAGGCGAGGCCGGGACACCCGGACACCATCCCAGGGAACGGAGCCCCACAACGACTCCGCAAGGCAGAGGCATTGGAGGAGCAGGAATGCTGATGAGGGACAAGCTCCAAGACAGCAGCGGGACATCCCAGATTCCTCAGGGAGGAGCTGGTACCGGTGCAGGACCCGGAGCCCTGCAGGGCACAGGACCCAGTAGCCCATCTTCCCGAGAGGGGCAAGGCCACACTCAGTTCTGGCACAGGACAGCCCAGAGGGTCCAGCCAGCCTTCCGTGGTCTCCCAGCATGGAGCCACCAGATCCTCTCTTGGCATCCTGTTCTGGCGTTTGACTCCCTCCGAATAAACAAATGTCACACTAGCAAGTGCTTCCTTTATTTCCCTTTTCCAGCTTTTTGCTGTCTCAGGAGCCTCCACAGGTATTTTGGAGCACCCCAGGCCGTGGGGGTGCCTTGGGTTGCCCTCATGAGCCCCATCCTTTCCCTCTCTGTGCTCCCTCCAGCCCCATCATGTGCCTCTGTGGATCAAGGAACGGGCAGAGGGTCTCCTCACAATCCCACAGGCTCTTCCCCTCTCCGTGCTCCAGGATTCCATGGCTGCATTTGATTAATTTGGATTTTTTTTTTTTTCTCCTTTCCCTCCAGTTTTGTCCAGGGAAACTTTGCTGGGAGAAGCTGGAACCCCTTAGCATTTTTTTCCAGTGGAGCCATGACGTGGTACAGGAACATTTTCCACACAAAAAGTTGTGGCTGATATCATTCAGTGCTGGAGGTGCCCGAGCCCAGCCCCAGGGCCAGAACTCACCCTTCACTTCCCTCCCAGCTGTCACCCAGTCCCTGTCCCCAAATGCCAGCCTTTGGAATCAACCCAATAACCTGTATTTTCCCATTTATCCCCAACTTGGGATATCGATGTTGTTGATAATCTCCCTAAATGCATATTCAGCATGTGGGACATGGATTTTGCCAATGGATACATTCTCTGCTGGATAGAAGGAGGCTGATCACACTGGACACCTCTTGCCCTGCCAGAAATAATTGGGAAAAAAAAGCCATAAAATTCAACAAATGGTGAAAAAGCAGGAGCTGGGGCTCACAGGGCTCAGTGCTGAGCTCTGGAGCTTGTATTCCAAGGTGGGCAAGGATCCTGGATGTCCACACCATGCTCTGGTGGAGCCATTCCTTTCCTCGAGCGAATTTATTTTTCTTCCACATAAACCTGCTTCAAACAGACCTGGAGTTCACCCATTTTCCCAGATTGTCCTCAAAGGTGGGCTCTTGCTGCCAGAGACTCCTGGAAAACACACACAGTGTCCGGTGGGAGAAGCAAGGAGCGCTGGGCACAGGAGGGGGCCATGCACAGAAGCAGAACTATCCTGTTAATTTTTTCCCTGGATTTACTTCTTTCACTCCATACAAAACTTCCCATCGGGTATAAGCTGCTGTTCGTTTATCTCCCGGAAAATCCACTCCCTGGCCAAGGCAGCCTCTCCGAGCATCTTGCCTGGGATCTGGAAATGCTGGATGTGTCCACCTAAACACACACAAACATTTCACTGGGAAGACCCTGGGAAGATACAGGTGAGCATTCATTGTGGATGGGTGGTGGTGGCAGAGCCATATTGCTGCTATTTTTGGACAACAGCGAGTAAGAAAACTCAAACAATTTCTCCTGAAATAAAACAAAACAAAACAAAACAAAACAAAAATAAAGGTTCTTGGAAAAGTGCAAACAGCCTGGAAGTCTCAGGGAAGAGCCTGTGGCCAGCGCTGCTCTCCGAGGTCACTGTCCAGGAGCTGCCCAGCCTGGATTCAGGAGGTCTTCACAAACACCGGCACCTCGGCCAGGCTGGCAGAGTAATTCCTGAGGATGGTGCCTCCATCAAACACATGGGCAGAGTTGGTGTCCAGCCAGAGGTGCCCTTCTCCAGGCAGGAAGACATCCCTCCACGTTTGTCCTTTTTCTGTTATTGGAGCAACCAGGACCTGCAGTGGGGAAAAAAAAAAGAAAGAAGAAAAGAACTTCAGCAGGTGGTGGATTAGGCGGGATGTATGTGTGGGGATGACATGGTCACCAGGGAATCATGGAATGGTTTGGCTTGGAAGGGACCTTAAAGCCCATCTCATTCCACCCCCTGCCAGGGGCAGGGACACCTTCCACTATCCCAGGTGGCTCCAAGCCCCGTCCGACCTGGCCTGAAACTATTTTCCCTTGTTTTACGGGAAAAGTGGTATCCAGCATTCTGGGACTATTTATTCCTGCTAAATCATTTCACTTCCAAAGCCAAAGGAGGTTTCCAGGGCCCTGAATAAGAGCTCGGTGAGGAAAGCCAAGCTTTTCCGAAAAGGAAAAACCCCAAACACACGTAAACCAGCTGCTTTGGCTTGGATTTAAATCCGCTTGAATACGAAGCCCTGCTCTGTGGTTCGGCAGAGCTGGGCTCACAGGATGGTGCAGAATTCCCACCTCATCTCCAATGAGAAATTCATCCTCTATGGTGAACGCAGTCGGGTCCGTGGGGCTGAGCCACCAGGCTGGACGGAAGATGGGGTGTCCCAAACTCTGCCACTCCTCGCTGTACTTTAGGAGGAGCGGCACCACAAAGTCCCGGTGCCTCTGGATGCATTGGCGGGTCAGATTCAGGACCTGCAGGGTCAGAGAGAAATCCATGAGGAGTCTGACGTCCAGGAAACAGCAAAGCAGGCAGGGAAAAATGAAAATCAATAAAGAGGTAAATAAAAATCACATATTTAGATTATATATATATATATATATATATATATATGTTCTCTTGGGGAGAGAGGTAACTAAATTCTAACGTCCTGATCAAGTTACGGCAGCCAACAAGGTGCAAACAGGGTTGCTATTGGATATTACTTGATTTGGATATAAATCCACTGATAATAGGTTTCATTCAATTGATAATGGACGTGAATCCACTGGATTTAAATGGTTTGAATCCATTGGATTTAAACAGTTTAAATCCAATGATAGTGGATGTGAATCCATATGATTTAAATCCATTATCAATGGATATAAATCCATTGGATTTAAATGGATTTATATTCATTGAATTTAAATGGATTTATATCCATTGATAATGGATATAAACCCACTGTATTTAAATGTATTTAGATCTATTTATAATGGATATCAATTAATTAGATTTTAATGGTTTAAATCTATTGATAATGAATATAAATCCTTCAGATTTGAATGAATTTAAATCCATTATAATGGATATTAATTAAGTGGATTTAAATGGATTTAAATCCATGGACAGTGGATGTAAATCCATTGGATTTACGTGGATTTAGATCCATTGATAATTGATATAAATCCTTTGGATTTAAATAGATTTAAATCTATTGATAATTGGTATAAACCCATTGGTTTTAAATCTACTTATAATGGATATGGATCCGCTGCATTTAAATGGACAAAATCCATTGATAATGGATATAAACCCATTGGATTGAAACTGATTTACATCCACTGACAATTGGACATAAATCTGTTAATTTAAATGGATTTAAGTGGATTGATAATGGATATGATTGCACCCGATTTACAGGCATTTAAATCCACTGACAGCGGACATAAATGCTTTCAAAGGAAATCCCTTGGATTTTCCATGTGAGAGAGAGGGTGTGGTCCTGGTCAGAGTGAGGGATACACACCCAGGAGTCACAGCAGAGCCAGGGCGGGGACCCGAAGGCCATCACGGGCAGGAAGGTCACGATCTGCAGCCAGCGCACGAACAGCTCCGGGTCCCCCGTGGAATCACCAGCCAGGCTCCCTCCTGTGGGAACACGGGGCTGAGTGGGGCTGCTCAGGGGCCTCCCACGGGAAAAGAAGGCTCTTGGGAACCCTTGGAGCCCCTTTCCAGTGCCTAAAACCCCCCTGGCAGCCGGAGCATCCCTGGGAGCCATCGCTCTGAGAACCTGCCACCGCTTCCCTAGAAATGGCACGAGCCGAGGGCTCGCCCAGCCATCCACAAATGCCCGTCTCCTCCAGAGGCTTTTCCCAGCTTTTGCAGCTCTCAGGATGTGGGGACACAACCCAAGGGGTCACGTGCCTCAGCAGCAAATGCCCCAACCCTCTCCATGCAGGGGGACCTGTGCTCCCGTCCTGCTTCTGCGGAATAAAACGGTGGGTTCAGCGTCCATCGGGGTGGGAACTGCTGTGCTGGGATTGCCTGGGCCACATTTTCTAAGGAAAACAGGCTAAAAATAGAGGCCAAATAGAAAAATTGCTTCCAACCCCTATTTCAGGGCTGTTATTCAGCTCCATTCCCCAGGTCTTAAACTCCGTCCGCTCCAAGTAAAGGGGCAACAATCTGCTTGGCCCTGATTAGAGGTTGTTTCTTGCCTTTTACAACGTGTTTATTTAAGGATTTCTCCAGCCATTGTGCTTTGGGGGCAGAAAGGCAAACTTGCAGCAGAGCTGCTTGAGCTTTAGGAACACCCATTCCCCAGCCAGGAGCCTGGGGATGTGGATCCTGGCTTAGGGCTCCCTCCTGGCTGTACCGGGTGGGATTTAGCCCAAGCCAAGCCCTGTGGGAGTGGGTTGTAGTGGAGCTCTGCAAAGGGCATCCCCAGAGACCCGGCTGCTGATGGGGCTGCCTGGCAATATTTACAGCGTGTTCTTTTGTTTTTAATTCCTCAGCTGATTCCCTGGTAACGTTCATCCCAACCAAGCCAGCAGAACAGAAAACCGGGGAGCGAACTGCTCCAAGCCTTCCCGTAGCACACCTCAGGTGCAAACGTACCTCCTGCCTGGAAAAAAACACTGCAAAAGTCACTGCGGAACAGGCAGAAATAGGGAAAAAACCCAAACAAATCCTTACCTACTGTGTCAGGGATGAAGAAGTTGTAGCCCAAGAGGCTGTAGTGCAGCACGGAGGGGATCAGCCCCTTTAGCCCCGCGTGGCTCCAGTCGGAGCGCAGGGGGCTCATCTGGACAAACAGGGGCAGGTGACTGGAGCTGGGGGGACAAAACAAACCCTTAGAGGTGCTTAGAGGGCTCACAGGAGCTGAAAGTCCACGATGCCTGGGGCTGGCTTGGCAGTCACAGGGGTCAGATACAGGATCCTGGAATGGTTCGGCTTGGAAGGGACCTTAAAGCCCCTCCAGTCCCACCCCCTGCCATGGGCAGGGACACCTTCCACCAGCCCAGGTTGCTCCAAGCCCCGTCCAGCCTGGCCTTGGACACTTCCAGGGATGAGGCAGCCACAGCTTCTCTGGGCAACCTGTGCCAGGTAACTCTGATGCCACGTGGACCATTGACTCCACCACGCTGCCCTAGACCACATCCGTGCCACTTCCCCGGGTGCTGAGCACTCCTGGCACCCCAAGGACATCCCCTCAGCCATCTCCCAGGAACTCACACACCCCTTGGCTCCAGCAAAGCGTGTCCCTGGTACCCACCTGGCCCCGGCGCTGATGACGGTGCCATTGCCCAGTGCCACCAGTGCTGCCGCCAACACCCTGGTGTACCCGTCACCTGCCAGCTCGGCGGGAGGGGGCACATCCTGCTCCAGGAAGGAATTACCCTCGACTCCCTCAAAGATCACGTGTGTGGCCCCCAGGGCCTGCCGCAGGCGCCGGGCTCGTGCCAGGTACCAGGCCAGCGCTGCCTCGCTGCTGACGTTCAGGCGGGCACAGAGCTGCCCCTTCCACGTGGTCAGCAGTGGGATCTGCGGATGAGGATGGAAGTCCCTGTTAGATCCATAAAACATCCTCCTAATTCCAGGGTTATGGGGAATGCCACTCTGCCCCTGCACTGCCACATGAAGCTGTAAACCCTCCCTCAACCCTACCCCAACCCTCCCCCTGAGTGGATGGCAAAGTGGCTGATCATTAAACTGACCCCCAAAAAAAAATGGAGCTGAGGGATTTTCTGAACACTGGCGACTTTTTAAAATGTCTTTCGGAAGCGGGAATTTCCAAGCTGCTTCCGTAGGAGCCAGGAGAGAAAGCTGCTCCCCGCAGCACTGCTGTGTCCCAGCACAGGGGCATTGGGCTGTTCTCCCCGATAACTAATAAACCCGAGGGGGTTTATGCAGTGCTAATTTTGGGTTTAGGGTTGGGGGGGGTGGTCCCGTACCAAGCTGCCCCCATGTCGGGGCTGGCGGCTCAGCCAGTATCCCGCGGCCTCGCCGCGGTGCAGGGATTGCAGGAAGAGCGGGGAGGTGATGCTGGCGTAGGGGGACAGAGTGATGGAGAGCCGCAAAGGCTCCACCAGCGCCAGGTCCTGCCTCTTCCTGCGCTCCGAGGGCACGTGCTCCTGCGGGAGGGAAAGGCGGGAGAGGGCGTTTGATGGGAGCGGCAATAATGCCAAGCTCTCCACGAGCGCGGAGGGCGGGGGTGCGGCCGTACCGCTGCGGCGAGGACGGCGGTGCCGCGCTCCCCCAGGGCCACGACCCCCTCCTGGAGGCCGTGCCGCTTCAGCCTCCTCACCAGCGCCCTCAGCCCTCGCTTGATCTTGGCGGCGGAACCCTCCGGGCCGTGGTACCGCCACAGCGGAGACCTGCGGGGTGGGAAAAGCCGGGGCGGGGGTGTCGCTGTTTGGACCAGAAGGGGATGCTCCGGGCGGCGACTGTGGCCCTTGGGAGGATGCCCGTGCCCCGGGAGGAGGGAACACCCACCCCAGGAGCGCCGTGTCCGGCCGTGCCCTCGCCGGCCCCGCCGGGGGGCTGCCCGTGTGCCGGTGCGCGGCCGCCACGTCGGTGCCGATGCAGAGGAGGTACCGCAGGGGCTCGGCCCGGCCCGCCGGCGTCTCCAGGCAGAAGTGCCGGTGGCTCTCCAGCGACAGGAGCAGGGGCACGTCGGGCGCCACGGTCACCGTCACTCCTGGCGGGAGGAAAGGGGGAAATGGCGTCTCGGCTGCTCCCAGTCCTGGCACTTGAGTGCTGCCAGGACCTCCCTGATCGATCCCACCACGAATCCAGCCACGCCGACCGTCCCCGTTCTGTTCCCGCTATTCCCTTGCAGCCTCCAAAATGCCTTTCAAGCGCGAGATTTCTCCCATTCCTGCCTTTTTGCTCAGCGTGCAGCGGCTTCAGCGGTTCAGGGCAGCTGCAGGTCACTGGATAAATTCGGGGGAACACCTGGAGTTCGGTGTTCTGCAGAATAATCCCAATATCCACCCAAAAATGACAACAGCAGCTGAACTCCTGCCTGAATCCAGCATCCCACAGCAGCATCAGGGAGCTGTGAAGCCGCTCGAGCAGAGCCAGAGGAAGCAGCAACGGGCACAGACTTCAGCAAAAAATCCCAGGCACATGAAGAGTACGGGACATCCCCGGGGCGACCTGGACCACGCCGTCCTCAGGCGCTCAGGTTCAGTATCCCGGCCTTTGCCTTTCACAGGGATGAGGCGGTGTGGGATCCAGCCAGTGCTGTGTCCTGCTGCCCGTTGTCATCACCCTTGTAGGATGTTTAATTCTCGGAGGCATCTGCGCTGCTGTTAAACCAGCTGCCTTAGAGGCGAGGGGTGGGATGGGGAGGCGCAGGGACTGAAGCCATAGGACAGCGGACAGGGGGGGATGTGATTACCTGTCGAGCCCAAGAAGTACCTGTCCAGGACAGGCCCGAAGCCGTCGGGATTTGTGCCCAGGTCTCCGCTGACGAAGGGCTGCGCGGGGCTCTCGGCGCCGTTGAGGGGCCAGCGCTGGGCACGGATGCTTGGCCCACCATACCAGGACACATTGGCCATGGAAAAGCAATCCTGCAACCGGGAGAGCACCGTTAAAGAGCAAGGAATGCTCAGGGTGAGCAGAAAGGTCGGGTTGGATGGGGCTGGGAGCAAACTGTGCTAGTGGAAAGTGCCCCTGCCTGTGGCAGGGGCGTGGAACGGGGTGAGCTTTAAATTCACTCTCAGAAGCCCGGCTGGAAAACCTCTTTGGGTTTCTTGGTTTGTTTGAGGGTTTTGTCTAGTTGTTTTTTTCTTTCGTTGGTGCTTTTTCTTTGTTTGCTTTACTTTTAAGTTTGTTTTACTTTTAAAGACATTAACCTTTCTATCCGCTTTTCCCAGAGTTTCTGGCCAGAATTTACAACTGCAGCTGTCCCCACCTGAGGGAGGTTTTAGCCCTCACCTCGATGGCACCGCAGCATCCCTGCAGGGACACGTGCTCTCCCCCCAGGCACAGCTTCCCAGTGGCTGAAAACAAGAATTTCCCTTCAGTTTGGGGATTTGGGACACTTCTCAGGGCTGACAGGACCCTGTGCCCAGGGACATCCCCATCCTTGACCCGCCTCCTGCCAGAAACTATCACTTTTCACTTCAAAGCCTCTAAAACTTTCTCCTTTCTGCCAAGCCAAGGGATCAGCAGGACTTAAGAGTCCGCGTGACTTCCCAGGCGGGACGGGTTTCCCCGAAATCCCGAGGATTTGGGGCCGTGGAGGGAGGCTGGGGCAGGCAGAGGAGACCTGAAGAACCCCAGCTCAGCCCACCCCACCTTTATTCCCAACCCCAAGGCTTCGGAGCCTCCTGGGGCCCTGAGCTCGGGGCACAGAGAGGTTAAGTCTCTCCAAGGGGTGGGGAGAGGAGATGTAAATTATTAAAGTGGAAACCCTGGAGGCTCGGAATAGCTGTACCAGGTGTCAGCTGAACTCCTTACACCAGCTGGAAAAAGAGGGAAAAACAGCCTGTTCTTAACTCGGATTCCGCTGGATCATATTTTCCAGTGGTTTGTTTTTCTGAAAAAGTGGGGAAAAGCCTCTTCTGTCTTGCTCATCCTCTCAAACACCCCACACCAATGCCAGCAAAGGAGACCCAGCCCTACACGCAAGGGTTGTGCTAAGGCAGCACCTTCCACCCACCCAAAATGGTGCCAACAGGTGATTTATGGCTAGAGGGGAACGATCCCCCATCCCACAGGACGCCATCCTGCTTCTCTCCCTGTCCTGGGGGCTCCCCACAGCTGGACACCTCCCTCTGACAGGGTTTCTCCTTCCCCTCCTGAGGCTCCTTTCCAGAGCCTGCTTTTATTTGAGCCAGGGACCAAACAGGGAACGATACCGAAAATAAAGCCCCCGTAAGTGTTTGCAGCGGCGGACGTGGATTATTCGCATCCCGTGGGAGCTGCCCATTGTGTGTGCGTTGGAATGGACCTTCCCGAGGTTCTCGCCAGCATTGTCTGCAGCGGTTATTTACTCTTGTCTCCATATAAACACAGTTCTCCCACCCCGGGGTCACCAACGCGCAGCACCACCAGGGCCCCCTGGGGTTTTGGGGGCTCAGCGTCAGCTCGTGACGCTTCCAAAAGGCTTCTCCAATGCGGCACCACCCTCAGGGTTTTGGGGGCTCAGCATCAGTTTGTGATGCTTCTCCAATGTGGCACCACCCTCAGGGTTTTGGGGGCTCAGCATCAGTTTGTGATGCTTCCAAAAGGCTTCTCCAATGCGGNCGCCAGCATTGTCTGCAGCGGTTATTTACTCTTGTCTCCATATAAACACAGTTCTCCCACCCCGGGGTCACCAACGCGCAGCACCACCAGGGCCCCCTGGGGTTTTGGGGGCTCAGCGTCAGCTTGTGACGCTTCCAAAAGGCTTTTCCAATGCGGCACCACCCTCAGGGTTTTGGGGGCTCAGCGTCAGCTTGTGACACTTCCAAAAGGCTTTCCCCACCCAGCTGCTGGAGGCTGTGGGAGTCGGGGAGCTCCACAGGAGCTGGGGAACTGTGCCAGGCCAGACCCTGCCCGCTTTGGCTCGTTGGGCCCCAAAGGATCCCGCGCTGGGCCCGGGGGTCCCCGTTACCTTCAGCGCCACGTCGGGGCGCAGGGGGGTCCAGCGGACTCCGTAGCACTCGGTGCCGGGGGCGGCCGGGGGCTCCAGGGAGAGCCGGAGCTCGGCGTCCTCCTCCCAGGAGTAGCAGAACTGGCCGCCGTCGTGCCAGCAGTGGTCCCGGGGCGGCGGGGGCTCGGCGGCCGGCACGCTGCCCACCGCGATCGCCGCCACCGCCCGCCCCGCCGGCAGCGCCCGCAGCACCAGGGCCCCGCGCCGGCGCTCCCACAGCATCCCACCGACCCGGCCCCGCAGCACCCACTCCTCCGGGGACTGCTCCAGAGCCTGCCAGGAGATGATGCCGATGGTCATGGCGAAGAAGATGGCCACGCCGAGGCAGCCGACGGCGCCTTTCCAGGGCTCCGTCATCTCCCTGAAGCCCAAGGTCCAGTTGGACTCCGGGATTTGGCCGGTGTGGCGGGAGAGGGGCATGGCGACGCTCCGCTTCTCGCCCCTCCTGCGGCAGCACAAGAAAGAAAAGCCTCTGGGGTTGCTCCAGAAGATTCTCTGGGACCGCTCCAAAAGCATGTACAAAAAATTAATTCAATGAAAAAACGGTTTAAAAGAAGGAAAGCTGCACTCTGTGCAATGATCCGAAGGTAAGAGGAGTCCCTTCCACAGCCTCCACTGCGGCAAATCCCGCCGCTGGGCTCGGTGACGGCGGCTCAGCTCCCAAAGCCCGTCCTGGAGCCGGCTCAGCCCCTTGGCAGGGCTGACAGCACCCACACAGTGACACCGAGGAGGAGGAGGAGGACACGCGTGGCCCAGAGCCCGGGAGGGAGACGGGGCCACGGCCGATGGGAAGCGGGGCTGTTCTCCAGCCTCTGCTGATCCCTGGGGTTTGGCATCACGTCGCTGCTCCGTTTGGAAGCAGCAGTAAATAGCCAGGGGTGCGGGAAAATATCACGGGATGGTTAGAGAAAGGAGGGGCGGGCGGGGGGATGCAACGTCCCCTTTCCATCTCCTTTCTCTCTTCCCTGCAAAAGTTTTTGGATATTGCACAGAGCAAAAAAACCCCCATGGGCAAGGTCCGTGTGCTGGGTGAGCCCAAGGGAACGGGCAGCTGGTGCTGCCCCAGGTAAGGGGTCACCTGTGGTGACAGTCTCATGGGGTGGCTCCGGTTGTTCCTGCACCTCAGGGTGCCCCTCCATCCCGCTGCCCGGTGGCAGGTTGGGAATGGTGCCATCTCCCCTGGCACAGCACACCCACCCCTACGCCCCCTCCCCACGTTTCTTTACCTAGAGGCAGGTTCAGAGATGCTGTTGCCGCCCCTAAAAGTCTCCTCGGTGTTCTTCCCGCTGGTTTTTCCCGCTGGCAGCAGGTTTTCCTCCTGCTTCCCAGGGCAGTTTTCCCTGCTGGCTGCGTCCGAGAGCCCGAGAGCCGAGGCAACTTGATCCAGCCTAACCCAAGAGCGTTACTTAAGACCAGCTCCCTCCCTCCCACCCGCTCCCCTGCAGCTTGCACGCAGCCACAGGTGGCTGCACCAGAGACAGGGGCAGGAAATTAAAAATAGTAAGTTTTAAAAGCTTCTCTTTACAGGGGAATAATTTCAAAGGGATTTTTGGCCAAGTTTTCGAGGTGGCTCTGGTTGAGCCTTTACCACGCACCTGTGAATCCGCATGAGAGGAGCCCTGGCAGCACTGAGAACTCCTGGTTCGGTTGCTTTGGATTTTCTGGTTGTTACTGTTATATTTTGGGGGATTTTACCCTCGTTTTTTACCTCACAAGAGCCACTGGACCCCCCCTCAGATCATCTCCAAGGCTGCCAAAAATGGGAGCTGCAGGTAAGGGTGCTGCCTGCACCCGAAAGCAGAGGGACGCCACTTCCCGGGACACTTGCAATCCCCACCAGTGCAAAAAAATGGAAATCTGGGATTTCCCTCCGTTTTCCATGCCCCAGTCCCCATTCACGCTTATCCCAGCCTGCCTACAGGTGATCAGGGAAGACCTGGATTTTCCAAGCAATATTTGCAACCTGTTGGCTGCCAAGATATAAAAAAAGTTGTGATTTAAAAGCGTTTCCCCATCGTGCATCCAGGCCAAACCCCCACAATCCCAAGCCCTGAACCCCAAGGCCAAACCTCTGCCCACCTCTGATGTTGCTCTTTGGGAGAATCCCAGGACAGCCAAATCCGCCAGGAAAATTCTCATCCGTGGCTCAAGTAATGCCCTGGAGGGGCCTTTCCCCATCAGGATCAATTTTTCATTCCAGCTGGGGTAATATCCCGTGTGGGATGCAGGGAAAATCGGTGGATCATATTGGTGCAAGCATCTCCCAGGGCCTCCAGAGTGGGAGAGAAGGATGGATCCAGGATAAGGAGAAAGGATGAGGCAGGCTGCCCCAAAAACTTGGGTGTGAGCTGTGAGACAGTGACGTCCATCCCAAAGGAGCTGGGAATCCCCTGGGAACACGGATCAGGAGAGGTTATAGCAAAGCTGCAGGAGACAGAGCAGGGCTGGGTGCGAAGCACTAAATGGGGAGGTCACAGATCCCCAAAAGTAGTTAAAGGGGAAAACATTCCAAAAAGAAGGAGGAAGGGGTGCTCCTTCCACCAGGGAAATTACAGGTACTCAAAGTGCTCAACACACCCCACAGCCTGGAAAAGGGGAACAGGTAGAAGTGAATAAACCCCGTGGTCGTTCCGAGCTGTTCACCCACAGCATCAGCCGCAGTTGACGGAATGACTGGTGTGGGATTTGCCACCATTTTCCGAGGCTTTACAGATCCATGCGCCGCAGGCAGGGACCGGTTTGGCTGCAAAACCTGCAGAAACGGGGCAGAGGAGAGGTAAAAAAAAGATCTTTGGGATGATCTGGAGTCCTGGTGTGCTGGGGAGGATTAATCCTCTCTCCAGGGGAAGAGTGGGGCGCAGCAGCAGCGCCCAAAAGCTGCCCGGGGATCTGCACTTCCCTGTTTCCCACCCCAAAATGGGCTGGGGCGGGGGGCGGCTAATGGTGTTTTTGGGCTGCAGCAGCTCAAGGCAAAGCTCTGTCACATGGCCCACGATTAAATCACATCCAGGGGGTGGCAGAGGGGCCCCCAGGGCGGGATTAGAGAAACCCCAGGATGGCCCGTCTGGTGCTGCGGATGCAGCGGGATAAAGGGGGAGGGTGGGGAGGTGGAGGGGCCAAGCCCGGGTGGGATCTCAGGAAACAGGGGGATTTTTTTAAAAAGCTCTTCTTAAAAAGCCACTCAGATCCCGGGGGGGAAATCCTGCTGGAGGTTTTCAACAAAATATTCGACCAAGTTTGGCCCCCCCCCTCCCCAGCACTGCACATGGGCAGGGTTTGGGCTGAGCCCTCTTCCCTCCCAGAACTCCTGTGTTTGGGGAGGAGGAACAGTTTCAGGAGTTTTCCTGCCCATCACAAATCGCAGCACGAGGTGGCTCCCGCGAGCAGCAGGGAGCCTCCCTTCATCCTCCTCGCACCGCCAAGGAAAACCACTCTGCCTTGACCTGCTACAGGGGAAAAAAAAAAAAACACCACCGCATTTTGGGGTGGCTCCCTGGATTCCAGGAGAGCGTCCTGCCCCCCTGCTTCCAGGAGCTGGGGTTTTGTTACACATTCTTAAGTCTCCTCCTATGCAAAGTGGAGCATCTTTCCCCCTTCCTGACTTTGCAGGGCTGAAAGGACCTTAAGGCTCCCTTTTGGTATCCGACGGGGCTTTCCAAGCTCCGAGGACGCTGAGGGGCTCTGAGCAACCTGGGGAGTGGAAGGTGTCCCTGCCCATGGCAGGGGGTTGGAACTGGATGGGCTTTGAGGTCCATTCCAACCCAAAGCATTCCAGGATTCTGGGATTTGCCAGCCCTCGAGGGAGGCTCCGTGTGGGATGTGGCCCCTATGGCTGTTGGTCCCCAGGGAAGGATGGAGTGGGAGGCTTGGAAACACATTTAACCCACGAGCACCGGTAAGCAGAGCTTGGGAATCCAAGCTTTTTGGTGAAACACCCAGAAAACAGGGACTAAGGGTTATTCCCACTGGGATTTAGGATCAGTGGCCCCTAAGAGAGGCTTCCTTCGCTGTGTGCCCTGCGGATCACACACCACATCCTTTAAGAGTCCTGCTGGAAAAAGAGGGAGCATGGAGAGCCACAGGGATTTTCCATGTGTGTGGGGCTGCACTTGGGAAGGACCAGCCCTTTCCATCAATATTTTCCTACAGCCTTGAAGCACCAGCAATTGCAGCCACAGCTTCCCAGCAGCACAGCCAGACCCTCCAGGGGAGGCTGGTTTGGGGTTTCTTAAATATTGATGTTTTAAAAAAAAGCAAAGGAAAGCTGTGTGGGTTGGCCAAGAGCAAAGGAAAACTGGTGGGAGCAGCGAAGCCCTCCAGGACTTGGCATCTCTCCTTGATTTTCCCCGGTGTGGAGCACCCTCACGCCAGACTCTTCCTGGGGAGGTGGATCCTACGGTACCAAAAACCCACTACACCAAACCCCCGCTGTTTATCCGTTTTTCCATGATATCCACAAGCTGGGAGACACAGTGGTGAGACAGGGGGGAGTACCTGAGGCTGGAAGCGTGGATGTACATGGCTGTACTGTCCTCCTGCTCTCCCAAGGTTTATCTAACGGGACAAGATGCCTTCAGAATCCATCCCAGGAACAAACCAGCTGATGTGCTGTGGTGGGTGTTCTCCATTGGTTTTCCCATCCTGTTGCAGTTCCCAGCCTTTCCTTTCAGGGCCAGCGAAAGACTTTGGCTGTGCTGGAATTCTCTGTGCCTTAGGAAGCCTCGTGCTCCTTGTTCCAGCTGGGCTATTTATCACTTTAAAAGAAAAAAAAAAGAAGCAAAAAGGGTGATACGGCTCCTAAACACCCAAATCTCAGCCCAGATTTCCCTCTGGAAAACAATCCCGGATTTCCATGAACTCCACAGCTACTTATAAAGCAATAAACGAGCAGCAGGACTGGGACTGACAACGTGGCTTTACCAACAGGAACAGCCCTTGGAAGTGACTACGGGACTGTTGTCCCTTCCCATCCCTGTCATGTCCCCCAAACCAGGATAGAGGGGGTTCTTTGAGTCCATCCACAGCCCGTCCGTGCTTTCAGGGAAGTCTCACGTGGAGCAGCAGAATTTGGGGAGGGGGTGGGCTGGGGGACAGCCTGGAGCACCCACAGTGACCCATGGATGGATAGTTTTCTACCTGGAAAGTCACAAGCTCCAGCTGCCAACTCCGGCTGGTGCTGATGGGATAGAAACAGCCCCCCCTGTATCCCTTGTCCCCTCTCCCTCCAGTCAGAGCCTGATATTTTGGGGATACCCAAGGTGGTGAGAGGGAAGCCGGGACCAAACCCATGTTCTAATGCCCAATATTCCCTAAAATTGTTAATGTGGGGAAAGAGGAGCCCGCTGTGCCGAGGAAAACCCCTCCACGGGGCACTCGCCCCCCTTGCACTCCCAGGCAACTTAAATCCAGGGATTATTGCAGCATCCAGACAACCTCAGTGTTCCTGCTCTGAGCTCAGATCCCTCAGACTGGGGTGGAGGTGCAGGTTTGGGGTGTCCAAAGCCACACCTGCTTGGGAGGGGCCGTTGGCAGCTCCGTTCTTCCCATAACCCCAGGAACGGGGCAGGGCCTGTGGCAAGGCCGGATCCATGTGCTGCTCCCCCAGGAAAAGCCTTCAAAAAGCCCAAATCATCTATTTTTTTTCTTAAAACAAGGCACAACTGCTGATAAAAGCCGTGGCTGCCAAGAGAGAGCAGCTGCTCCCCATAACCTCAGCCCATGATTTTGGTCTCCCAAAATCCCTTGGTTTTCCAGCAAACCCTTTGGCGGAGGGGAGAAGGGGGGGGATAATGGGGAGCCTTGACGTGCCAAGGGAGCTGCTGGAGGTGACCACGGGCGAGGGAGCTCTTGGAAAGGACCTTTCTGCTTCATCTGCCTCTCCCCAGCTTCCTAAAAATCTGCCGAGCAGATTCGCAGCCCACGTGCCGCCAGATCCAACCCCGGCCCTGGAGGCGCCGTTTGGATGATGAGATCAAAGTTCTTCCCGCGGAGCTGAGCCAGCTCAGGCTGGAAAGGTGCAGGACAACCTCCTGGCCACCCACGTGTCCCCAGAGGAATGACACTTCCCAACTCCACACCCCGGAACACCCACCCGGGGGCTCCCCGAGGGATACCCCGGCTCCATCCACCCCTCTTCCCCGTGGGGGTCGTTAGCAGCCCTGAAGCCTGGTGCTGCCTGAGGACGGTCGTGGTGCTTTTGGGAGGGCTCCAAGGCACACCAGAGCCCGGCCCTCGCTCCTGGCTCCCGTCCCAACGATGCCCTTGGCTGTGGTTTCAGCGGCGTGGCCCTGCCCCGCAGGGCGGAGGCAGCAGGTCACACCCCGAGGGGCTGCGAGGGAGCTCTGGACTCCTCCTCTCCAGGGAACGGGCTTGCACTCACCTCTGCAGGCTCTGCCCTGAGGAAGGCACTCCTCTTCTTGTTCTTTTTTGCTTCCTCCTCTTCATTTCCTTCTTGCTTCCCTTTTTCTTCCTCCTCCTCCTCCTGTTCTCCTTCTCCATCTCCCTCCTCGCCCAACTCCTGCACACCCCTCACTGCAGCGATTTAGGATTTATGGGGTTACCCCAGTGCTGCCCCCCAGGATCCACACACAGGGAACCCCCCAAACTTCTCCCCACCCATCATGGATGCTGCATCCTCGAGATTTTATACCTGGGAGGGGAATTTCCCCCTGGAGAGCCAACTAGGGGCTTGCAGTAATTAGCAGTCACCAGCCCTCAGGAGCTCTCCCGGCCTCTCCCAGAGCAGAGCCCGGGACTAATGAGGTTTTTGTGCTAATTACAGTGGGCAGGCAGGGCCAGGAGTCCTGGTGAGGGGCTGCGTCAGCCACCACATGGAGCTTTTGGCTGGAGACCCTTCTGGATTCCTCGGGATATAAAACACACCGGGGTTAATCCAGGACAGCAATCCCAGCCGTGCCCAGTGCTCCTCCATTCCCAGGAATGCTGGGGATGCTGCTCCAGCACGGGCCCTGCTTCCTGCTCACGAGCTGGTCCTTTTTCATCCATCTCTTGGAATGATTCCTGCTGAATATTGCAGGATTCTGCCGTACCTGGCATTGCACTGACCTGGAGATGGAGCCAGCAAGGGAAATCCAGCCCTTTGGACAAACCCTGGGGATATTTGGGAACCCAGCAACGTGGATGAGGCACCCAAAGCCCATGCAATGACAGACTTGAGCATGTGTCCGGCGTCCCAAGGGAGTTTAATCCTTCTTAAACTCTTCTCTCCCCATCCCAGCAGCCAGCTCAGCGTTTCCCAAATCCAGCTCCTCTCCAGCCAGGGCGGCAACACCCACCCCAGCTGCTGGACCACAAACCTCAGCACAGCTCCCACCCTTCAGCTCCCCTGGGAATGCTACAAACCCCCTAAAATTAAACAAAAAACCCCAAACCTTGTCCAGCTCTGCCCCTACACAGAGCCCTGAGCAAACCTCAATTCCCTAGATTAAATATAAATCCATAAAATTGGGATTTTAATGAAGGTGCTGGGAAGGAACAGCCACAAATTACTGGCCTGGCCTGGCCTGGCCTGGCCCCCTGATGGGGCTCCTTTTTCCCCCAGGGTGTATGGACAAAGGTGGGATTTAATGCACCCCTCGGAGGGAAACCCCTGGACAGACACAAGCAGCGCCAGGAAACACTTTTGAAAGCTGCAGGGTGTGCAAGTGGGCTCCACAGCAGGTTGGGGATGTGGGATAAGTGGTTTTCCAGGCTGTGATGCTCCGGGGAAGCTGTCCCGGGCACACATCCAGCCATTCCCATCCCTAGGGATGGAGGGACCCGGGACAGCGTGTGGTGCCGGGGCAGGGCTGGAGGGTACGGGGGATGCCCAGCCCTAATTTAAGGTGATCCCACAACATGCACCCCCTCTGCATCTGCTCCCTGAGAGGGACCCAGCACCCTAAAAATAACCCATGGGAGCGTTACAGGAGCTTGGGAACTCGGCCTTTATTGTCACGGGTCGCAGCAGCACACGATGGGGTCGGTCACAACGGGGGGGACAAGGGGGGGGTCACACCACAAGGTCCCAGCACAGCCACCACCCTGAACAGCCACAGAGCCCCCAGCACGTGAGCTGTGACCTGGCGCCTTGCCATATGTTTCCTGCCCCATCCCTGCCCCGGGAACGCTGTTCTTCTGGGATGGAGGAGCGGGATCTGAGCCTCCAGGGCCCAGCGTGCCTCCGAAATCTGGGCAGTTCGATTTGCCTCCCCTAGGGGTGGGCTGCCCCAGGGAGGTGGAGATGTCAGACCTGGGGTGACTTTGGAACCTTGTAAAGCAGGGAGGAGGTGGTGGATTCAGCAGGGATGGAGCATCTGCTGCCCTTCCTCCAGGGATTATTTACAGCCTCACTAGAGGAGAGCGAGCCAAGGGGCCTGAAATGTTAAAAAATGGATTTTTGGAAAAGCCAGGGATTAACACGCTTTCCCCCCATGCTGTAAACAGGTCCCTGTTTGCTGTAAGGTGCCCTGGGTTCCAGCTGTGTGCAGCTGGTCGGGACAGGGTCTCCAGCAGCCCCTCCGCAGCCATTTCAGTTCACAAATCCAGCGGAAAACCGGGATGGAAGTTGGGCCCTGGGCTCTGGCAGGGGCTGGAGATGGGCAAGCCTGGTCCTTTGTGGGGACAGCAGTGGGGGCAGAGAGGGACACAGCCCCCTGTCATCCTCTTCCACACGGTGTGAGAGTCTGGGGGCACTTAGGGGATGGTGTGGGCAGGGATCACCTGGATGGGCTGGAAGGGTTTGAGAATCCAGGGGGTTTTACTCACCAGCCACACCGGGCAGCAGAGGCAGCAGGGTCCATCCCCAGGGCAGGGACAGCTGGTGGCATTCCAGGAGCCAGAGCGGCCCTCAGGGTCGCCCACTGTGGGGGCAGGATTTGGGGCACAGACAGACACAGCCAGCTGAGGGGAGTAAGGAAAGCCCCCCAGATGCATCTGTGCTGGGTCTGAGCCCTGCCAAAACACAGCTGAGCCCCCAAAGGTTGGCCCAACACCACTGAAGTCACCATGGGCCAAGATGCCGCTGACTGCAGCCATGCAGGAGGAGGAAGAGGGAACAAAGGGGTCAGAGGGACGAAGAACATCTTCCCTGCTGGCACAAAGCCTGTCTGTAAGAACCCAGGGGCTCTTGTATCCCAACCCCACCCGCCCCACTCTCCACCTTCCCCTTTGGGGAGTCGGTACAGCCCCCCCAGCCACCCCCAGCCCTGGGGCTGGAGCAGCAGGATGAGCCGTCCCGCCGTCCTGGAGCCAGGACACTCACTCAGGGATGTAGTCCCTGAAGGAGTTAAAGCTGAGGCTCCGGCCCACAGAGTTCAGGGTGGAGCTGGCCTGCATCTTGGGGATCTTCTCCATCAGCTTGGACACCGTCCTCCTCTTGAAGGAGCCCGGGGAGAAGTGCCCCTGCCTCAGCAGCTCCTGGTAGAGGCTGCTGAACACGGCCACCGGCTCCTCGTAGCTGTCCCGGGTGGAGATCTCGAAGAAAGGAAGCTTCAGGGCTTTGGAGAGGTTCTCCCCGTCCTCCGTGGACACCATCCTGTCGAACTGCAGGTCCTTCTTGTTGCCCACGATGACGACGGGGGGCTGCTCGGCGCCGCCGCTGCGCTTGGGGCTGGAGTGCAGGTGGTTGATGAGGAAGCAGAGCCGCATCACCTCGTCGAAGCTGCACCGGTCGGTCACCGAGTACACCACGGCAAAGCCGTCGCCCCACTTGATCTTCTCCTCGATCTGCAGCGAGTCCTCCTCCTGCCAGGGGCAGACGGGCTCCCGTCAGCGCCTCGGGAACTCCGGCACTGCCGGCTGCGACCCAGAAGAACCTCCCAGGGGCCCGGCCCCGTCTCCAGGAAGGTTTTGGCTGGGGGTTTGCAGAGAGCAGTGACCCGCAGGCAGCGCCTGGGGCAGGGACGTGGTGGTTTGGGCGGCGTGGCAGATGGGGACGGCCATCAGCCCTGCCCTGACGTGGGTAAGGGGGGAATCACTGCTCCCTTGAGCCAGCGGGATGCTCCACCGCCAGAGCGGTGCCGTGCACCGGTAACAGGGATGTGGAAACATTTACCTGCAGCCACGCTGTGACTGACATTAGAGAGGCATCAATTCACCAAAACATCCTTTTTTCTGAGACAAACACCACGAGGGGTATTCCAGACACCCTGGATTAAGGCCACCGGGGGAGCAGGGATTGCCCTCAATGGCAGGTCGCTCTGCTCCAGTGGCGTTTTCCCGGGCTCTGAACGGCCTGAGCTCACCTGTCCTGCTGTGTCGAGGATCTCAAAGTGCACCATCTCCCCGTCAATGACAGCCACGTGCCTGTAGATCATTTCTGGGGGGGACAGACAGCAAAGGCATGTGAGGGAACCCCTGGGGAGCAGCCACAGCCCGGGTGGCTTCGATGAAGCCGTGACGGAGAAGCGGATTTTCACCTGCTGCATCCCACAGCCCCGTGGCCTCTGTTTCAGGGCCACATCTTGAACCAGCCTGTCTCCCCACGCCCAGGAAGGGCAGCCCTGTGCTGTGGCATCAGGCCCAGCATCTCCCGTGGCACCAGAGACCCCAGGACACCTGGAAGGCTGAGGGGGCAGCGGTGACCAAGGCGTGGGAGCAACGTGGGGTCTCGGAGCAGCAGAGGGAAAACAGATAATAACAACAGAAAGGGAAAAAGGGATTCAGGAAGCAGGGAGAGGCCAGGATGGCTGGGGGCTCTGCCCACTGCCGGTCTGGACAAGGAGGAACAGGAGGGAATGTGGTGACTTCAGGACAATCAGCTCTGGGACAGCACCAAGGAAAAGGCGTTTCCCTACCTAGAGTTGGATCATAGTCTCCAATGAATCTCCTGGTGATGAATCGTACGGTCAGTGCTGGAAAAAAACACAACAAACCCTGTTACCGTTGTCAGATCAAACTGCAGGGAAACATCAGCTGCCTGAGGCAGGAGGGATGCAGGATGGATCTGTGGGATGTGAAGCAGGGATGTGCAGCAGGAACGGAGCGGGGACCTGCAGAATGGACGGAGCAGGGACCTGTGGGAGAGGTCCCATGAATTTCAGCCCAGTCTGTTTAACCTGACCCAGACACAGCACGTGGAGAAGGGAAGGCTGCTGGCACCAAACGTCATGGAATTCACCAAAAGGCCAAAGTGGGAGGAACACAGGGCACGGCAAACCAGGATCTCCTCCCTGTGCCAGCCGTGCCTTGCAGGAAAGCATTGCTGGGAGTGCCACCAGGAGCTGGGAGAGGAGCTGAGCCAGTGCCCGGAGGATCAGCCCATTCTGGGTCCTCACATCCCCTCCCTGCTATGCCTGAGCCTGGGAATTCACATCCCTGGGATGCTGGGCACAACTGGGGACCAGTTTCACCCTTGCAAGGCCCCCAGCAGCCCAGCCCCTTCTGATGCTGCCACAGCACCAACACAGGGATCTGCTCCTCTGCAACAATTTTTCCTCCTTGCAAGGGCAAGGAGCAGCCGGAGCAGCCACAGCTCGGGCAATTAAACCCCCTCATCCAATTACAGGTTTCTCTGTGCCAGAGCCAAGCCACGCAATTCCCAAATTGCTGTCAGGGTGAGGGCTGCTGGTGCTGTAGCCTTGCCCAGCCACTCCATCAGCCCAGCAAGGGCTCTCTCCTTGCTGCCTCTCATCAATCCCAGCCAGCTGGGCTGAGGGATCCAGATCCTGGCTCCAGAGCAGGGCTGGGAGGTGGGCAAGCTCACTGGGCCCTGCAAAAAACCCCACAGGCTCCTCAGATTTTCCTGTGAGAGGCAGGTAAACCTTTGCCGTGGTGCAAAGTCTCCAGACAGGAATTTCCAGCGATGGGAAGAGTGGCACCGATGCCTGGGGAGAAATTTGGGGTTGGGAGGCTGAAGAGAGTCCAGAAGCATGGGTGGAAGTGGTTCTTGAGCCCTTCGAGGTGTTAATGGTGGTAACGGAGGTGGGAGTGAAAGGCAGTGGAGAGGCTGAGAGCTGGCTTGGAAAGGCAACAGGAGTGGAGAGGGAAATTAGAGGAAAATGAGTGGGAACAGGAAAAAAAACCTGACAAGAGCAAGGCAGGAGTGCGGATCCAGGAGGGAGAGGATGGAGAGGCTGCACACCAGGTGCCAGCGCAGCGGGAGGAAGGGAACAGAGCAGGAGTGTGACGGGAGAATAAACCTCAGCAAAACCAGGATGTGACGAAAAACCCCTCCAGAAACACAAAGGGGGGGGTGTAAATCCAACACCAAGCCAGTGCAATGCTCCAAACTCACCTTCCCTGTGCAACCCGGCGTCAGTTTGCCCCATCTGCCCATCAGCAGATGGTCCCAGTGTCCTGCCCTCACAGACCCACACCAGACCAGTCAAGATCTGTGTGTTTATCCCGGGAATGTGGCATCCCACCTAAGTCAGGCTTCCTGCTCCATCAGCCCCAACAGCTTCTCCTGCCTCTCACAACCTGCCTGGTTCCTGTTTGGGGCATTCACCATCCCCTCACCCCTCATCTGCCTGTGGGTTTAAGCCTGCCCAGCAGGGAAGGGATCTGATGGAAAAACAGGTTATTTAGCCAAACTGCTCAGAGGAGATAACCAGGGATCCCCACAGGAGGCACCTACCGGCACCTTCAAGAGGCGATGGAATTATCAGGGGGAGGGGGACGAGCCGGGCTCGGCCTCTAGAAAGCACCTGATTGTGTGTCATATGTCAGGCAGCCACCCAAAGCTGGAGCACATGCTGTGGGATGAGAAGAGGAGCCAATTAGATTGATTAAAAATTGGCTGGAGTGCAGGAACAGGAGCGGAGCTGCCAGCGGGGGAAGCGGCCGCAGGCAGAGCGGCCGTGGCCACCCAGCCTTATAAGGAGGTTTCTTTCCCCATCCTGAACATCACTAACCTCGGGAAGGGCTCTCTGAGGAGAGCCCCAGAGCCGAGAGGGTTAACAGAGTATAAAATCTGGGCTCCAGGGATGGCTGTGGGCTCGAGGGGTGATGTACCTGCCGCGGGGAGGGCTGGGCACAGCGACCGCGCTGAGCGCGGGCCCACGTGCTGCCCTGTTTATGCCGCCGTGGAAGGGCGTCCAGCACCGATCCGTCTTCTGTCCACGTGCTGCAGCAGAGCTCTGCTCGGGATCGTGGCAAGGTTTACGCTGGGCAGCAGCAGCTTGGAGGGTAACACAAGCCCTGGCCACCCAGCTCCAGGGGGTGAGTCGCACAGCCCAGACGCTCCAACCACAGGGCTGCCCCCCAAGCCCCATTCCTACTCGGGGGGTCTGTGGCCTCAGATCACCACACCCTGAAGGTTTCCAGACTGCTACAAAAACACCCCAAAACTCTTTCTGAGAATTAAGGAGGTTTTTTTTCCCTCTTGCAGCTGCCCAGCTGTGAATCACCCTCTGGTTGTTCCCGCCCCTCGGCTCTCTCAGCCTGGTTCCGTGTCCTGCAGGCTGGATGCAGCAGCTTGTCCTGGTGATGCTCCAGGGTGGGGCCCGCTCACATCCTGCCAGGACAGGAGCTTAGCAGCTCACAGATGGATCCAGACAAAGCCCACCTTCACCCTCTGCTGCTTCATCCCAAACCGAGGACCCCACACACACATTGCACCCCCCTCTCCTGGCCAGGAGGGACTCACTCCCCACCTTAGGCACCAGCTGCCTCCCTGCCTGTCCTCCCCAGCCCCACAGGAGCTCCAGCAACGGCGATGCTCCCGGCTCCTTCCTCACCTTTCCCACACCCAGGCCACAAGCTCTCAGTCCATCACCAGGGGTGTCACCTGTGCTGCCAGGCAGGGACAGCACGGAGCCGTGTCCTCGTCCCCAGCACAGGGGCTGGCGGGTGGCAGGACCCAGCAGCTCGGGCACAGCCCCCAGGGAAGGTGGACAACTCGTCCTGCACCCAAGGGACACAGACGGGGAGGGATGTGTGTCAGGGGGGCTGCCAGCCCATGGGGAATCCCGTGCCCACCATTCCCAGGGGCTGCTCCCTGCTCCTGGCACGCTCCTCTGCACGAGCCACTTATCAATGACCTCCCTGTGTCCTGATTCCATGGCCTCTGTCACCATCACACGGGCAAAAACCCCACTGCTGGTGTTGATAGCACCAACAGAAGCCACAGTTGAGCCCCCCTGGAGGAACTTTTAAAGACCCTCAGCACGATCCCACCCTAAGGAGGAGGCGCAAAAGCCCCTCAACTGCCTGCAGGAAGGGCCCGAAGCTCCCAGGAATCTGCTCTGTGCCGGGTGGGATCCACACCAGAAGGGAGACACATGTCCAGGCCGGGATGGGGGTGAGCCAAAGGCTCTGTACGTGCTGTACAGCTCCATCTGCTCCGTCAAGGCCAAATACTGCCCTGGTGCTCTGGGTACGGCAGAGCTGAGCCCCAGCCCGTGCTTCCGTGATGCTCATGGAGAGCTGGGAGCTGCCTCCTTTAATTCGGTCAGGGAATTACGATTTTTCACTAGTGCCAGTTGCTGTACATGGAAAAGCAACTCCAGCAGCTGCAACAGCCGCCGCTGCTGCGGCGCCTGCACAGGTGATGCCTTTTCCAAAGGGGCAGGACATTCCCTTTCCCCAAGGACATGGCAGCTTGGCTGCGTGCCACAGGCTCTGTATGGATCATGGATCACTGCAATAAACCAATGTGGATCCACATGGATACACACCTTGCCCTGCCTCTGACCCCCTCCTGCCATGCTGGGTGCTGCGGAGGACACCTTTGCCCTCCAACGCTCACAGCCCGGGATTGAGGAGTGGGAAGGGGGAAAGGATGATCCCCAGGAAGGAACAGGATGAAGGAAGGAGCTGAGATGCTCCCGGCAGAGCATCCCAAACCCTCACCCTGACGGGCGCAGGGAAAGAGAGTTTTCCTGGAGGAAAACAGCCAGGCGCTGTGCAGGAGGCTCCGCAAACGCGCTGCGGGCGCTGGGAATGAGCAGCGAATTCCCAACACCTAGGAAAGCCCAAACCCGAGCCCAGTTTTTGGGAAAGCTCTGCCGGTCCGCGATGTGGCCCCCGTGCAGCCGGGGACCCCTTGGGCACGGGAAAAACCCCCGCGGGACGAGCCCCGGCCGCAAAGTGTCCACGCGGGGAACTCGAGGGGAGGGAAACTCGGTGCCCTTAAACGCCATGGCCTGGGGGACAGCGGGGTGATGTTCCCCATCCCGGCTTTCTGAGGGACACGGGAGGGTCGGTCCCTCTGCCCGGGAAGAAGCCAGAGCGGAGGTACCGGGGGGACGCCCGGGGATGCCGGAGGGGTACCGGGGAATGCTGGAGGCATGCGGGGCATGCCAGAGGGATACCGGAGGGATGCGGGGGTGCCAGAGGGGTGCTGGCGGTTTACCGGGAGATGCCGGGGGGATATCGGGAGGATGAGGGGGAAGCCCCGTCCTACCTGTCTTGCCCACGGCGCTCTGCCCCAGCACGACGAGGCGCAGGGTGCGGGCCGGGCTGAGGCTGACGGAGCGGCGCAGGGGCCGCGGGAAGCTCATCCCGGCGTCGGGCCGGGGCTGCCCCGGGCTCCGCCGCCGTCCCCGGCGCTGCTCCACCGGCTCCGCCCCGGGGGCCGGGCTGGGCTCAGCCCCGGGCGGGCGCGGCTCATGCCGCCCTCCTGCTCCTCGTTCTCCTCCTGCCTCCTCCTACCCCGTCCCGGAGGCTCCTCGGGGGTCGTACCTCGGTCTCCCCGCACGCAGCAGCCCCGGACGCTTCGCAGCCGGCCGGGAGAGCTGCTCACCCCAGAGGGGCAAAGCCAAGGCTGGACGGGGCTTGGAGCGACGGGGGCCGGTGAAAGGTGTCCCTGTGCATGGCAGGGGTGGAACCGGGTGGGCTCCGAGGGCCCTTCCAACCCAAATGACCCTGTGATTCCATGAGCCTAGGAAAGGGAGGAAAGAACAGAGAAGTGGTGTAACAAGTCCCCAGCCAGGGAACCACGGCCAGGGTGCTGCCTGTCCCCAGATCCCTGCCTGAAATCATGATTTCCTCCACGCCTGTGCATAAGACAAATTAATAAAGATGAGAGAAGGTAGATCAGCCTTTCCCCTCATCTCCCCTTCCCCTCGACCACAAGCGGGGAAAGGAGTGAATCCCGGCTCCAACACAAACCTCTGACTAAATCCCCATGGATATCAAAGAGCAAGGACTCCACTCCAGGCCTGGAACCAAACTTGGTGTGTTTTGGTGCAGCAGCATCACCAGGCTGTTAACCAGCAGTGTAAGGGTGTACCCAGGAACAAGGTGCGCAGGTAACGAGTGAACAGCTTGGAGCAGTAGCTGGAGCGGGCAGGGATGTGTGTTGGGTGTCCTGGGAAAAAGGGAAAAGCCTGGCCTCGCCTCAGCTGTCTCCATCAGACCCCAGGACGCCGCTGGCCTGTGGGGTGCAGATCCCAGGTGACACCAGTGCTGCAAACTGTGCAGCAGAAGGGACCCGGCCGAGAGCGTGAAGCCCTCAAATGCCCACACCAGGGACTCCGTCCCTTTTCCAAAGGCTGCAGCCATTTCTCTGGCACAGGGATCTCTGTGTGCCCATCTCGGGTGACTTGGCACTCGTGCTCGAGGGAACATGAACCCACCTGGTATTTATAGCCCGTATCGGGTGTCCAGAGGGAACACTGCCGGTGCCTACGGAGCTGTCAACACTCACCCAGCCCCGGAGGGTTACCAGGAGCACAGCTGCCAGCAGGATTGGTGCTGGAGAGGGGCCCTGGATAACACAGGGGCTGCTGTGGGGAGCCTGGAGAGAGAGCAGACCTCACCCAAAACCCCCCCTTGCCATCACGTGTGTCTCCCTGTGCATCAGCCACTGGCAACAGCCCTGCTCCAGCTTCCCCAAAGACTCACGACCACATCTGGGGCCCAGAAAACACCAGCAAGGCAGTAAGCCTCGGATTTCGGGACAAAAGCTGATTCCCAGCTGGGGAACGGCGGGGTGTCAAGAAAAAGAAGTCTCCGTTATGATCCTTCCCTATTTTTAGCCCCATTTCCTACGGAAATGAGATGTCTGCAATCAAGTCCTCTTCTTGCCTGATCCTCTGCAACACCAGTTTTAACACATCGCCTGATTTCAGGCGAACGAGGGATAAGCCACGGAGAAAATCCTTTTCCTGCGAGTTGTGCGACAAAAAGAGTGGCCAAATTTCACGGAAAAGCAACTCTTGCTGTTTTTGGAAGGCAGGAACTGGCCGGCAGGTTCCTGGCTGGGGGAATCCAGGGTAGCGATCCCTGCTGCTCCAAGGGACGCTGCCCTCGTGCTGGAAGCCAGGCAGTCACACCTCGACCTGCCTCAGTTCCAAGGGCATTAACAGGGCACGGATTTGCAGGGATGAGGGGACAAAGGGACAAGAAGCACGGAGTTAAAATGGAAGCCCCCTCGGGGAAATCACCTCACCTCCCCTTACAGCACCCCCAGGACCAGGCTGGATCGGATCGCTATGACCCTCCGATCCAATGCCAGCTGCTCCAGAAAAATATATCCCCGGATTCTTTAGGAAAAGGTCAGCGTGGTGGGGTGGGGGGGTTGTGTCCCTGACAGCACGTCTGGGGACTTCGCAGAGAAACTCCTACTCCTCACGCACGGATCTCCTTGGCATGGTGGGAGCCACATGTGTGTTCCCACAGGAACACTCAGCGCCACGTCCCACGTTTGCCAGGGAATATTTGGCTGGGTGACAGTGGAAACAGGACTTTATCATCTGCCATCACTGAGTAAGCCACCTGTGGCAGAGCCAGGTGGGAGAGGTGCAGGGGATATTGTTTTCTGCTGAAATATTTGTGGTCGGGCCATTCCATACTTGCCGGGTTTTAAACACGTGGAGTCTGCTCTGGGAAAGAGGCCAGGGGCTCCCATGAGTCACGGCCCTGCAAACAAAAAAATCAGCTGAAACGAAAAGTTGGCCTAAAGCAAAGAACCAAATCTCCTCGGGCTGCAGCCTCAGATCGAGGGGGTCCTGATCCGTACTCCAAACCACTTCCCTACTGGGTCGTCAGCTATTTGACAGCTGCCAAAAAAACCTGAACCTCGTTGTTTCTGAAATAGAGCAATGGTGTGTTTTTATTTAGGAAAGGGAAATAAAATAACAGCAGCCCCTTTTCTCTACGTTAGCTGCTCCAAAGGCACGGGATGCCAGCAAGTCCATGCAGGAGCCAACCCCAGTTCAAAAGTGACCAGAGTATCTCAAAGCATCTCACAAGGTTTAGCTGCTCTCCTGAGCCTCCATTTCAAGGGCTCCAACCTGTTTCCAGCTCATCCATCACATTTAATTGTCACTCACTAATGACTGCCCAGACATTCCCGCTGCCAGGAGAGTTAATGCCAGATGGAGCCATCAGAGAACGCTCCCCAGGGACGTAACCAAAGCCATGCTGCCCTGTCATTAAACATATTTTGGGCTGTTACAGCAAACCCAGCACCCCCCAAGGGTCCTCCCAGCCGTCAGGCCCTCACCTTCCTCGTGCCCTCTCCGTGGACTCGCTCCATTCCTTCCGAACCCAACCCCTGACCCTGCTGCAGCCGTGAAACCACGTTCACATCCAGGACGAGGCACAGGAGCAGGGGCTCGGATCCCAGCTGCTTCGCCACGTGCTATAAATAGCAAGAGGGAAAACAGATGAAAGGCCCTGAGCCCCAGCACTGCCCACCCAGGCGCTCCGGCTGCAGCTGGACTTCTCCATGCGGGACTTGCATCAGCCCAGACCCGCTGGGGAAGCATTCCCTTTATTTTACTAATAAAAGGCTGGGTTTTAGGCCACGGGAGATGACAAAACCTCTAGCACAAGAGAAATCCAACCAACTCGGGGTTCCTGTTGTCCCCTTCTCTCTGTCACCGAAGCGGATTCCGAAGCGCGTCTGGATCACGCTGAGAAAATAAATCTGGCTCCACGTCAGAGTTCAAAGACGCCTTCACAAAGCTGTCAGGGAAAAAAAAACACATGGAAGGGACACATTAACAGCATTTCCCCCCTCCCCGCCCCAGGGCCTGAACAACATGTCCCGAGAGCTTTCCAAGCTGCTTCACCACTGGATAAACTAGGGCAGCCCACGGGCTGGCAGAGCGCGTGATCCACATATCCTAATGGAGCTGCCAAAATCCCTTTGCTGCCCTGTGGGTCCCCAAGAGAGTGTCCTGAGCTTTGTTTTCCCACAGGAGCTGGCTGGTGGGAAGGAGGGCACCGCCACAGACCACGTCTGCCACGCTCCCTCCAGCTCCTCACCGCAGGAAGCTTCCCACCACGGGAATGGCTTTGCCTGGAAAGCTGGTTTTAGAACACAGAGCAACGTGCCGAGGGAAGGGAGAGGAAGCCCATCGTGGAGGTAATTTAAACCTCCAGAAATGCTGCAGGAAGAGATCCCGTGGGATGACCAGGAGGGGCTGTTTCCCCTTCAATCATGAGGATGATTTCATTGGCAGGATGTGAAATCCAAGTCCAAGCCCCTCGCAGGTGCAACATCTGAAGCACTGAAAGGGTTTGGAACAGGATCAGCCTTTGAAGTGATGGAAACCTCACTCCGAAGCAGCTGGACATGAGGGGGAGGGAAAAACCTGCAGCCACAAAGGAATTCAGATGCCAAAGGCCACTCTTGGAAAGGACAGAGGAGCAAGTCAGGGCTGGGCTCAGCGATCCCTCCAGGGCACACAGGAAATTAGGGATTCAAACACCTCCCTTGGCTCCTCCAGAGACGGGAGGGCAGGAGGGACTCTGGGAGGACACACACCTGGGATCCAGGGAGCAGCAGGGCTATGGATCCACTCAGCTGCCCCCAGGCACTCCTGCCCAAAATGGGGGGGACGCCAGAGCGACGTGGGCCAGAGCAGAGCCGGCACTGCAGCAACGGCACCTCCTGAGTAACTTCCGACAGCTATTCCCAAGCAAACCTTGCAGCTGGCAAGAAAACAACGCTTCCTCAGTATGGGAAATGTCAGAGCTGCGCAGCCAGTTGTCCTGCTGCCGTGGAGCCCTGCCGGAATTCTTGGAAAGCACGAGAGGAGCAGCACAGGCAGTGGCTTTGTGGCCAGCGGGCAGGGCTCAGCGCTGGAATTCGCTCAGATTCCCAGCAGATGCCCTCTGCTCCAGCTCTCCAGCCTCCTTCCAGGGGGGACAGACGCCACAGGGGTGGCCAGAGCCCAGGCCTGGTTCTTGTCTGACCGACGTGGATCTAACTCTGGGCAAAGTATCTCAAATTCCACCCGGATCCGACGTGATGTTCTGTCCTAACAGATAAATTTCCACCACGAATCAGTACAAACCTGCTTTGGAGAGAAATTCCTCTTCTTAACCTATGTAAGTGCTATTTAGCACAGGGAAGAGGGTCACAAGGATCATTCCCCAACACATGAAGCCACATGGAGACCTGTGACTTCTCCATGGAAAACCGGGGATCCCTGCTTCCACCTGGAATTGCAAATGGAAAGCACTGTTTTTTGTTTTGTTTTGTTTTTTTTGTTTTTTTTTTTAAATTCCCCTGAAGCAAACGTAAAAACAATCCCCGTTTCCCTCAGTCTTAATAAGCAATTCCAATAAAAAAAAAATGAATACTTGGCTCTAATTTTCTATCATAAACTTTTCAAACAAAAAAAGACTTTCTGATAGTGGTTGATTTTCCCTTCCTGCATTTTTCTCCCCCAAAACGCTGCGAAACCACCCTGATTTTGTATAGTATCTGGCTTGGATCAGAATTACATTCCCAAGGGCTTTTTGGGGGATCAGTTTTTACAGAACTTAAGCCACCTGCTTTTCTTTTGACTCCACACAGGCCTCTTCCCTCCGTATTTCCAAGCCCTGCATCTCTTGTTATTTCCGAGCGTTCCTTCCTAGCTGGGAAGGACAGAACATTCCTGCTACACCCCCTTAAAGCCAAGACATGCTGTTTCTTAGCCCCAGCACCTAAACACAGAGGGACTGAGGGTTTCCAGTCCAATTCCTTCAGCTGCTTCCGCTGTGGATCAGCAACAGCCCGTATCCGGAGGGAGGCACCTCGTGCCAGCCCACAACACCCTCTGCCTGCTGCTGGGATCTGTGGGCCCAGTGTGGAACTGGAATCACCTGTGGGAGAAGGGGAGAGGTGGGAGATGATTTTTGGAGGGGTCTTCCCACCCATTCAACGTTAAGAGCTTGGGAACAAGGACGCGACGATCCAAGCCGCCCACCAGCTGTTTAAAAACTGGGTGTCCAACCTCAGCAGCAGGGAAGGAACAGCATTCCCAAGGGCTATCCGTGCCAGAGGATCCCAAGCAGGAAGGGGTGAGTCAGCCTCTGCAGATCCAGCTCAACCCAGGCCCACCTGGATCCTCCTCTGGCTCAAGTCAGGCAGGTGAGAAGCAAACTGGCACCTCCAGTGACCTCCCGAAGGAATGGTGAGACTGGACACCCAGGACAAGCCCCAGGTGGATCCAAACCTCCATTTCCTTCAGCACAGGGTCCTGGCAACCTCAGTCCCAGGAGGAGCCACCGTGGCGGGGCACAAGGACATCCACCATGGATTTCCTCCCGGTCTGAAGGAAGATATTCCCTAGGGAAGTGACAAGGTGAGCAGGGCCCCCCGTCCCTTCCCGTGGTGACTGTAGAGAACCCCATAGCTACCCCCAAGAGCCCGCTGAGAACTCCACGAAAATCCTTCTGGTTGATATCCAGCCCAGAAACACCTACAGGCCTTGGCTGGATACACCTGGATACACCCGGCCTTGCATGTGCTGCTCAGAGAGGGACACGCAGGCAAGGAAAATACCAGGACCTAGACACTGGAATACTCAGTAGGTCAAAACCCAGCTCTGAGAGAGGCACAAACCCCTCCTGAGCGACTGGTGTCTTATTTGAAGTGTTACACACGCAGACAATGCAGCGCTGCTCACCTCCAGGAGGGCAACTTCCCAGCTCCATTTCCCACTGCTAATCCTTAAGAAGGATTCTCACCACTTGCCACGACCTGGGGGTGGATTTGGGACCCTGCGGTCACCCTGTTTCACAGCTCTTTTCAGTCCTGTGGGCTGTGGGCCACGCTGTACCCCAGGGCATTCCCTGAGGCCACACAGTGCCAGGAATTAGGTGACCAGAGCTTTTCCAGAGCCTGAATTCCCAAAGCTCACAGAGGGGCGTGGAGGCAAAAGGACCCATCAGGCATGAAGAGGCTGGACAGCCAGCCACGGATGCCAGGTGTTTAAAACTCCCAGCAAATAAACACCATCGAGGCTGAAATGACAGCTTAAAAAAAAAAAAAAAAATTTCATTATTTTCAAGAGACAGCACACAGAAGTTTCCACTTCCCACTACAGCCACAAGTCCAGAACTTTCCAGCGCTGAGGCAGTTTTATTTCCGTGGCTGCCTGGAGCAGTGACGCTTCCCAGCCACACCACACCCCCATCAGTCAGGACAAACACGGGTAGATTTCGATGGTGTTGATCCGGAGGACGGTCTGGGGGTTCGTAATGACTGAAAGAGAAGGAAAAGGAAGGGGGGGGGCAAAAAAAAAAATGGATCAGGATCAGGTGACAGCGCAAAGCCGGTGCCCACCTGGTCCCAGGGCTCCTGGAGGGCTGTGCTGGCACACAGCTGCATTCCACGGGGATGGCACGGCCAGGAGGTCCCAGGGCTCCGAGGCTTTACCACCCATTCCATACAAAAACAGCCGTGATTTTCTCCCCCCCTCAGAGAAAGGAGAGTCACCTGGCACCCAAAACCTGCCCCAGGGCCCTGCTGGGGCTCGCTGGTACCTGTGACGGCACAGCCAGTGTTTCAGGCTTTGGGAAGAGAACAGGGTTGCTTTCCAGCCCAGGAAGTTCATTGCCAGCAAGGTCAGGGAACACAAGGTGCTGGACTGAGGGAACAGTAAATCCTGGTGCCCCGTGGGCACACCGGGGGCAGTGGGCTGTGCCCTGGAGGGGCTCTGGGGACACGGAGAGCAACCTTCCTCGGACCCTGGTGCCACAGTACCTCCCCCTCCCACACCCAGCACCGACCAGCAGAGGAGGACGTGTGTTCTTTCCCTCTTACTTTTCTTCCTTTGATAGTTGTGCCTCTTCCAGAAGCGCATGTTGATTTTGGGCCACGACTCTGTCTTCTCAATCACTGTGGCCTCCACACGGACCAGGTCTTTCCTTAAAAACAACAGAAAAAGTGATGCTTTTAATCTCCTCCTTCTGCTGGGCAGCAGGTTTCTGGGAAAAAGAGACACAGGGGTAACACATCCTGCCTGACAGAGGCAGATCCTGCCTCCACAGCCCAGACCCATGGAGATTACGGAGTCACCACGGGAGGACAAAGGCAAAGCCAAAAGCCTCCAGGTGCCGTACCTGGATCAGGTGATGTGACACAGTTCACAGAGCAGAACTTGCCTGTGATGTGAGGGCTGAGATCACTCCACCTGAGGAGGCAGGAACGAGAGGAACCTGCAGGAACTTGTGGGATTGTAGCAAGACAAGCTCCCCTGGCACCTTCAGGTGATCTCATGTGTCCTGCTTTGCTTTTGGGACAGGTTCAACCCCACCCACAGCCCCCTTCTCCTGGTCAATGAAGAAATCCTTCCTCCTCATCTCCTGGTCACCACACGAGTCCTTCCTCCTTCTCTAAAGCATCACAGACAGCTGGAAAAAAGTCTCACCTCACTCACCTGAGCAAGTCACGGCAAACGTTCAGTGCCCTGGGGTTCATCCCACTGTTCCTGGCAGGAACAACAGCCAATGCCTGCTGGAGCAATTCCCTCCTCCTCCTCCTCCCACACGCCTCTTGTGCCTCCCACTCCTGCTCTGTCCTGTTTGTTTACGGCAGGTTTGGAAGAGCAGATGGGGGGACTCCCTGAGGATTGCGGGCACTGCTCTGGGGGAGCTCAGGTGAGGTCCCCCAAAGGCTCAAACTATCGCTGGATCTCATTTGTGCACGCGGCAATTCCCAGCCAGCACACTCCCCTCCTCCCTGAGCACGGAGACCAAGGGAATACAGCTTTTACTGCCTCCACAGGGGAGCAAAACCGGACTAATTCACCCCTCCGTGTCACCTCATGGACACACACCAACACCTCCTGCCCGCCCAGGGGTTTGCAGAGCTCAGAGAGGAGAAATCCACACCCCCCAAAAAAACCCCCAAAAAGAGCTCTGGGCTGTCCAGCTGCTGTCTGAAAGACTCCGGAGCTGGAGGCAGGACCAGCTCCCCGTCTGCACAGCCCCTCCTCTCTGGGTAGGTGAGAACCTCCAAAAAAGAGCCAGACTGGAGCTCTGGCCGGGGGGGGGTTTAGTCAGAGCGGCAGGGGAGGAGGAGCAGCCGCTCTTCCACGCACAGCACTGCAGAATGCCATTAAAAGCTCGTTAACTTTGCCACAGGAAGACATTTAAAAGACCATTTTGCTGACAAACTGCTCTGTCTGCACTTGAGGGGGACAGAGGGGGAAGCCCATCCAGCCTAAATTGTTCCAGCGAGGTCACTGGGAGGCCAAAGGCTTCAGACAGTCACCATCTCTCTTAAGATCCACCCCGGGGGTGTGATTAAATCAGAGACTGAATCCTGGAGGGAGGAGGAAACCGATATATCTGCAGTTAGCAACTAACCCAGAAGGAAGCAGACATAAAAATCTAGATTTTAAGAGACCAGTGGGTGACCTCGGCACCCCAGCTCCAGGATGTGATCCAGATTCAGCACTACTGAACCACACACAAGCCCTGAAACGCTGAGGGAGAAACCAGGGAGTAAAACCACACTCCAGCCACGGTTTACCACTGTAATTTGGGAGCCAAACTTCCTGGATTCAAGGCCCTGGTAAGCCCTTCTCTGTTGGACACGGCACCAGGAACTGCTGGTGAGAGGCTGAAGCACAGCAGAAACCAACTTGGCTGGTGACGAGCACGTGAACAGAGAAAGTTCTCAGCCAAACAGAGCCCAAGGGAAAAAAAAAATAAAAATCTCTATCAAACGTTTTAGGTATGATTGGAATGTCCATAAAAATAAGAAGGGGGTCACACATTTCCCAGAGCCCGACACAGCTGAGCCTGCTGCCTTCAGCAGCAAAATGTTTCGTGGCTAAGCACAGGGGTGGGATTTTTGCAGGAGGTAAAAATAAAAAAAACCACGCTGAAATCTCGTGGATCCGAGCTGGGCTGGAAGGTGTTGTCATGAGGCAGGGAAAAGAAGATCCAGGCAAGCTACGGCCCCACAGGATTGTAACTCTTGGAGGTCATAATTCCAGCTGCCAAGCTCGCTCCCTTGCAGGACTGAATCCCAGCCCGGCAGGCTGTGACAAGAACAGCTCCAAGGCCTTCAGCATTTCCACTGCAAACACGGGCAGGGAGCAGGGGAGACAGGCTCACCCAGAGGAAAAATTCCCCATCAGCTGTATTTTGTCTCGGAATAAGCCAGACTCTCTCGTGGAGGCACCTTTCCCTCCACTCAGGTCTAACACGGGCTCGTGCCCTCGTGCCGGGCGCGGCATCCACCGACCCGGACAAACAGGGAGCCCAAGGGATTCCAGGGCGGGAGCCAGCCAGGAGCTCTCCCAGAATAGCCTCCACCACGCAGATATGGGTTGGGGCACTGCTGTTTTGTCAGGGTTTGAAGGGAGTGTCATCCCCAGAGGTTTCACAGAGAAGCAAACCACGGCCAGCTGCCTGGGAGCTGAGGGGGTGAAGTGTCTCAGGCACTGCGAGCACTCACTGGGGTGTTTATTTACAAAAGGACAGAAAAAACACACTGCCTGTGTTCTCATCCAGCCCCTTCTCTCCTCTCCAAAGTGTCTGTGGCTTTAGGGAATTGTGTGGGAAAACTGCAGCTCATGCTGCTGGTGACACCCTTTCCTTCCTCCTTTCACCTTTCCCTCCTCCTTTCCCCTTTCCTTTCTCTCTTCTCCCTTCCCTTTTCTCCCTCCCCTTCTTCTTCCTCCCTTCCCTCAGCCATAACTGTACAAATAACTCCTAAATACCCAACAGCCCCTGAGAGAGACTCAGCAGTGAAACCACCTGAAACCAGGTGGTTTTTCTAGCCTGAACCTAAAAGCCACCAAAAAAGTAATTCCCAAGGTGTCCAAGCTCCTCCTTACCTGGCTGTTCTCTGCCACAGTTAAAGCCAAGGCCTAAATGGGTGGTTCACCCACAGCCAGGGCTCCCAGGTACTCTGAGCACCTGCAACACTCCTTATCCTGTTGTGTTTTCCCACTAAAACCTCCTGTCCCAGGGAGAACAACAGGCCAGGACTCTGCTTTTGCTGAGTAGTAACACCTGGTTCACATCCCCCTTCCCTTTGGACGGAAAGGAAAAGGCCAAGGAAGCAGGGGCTCTGTACAGCAAGTCCTACAGCGCTGGGAAGGAGACAGTGCCAAGGGACAAACTTCTCACAAGTTCCCTGACTGCTGGATTATGTGACTAAGGGGAAGGGAAAATTAGGAACACTAAAACTAAGGTTAAGGCCTGCTGGGGCAAGGCAAGGGCAAAAGGCAGCAGGTAAATAAAAACCCAGCTCAGACTGAGCGACGGAAAAGGATTTCTGGGGTATTCCAAGATGACCACCACCAAAATCAGGGTAAGGGAGTGAACAGGTGAAGAGAACAGTGAAGAGCAAGATTTTCTGGTCGTTCGTGCAAGGAGAAAAAGATCCAACTGAGGTGAATATCCTACAGTTACCTCAGAACTGGGGCTTTCTGCTCTCTGAGCACTGGTGAGGCAGAGAGTCAGCAGAGGCTGATGAGCTGTTTTAGTGGTGATTCTTTCAAATGGGCTGGGAAAAGAGCTGATAAATCCCAGTTTCAGAGAGTGCAGAGCCCTGAAGCCACGATTAAACACAAAAATGTAAGATAATTCCTTTGTGAAGCATCTTACCCCAGCAGTGGCCTTCCAATGAGAGTGAAGTCGTCAGCACCAACCAGCAAAACCTGGGGAAAATAGATCAGCCATAAATCACTGCTCATTGTCCCAGCAGAAATGCAAACAGGACCTTCCAAATCCTACAGACATAAGGGAGTCAGGCTGCCTAGGAACAGGCCTTCCCCACATTTCAAACCTGACACTAACTAGAGGAGTGGTGGGGAGAGCTGTTAACGGGCAAGAGACAGAGCCATTAGTCTTCCAGAGAGCTCATCCCACTAAAACGTACTGCAAAGTATCTTTCTCCGTGATCAGAACACACTGAACCTCTCTGTCCTGGCTCAGCAGCAGCTGTAAAAAATACGGAAAGCAATCAGGGAGGAAGAATAACCCGCCTCCTGTGGGATCTGGACAAATGGCAGCTCCCGAACCACTGGATTTTTATAGCAATTGCTGCAAATCCCAGCGGAGAAACACTTGCCTTTTTCTCCTCCATAAGGCCTCAAGATGGGAAATAAAGAAACGAACATCTGGAGGATTCACCACCCCAGGGACCTGCTGATTTGGGGCTTTTCAGTCACCATCTAAAGCAGCAGGCAGGATAAGAGAGGATACAGTGGGAAGAGGCAGCGCTTCACAGAATCGTCGAGGCTGGAAGACCTTCAAGGCCATGGAGTCCAACCATCAACCCAGCACCACCACAGTCCCCCCTAAATCACGTCCCCAAGTGCCGCATCGAGAGCCCTTTCTCCCAGGCTGCCTCTTTTCGCCCCGGATCCTCTTGCTGCAGTTAAAACCCACACAGAAATGGTCACGAGAAGTCCTGACTCTGGTTTTAGACGGATATTGCCAGAAAAATCCCCAAGGGGTTCTGGTGTTAGGCAAGTTCTCACCTTTACCCCCATCCAGACCTTTCATTCTGAGCTGCCCACACGACATAAGTCCCTCCTCTCTGTTTCCCAGGGATGTGGGGCACAGCTGAGGACATCCCTAAAAAGGTGCCTCAAAACTGGGCTTCAAAGCACAAAAACTTCCCAGCTCTCCTTAATTACCTGCTTGGGTCTAACAACCAACACAAACATGAAGCCAGCAGAATTCCACTCTACAATACTCCCTTCCAGTTTGGATTAATGAGCCTCTGCAAGATCCTGCTGGTTATCCCAGGCTGAGGATAAAGGTATGAATCGGATCTTGGCAATTCTCCCTTCCGTGTCCCATCCCTCTGCCTCCTCCCAGCCCAGTCAGATAAGGATCTTGCAGAGCCCTGAGGAGTGACAATCCCCCTCGGAGCCCTGCAAGGACTTAGAGGTTGGACTCTATGATCTTACAGGCCTTTCCCAACCTAAATGATTCTGGGATCTGAGGTGCTGGAGCCTCAAGGCAAACAGAGGCTTTTGCTGCTGCCTCTGGAAACAACAACTGTCATTTTCTTTTTTTGGGAGAGGTTCGGACAACAAAAATCTGTCTCCCCACAGAGCCTGGCACGGCTCACTCCAACCCCTGCAGAGCAGAAACCACAACAATATTATCACCAACTGAAACTGGAACAAAACCAAGGGACTGGAGCAAAGCAAAGAGCTGGAGTGAGGGCAGGAGACCCCAGGGGGACGGGGGTTTAAAACGGGCGAGGGGTTTTGGCCTCGAGGAGCGCCGGCAGGGAACCTGCTGGGGGGCACCACCTTTTCCAGCCGGATTCGGTCTCCACACTCAGCCTCCAGCACGTTGTCCATCATGATCAGGTCCTCACTGGTGATCTTCCACTGCTTGCTGGCGAAGTGGACGACGGCGAAGAGCCGCCCGTATTGCCCCGCGGAGATCATCCCGTTCACCTTCTGCACCACCTCTGCCGGCAAACCGCAGGGAAGGGTCAGGGCAGGACCCCCCCGGAGGTGGGGAACGCTGCCAAAACTGACCCAGCCGCTCCGCTCCCCTCCCCCAGAACTCTTCTCTCCCGGGAATCTCTCAGCAAGGATCAACAGCGGTGCTGTTTCCCAGGCGGGCGAGCCTCCCTTTCTTAAGTCTGATGCCCTATTTGTATTTTAGGTGCTGGCAAACCCACACACGAGTAAACATCTGGTATATACACTGTGTAGCTACTCTACGCTGCTGACTCTCTGCCTACTCCTCAGGCATCCCAAAACGTACTGTACTTGGATATAAAGCATTCCAGGAAGGAGCTCTGGTCCACGATTCCCACATGTGGAGGATTTCCTCCAAATTCTCTCCATTTTCAAGTTAATTTGCAGACAGCCCAGCCACTGAATAGTGCCCAAGGCAGGCAGGAACATCGGGAAGGGCTTGGCAAAGTACCAGGAAAAAGGGCTGCAGCATGTAACAAAGCCTGGCCTGAGAACTTGTACCTGCAGCGAAGACAAGAGAGAGCTGTCCCTCTCTCCTTCCCAGAAAAATCTCTTCCCACATGCACACAGAGTGGTGCCAGGAGCAGGACAGATGCCAGAGGCCATGTGTTTATCCTGCACACTCTCTGTGATCGGCTTCCTGGGCAGTGGCTCCAACCCCAGTTTTTATGGGAACACCAAAAGGTGTTGCTAAACGACACCATCCCACTGCCAAACAGCAGCTTCCCACTCTCCTGGGCTGCTCAGAAAAACAGGTTTTCCTCACTGTCCTAAAAAGTGGCTGAATCTCTCTTTTCTTGGAATGTAAACAGAACATCCCTTTGGGATAGACAGGAATCCAGCAGCCAGGCAAGCCCAACCCAATCCTTACAGGAACACTCGGAAAGGGTCCAAGTTTTCAAGCCAGAGGATACAAACTGTTAAAGGTAGAGGCAAGAACACAACCTATTTTTGCAGGGCACTAGTAGCTGCTGCAGCTCCCACCAGGATAAAGGGTGGTTGATAGCTCTTCCAACACCTCCAGTGCCAGGAAACATCAAGTGATTGCTGGCTTAGATCTCAGCACCACATGGAGCGACCCTTCCTAAAATATCCACAGCCAGCAGGAAATAAAAGGCAGAACTGAAATGCTCTCACTGCTGTTCCCTTTGGAGAAGCCCAGCCAGGAGATAATGATGCAAAGCTCATCACCAGCAGGAGGGATCCCATGAGAATCCATCAGGGATGGGGCCATCCACGAGGATGGGGCCCTGCTCCCCACAGGGCTCCAGGGACTCCAACTGCGCCGTTTGTGGTTCACTCCTGGGTTATGTCACACCCAGACAGGCCCCCATCTGTCACTTGAGTGATCCCAGGAGCAACAAGGAGGTAAGAATCGGGATCAAAACCGCCCGTGAGGAGGTGTGGAACTCCCTTCCTTACGTCCCACCTCTGCAGGTCTGTCCTGCGCCCACCACCCAACTGCTCCTCCTGGCTGGATGTTCTGTTTCATGCAAAAACATGCACCAGCTCCCCATGTGCCCACCATCCAACTGCTCCTGCTGGCTTTGATTTAGCCAGTAAATGGAAAATAACTGATTTCTCCTGTCCAAAAAAAAAAAAAAAGGCTTGTTTCATGCCTTTTTTTCTTTATTTGTTTGGGGTTTTTTCCACGTATTGTTTGATGTTTCCTGCCACATATCACACCAGGTGAGATTTCTCTGGGAATGTTACAAGCTGTCATAAACTAAGGGCAAATCATATGGTACCCAAATTTCCAAACCCAGCAGCTGGAGCACAATTCCAGTGACACTAAAACGCGTGAGAAATAAGACCAAAAATGTGAATAACACAAACTAGCTCCAACTGAATTTATGCTCAATCAGGCATCAAGGCAATGCTGGAGGAAAAGATTTGAGACTTTTACCTGCATGATACTTGGCTTCTTCCACTGGATCTGGAAGTTTTGGCACTTCAGGCCACGGGGGCGAAGTCAGGGAGGTCTTGGCAACAAGACTGCAAACGACAAGGTAAAATTCACTGCAGCAAACAGAGGCTGCCAAGAGACGTAAAGCAGGGAGAGGAAAGAAGGTAAAAGGAGTGGAGCAGAAATGGATTTTACTCACAAACACCTGACCAAAAGGCATCAGATTACAGTTAACAGCTAAGCAAGAACCTGTGATACCACAAAACTAAACTTAGATTTAAAGAGGAGGGAGATTTGCCTTGGAAAAAAATCCCTGAGGCGACCACAAAGGCCTTGGTTTCTGAAATCTGAGCATTTAATTGATTAAGTAAATACCATAGTATTTACTGAAGTTAGTAAATACCATCCTAAGAGAAAAAGTAAATGCCATCCCCACCACGAGTGGGCAGTTCATGTTTTCCTGCATGTTGAGACCCACACTTTGCATGAACAACACAGGATGCACCCACTGCATAAAATATTCAGGAATAAACAGGAGATCGAGTGAAAGAAGGCAAAATTGACTCAGAAATCAGTTCATTTACACTGTAATACCCAGCAAAACATCCCAGAGGGCTTCAATTTAACAGGAACTCACAGTACCCGTGAGCACATGACCACAAGCACTAAGGCCTCATGGGGTTTAGGGAGGATTTGGGGTGCTGTGCCAGAGGTACAGATCCAAGGATCTCTGATCCGTGAGGATCAGCGGGAAGATGCCGCCTCCCACACAAGGAACAGTAGATCCTGCTATTCCCTGCCACAGGAATTCTCTGCTCCTGCAGTGTCCCCTCCTGGCCACAGCCAGCAGCAGCTCGGTCCACTCCAACACGGGGAATGGAATAAAGGCACGACAACTGGCTCCCAAAGTGCTGGAAACAGCAAAGCCTGGAAGTTCCAGGTGTCCTGCAGTGCTTGGGCCCTTAATCCCACCTGACTGTGCTGTAAGTTTGGAATTCACTGGGTATCCCACCCGGGATGGTTTGGGTTGGAAAGGACCTTAAAGCTCATCCAGTCCCACCCCCTGCCCTGGGCAGGGACACCTTCCACTTGCCCAGGTTGCTCCAAGTCCTGTCCAACCTGGCCTTGGACACTTCCAGGGATGGGACAGAAGTTAAAAAAAAATGAAGGGAAGAATCCTTCTGGGAAAGGTGACTGAAGGCAGGCAGAGTCCAAAACACTGGGAAGCAACAGAGTGACCAAGGGGCAGACAATCTTCCTTCCCAAAGGAAAACCAGCTGCCCTCCCCAGCCCACTGAGAGAGATCAGCATTCCAGGCGGGAAAAGGCAAAGTGACACGACCCCTTACCCCTCCTGCGGTGACGTGCTCTGGGAACTCCGGTGCCGGACCGCGGCCGAAAGCAAGAAGGCTGAGAGGGAGACAGGGAAAAGAATGAAAATGGGCAGCAGCTGCTGGGCTTTGGCAGAATCCCAGAACCACTGAGGTTGGAAGAGCCCCCCCAGACCATCGAGTCCAAGCTGTGCCCAATCCCCACCTTGTCCTCCAGCCCAGAGCTCCGAGTGCCAGGTCCTTGGACAGCTCCAGGGATGGGAACTCCACCACCTCCCTGGGCAGCCCCTTCCAACCCCTGACAAGCTTCCCAACCCACCTGGGAAGAAGGATGCTGATGGAGTCTCTATTCTCCCCATCTCCTGGATTTTGCTGAAGGGTTTTTACCAGCCTATGAAAATCCGTGTCAGGCTGATTACCCTCTTTGTTCCCCTGCCTGTTGGGCTGTTCGAGGCTGACACCGGGAAAGGCCTGAGCGGCTCCTTCCACCTCTGCAGCGGGGAGAGCTCCAGGGCTCGTCCATCGGGTGCACGGCACGGACACACCGGGGCCAGGAGTCGACAGCGGAGACCCCGATCAGCTTCCTTCCTTCCTTGCTTCCATCCCAGCAGCAGGCAGAGCATCTTCCTTGCTTCCATCCCAGCAGCAGGCAGAGCATCTTCCTTCCTTCCATCCCCGTAGCAGTCAGAGCATCTTCCTTCCTTCCATCCCCGCAGCAGTCAGAGCTCCTTCCTCTCCTTTCTTCCCCACTCCCCAGCAGCAGGCACAGCACCCTCCTTCCTTCTTTCCCTCCCTCCCTCCATCCCAGCAGCAGAGCCTCTTCCTTCGTTCTTTCCTTCCTTCCGTTCATCCCAGCAGCAGGCGGAGCTCGCTCCTTCCCTCCTCCCTCCCCAGTCGCCCGTCCCGTCCCGTCCCCGGTCCCCTCTCACCTCCGGCCCGCCGCGCTCCC
>VXAY01000778.1:78180-90327 GCA_013399855.1 Oxyruncus cristatus | reverse complement strand
GGGGGAGGGTGGGGACAGGGACCCGTTGTCACCCCCGGGCATCTGGGGGACCCTCCCGCGAGACCCGCTGTCACCTATGGAAACCCTGGGGGACCCTCCCCTGGGACTCACGGTCACCTGCGGAAACCCTGGGGGATCCTCCCCCGGGGCCTGCTGTCACCCGTGGTAATCTGAGGGACCATCACCCGGGCCCCTCTGTCACCTGCGGAAACCTCGGGGGAACCTCACCTGGGCCCTCTGTCACCCGTAGGAACATGAGGGACGCTCCCCTGGGACCCTCTGTCACCTATGGAAACCCTGGGGGACCCTCACCCAGGACCCGCTGTCACCCGTGGGAAACCCTCCTGTCACCTATGGGAACGCAGGTGTAATCCCTCCTTTCTAACCAGCCCGTCCCAGTAGGAAACCACCCCACAGGGCTCTGATCTGTGGGAAACCCTGCTGGACTCACCCCTGTAGGACCCGCTCACCAGTAGCCATCCCCTCTTAGACCCCCGTGTTGGGGGTGCAGACCCTTACCCAGCCAAGATGATGGAGGTGCCAAGAGCCAGGACAAGGTCATTCCGCTCTGTCGCCTGGAGCCTTGAGCCTCGACCTCATCCCAGTGGTGTTCACCCCTGTGTGTGGTTCCCAGGGCATGGCAGGAGAGCGTCTCCCTGAAGGAATTGCAGCGGAGAGGCGTCTGCTTGCTCAAACTCCAGGTCACCAGCCAGAGAACCGGCCTCTACGGGCGTCTCCTCGTGACATTCCAGCCCAGGAAATGGGATTCAGACTCCGAGCTGCCCTCCAACAACTTTGGGCCTGGTAAGGGGCATTCCTGTCTTTCCAAAATTAAAAATCAGGTCACAGAATCCTGGAACGGTTTGGGTTGGGAAGGGACCTTAAAGCCCATCCCATCCCACCCCCTGCCATGGGCAGGGACACCTTCCAGTAGCCCAGGTTGCTCCAAGCCCCGTCCAACCTGGTCTCGGACACTTCCAGGGGTGGGGCAGCCACGGCTTCTCTGGGCAACAACACATTTCCCCCCCTTCACGCTCTCCAAACTTGCCTTTGCAGGGGACATCGTGGGGCTCTACGACTCTGCTGGCCAGGGTGACCCAGTGGCCACTGGCGTCGTGACACGTGTCACCTCCAAGGCAGTGACCGTGGCCCTGGAGGAGCCCCGGGATGGGGAGCGGGACCTGGACCACGAGCGCTCCTTCCGCCTGCTCAAGTTGGCCAACGACGTCACCTACAACAGGCTCAAGAGGTCGGGGCTCCCCCGGGGTCCCCCTGCTCGGGAGGGGTGGGAGAGCCACGTCAGAACGGCCACGTTTAGTCCCACACACTTCCCAGTTTATTCACTAGGCTTGGCTTCTCTCCTTTCCCATCTCATCCCTCTTACTCCTACAGCCGACCCGCTGAGGGGAGGTATCCACCTTCCTTTTGTGCTGCCTACTAAGGGAATCCATCCTGGGATAATTCAGTTGGATTTGTCGTGCTTCATAGCCTCACAACAGCCTAGATTTCCCCACCTGCTGGCTGGTGCTGCTCTTCCCTTTCCCTCTGCCAGCTGCGTCTTTTGGTCTGGCTGTATCACCTCTGGTACTCCCTGGGTTCAGTGTAGGGCCTTTTCCATCCTGGCAGGAGGATTGAATAGTTCTTTGCTGGATTAACGTTCTGAAAAAGCGCATTTGGCTGTACCAGGCTGGAATAACGGGAAGTGGAAGCCTGACCAGCACAGGGATGTGCGCGAGAACATTGTGGGGGTGCAGGAATTAGGTGGGATTGGTCTTGTGGGGTAACGTTGTTGAGCTCTGCAGTAGTTCCGTCTGTGCCCACAGCCTGTCTCTGGGCCTTTGGGAGTCTCCAAAGGAATTGCTGTAACCTGGATATTCCCTTCTTTGGCAGAGCTTTAACTGCACTCAAGCAGTACCGCGGTGGCCCGGCCTCCGACCTGATTGACGTCCTCTTCTTTGCCTCTGCTCCCAGGGCGTCCAGTGACACAAGTAAGGATCCTTTCCTTTTCATCAGGTTTTATGGGCGTTCTTGGGAGCTGCCCGTGGGAACACAAGTAACTCTGCTCCTTGTACAGTTTTTATCCACATGTGCAGTCACTCGGCTCCAGGAAAGACCCGAGTGTTGAACGTAGCCTTGAACACTCAGTGTTCATCCTGGTTTGTACTGGACACGTTTCCCTCATAGAAAGAGCCTTGGAAGACACTCTTCAGCTGGTTAATGCTCCCTTTTCTCAGAGCATGCCAAGGAAAGCAGAGTTCTGGCATGACAGGCAGGATTTGTGATGGGGGAATCAGTCTGCGCACATTCACCAGTCTGAAATCCAATCCAGTTTATGAGGAATTTCTCATTTGCTTCCTGCCCCAGTCCCATCCACAAACCCCAGAGATGGGAAACTGCCAGTGCTGCTTCTCTGTTGAAAATCCAGGGACTGCCTCTGGGGGAATTAAGTGGCTGTTTGGAACAGCATGGGAACACTTGGATTTTTATTTTTACGGCCTTCTCGTTGTGTTCAGTCGAGTTGGAGCTCTGGTTTCATCAGATACTTAACGCTTCACAACTTGGTTTTAGCAACAGACATCCAAAAAAGCCTGGATTTAAGTAGAATCCCCCTTTGTCGTGGGTCTTTGGAAAAAAGAAAAGGTGCAATTACACAGCTTAACCTTTCAGAGAAGCCACGGGGAAACCATCCCCCCTGCTCAGCAGCTGTATCAAATACCAACACCTGCTAATGAATGTTACCCCTTGACAGAGGGGAAATATCCTCTGGACTGCAGAACTCTGGGAATGAGGGCAGAGGGTGGGTTAAGCTGCCCAGCAGGCTGGGCTGGCAGTCTGGGTCTAAGCCATGTACAGAGCTCAGGTCCCTCCTCTCCCTACTCGTGCAGTCCATCCCTTCCAGGATTCCCTCGTTTTCCTGCCCACCACAGCTCCCTGCACTGCTCCCCTTCCTTTGGTTATGGATTTGGCCGCCCACAGTGGTTTGCCCTCTCGCCCGAGGCACGATCCCATTCCCTCCAGCCAGGCTTTGCTTCCAAAAGGATATACCAAGGACAAGGCATGGATATTAATGAGTCATGTCCCCGTATCTGTAAGCACTGGTCCCTGTCTGAGTCAGCCTTTTCCGGGACCTTGGTGCACTCACAGTTTTTTAATGTGAGATAAAAGAATTAAATTTTCATCTTTAACTTTCTTAGCAAGTCTGCTTTTACCCCTGAGGGAGCAGAACTGCCTCTGATGAAGGCAAACTCCTTCTCACCAGGCTGCCAAGCGAAGCAGAGATGAATTTTACGTCTCCCCAGCCCGGGCAGTATTGATGGATAGAAACATTCAGCCACATTAGACAGGCAGAGGAGATGAAATATGAGAAGACATCACCTGAAATCAGCAGAACGCTCTGGCAGGGTGCAAAGGCCTTCCAGTTGCTTACTCCCTTTAGAGCTGCTTTCTTCCCAACTAGGGAGATGTTTTTAAAATTCAGATTAATTCTAAATTGAAGTTGAAATAAATTAGATTAATCCTATTAATTTATTAAACTTATATATTAAATCAAATTTAATAGTATAATTTAATAAATTATAATTATAATAAATAATATAGCTTATAATTACATTGTACATTATATATTATACTATAACGTGGAAGAATATTAAATATCAATATAAAATATTAATACATTTATATACAATTATAAATATATGTTATAATTATAAGTGTGTATTTATATTAATATACAAGAAAATAATTATTAAAATAGAAATTAATATGAATTATCACACGTGACATTTTTAATTATAGAATTTTCTATTAATTTCAAAACTAAAATTTATTAGATTAATTTAGATGAATCCCTAGCCAGGAATTAAACAGTCATAAGTTCAAGTAGGTCCTTGAGCTGCCGGCCTGCGCTGAGCTGAGGTGCTGTGACATGGGAGGACACAAAAAGCTCCCGGCACTCGGGTGTTCTCCCTGTCACAGTGTCTCCTTTCATGACCCAGCACCCACCCATTAGCCTGGTTTCCCTGGGAGACGCTTCCCTCTCTCTGTCATCCCATCCATTACCCAGTTTCCAACAAACCCATCGGCAGGGCCGAGTCAGTAAGTTCTGTGCAGCTCCTGAAGCTGCCCGTCCAGACCCCTGTGTCAACACCATTCTGGGGTGTGATGCAAGATCGCTGCAATCCAAAGCCAGAAAGCCACGGGAAGGAATCGAGGGGGGAAATTGGCTCCAGTGAGCGAAAGGTGCGGCAGCAGAAGCCTAAACCTGATTTTTTTTTTAAGTGTGGGATAAAGATCAGAAGCCCTGTGTTCCAAGCAGGACTCTTAGGTGGGTTCTGACAGCGCTGTGCGTTTCGGTAATTAATTATCAGACAGCAGCAGCCTAACCCAGCGCAAGGGCCTTCAAAACACTTAAAAATGCAGCAGTAGACATCCTTGTCCTAACACAGGAACACGAGACAGGCTGTGGGAGGAATAACCTGTGGGATAGCCAAAAGAACGGGAAGGTGCCGCCACTGGGTAGCTGGGATCTGCAGCTGAGAACGGGAGTGACATGAAGCACTTCCACAGCTCACTTCAGTGCCTCCACGAAGGTTCCAAGTGGGAGAATAAGCTTTCCAAACAGGCAAGCTCTGAACTGAGCAGGATTTTTGCCCTTGCCAGACTCCCTGGGAAGCAGAATCCAGGCCCTCATCCATCAGAAATGCTCTGCTTGTGTCTCTCGCACTTTGCCCTGCATTCGTGGCCCTTCTAGAGCTTCCACACCCACAATCTCCTCCAAGCATCCCTGCCCCTGCTCCCAGCATCCATGTGGGACTCCTGGACCCCAGTATTTTGGGAATGGGGGGAATGTGGAGAGGCTTGGCTTGCCAGCAGAGGCCAGCATTGCTCTGCTTGCTGTGCTCCCCACAGCCATCCAGGAGGGACACATCCCTTTTCCTTTTGGAATCCTGGTTGTGCCTTACCTGTGCAGGTCACTGGTAGCTGCCAGCTCTCTCCTGTGGTCCTGGGCTGCAGAAAGTGAGGGGTGTTCATTTCTGTTCCCAGGAACTGGCTCCAAAAGGCCTGGCTTGTATTTAACCCTACCCATGGCTGTAAAAGCATTTGAAAGGAGAAAGAAGGAAGAAAAAGGCCTGGTTTAAAGGCAGGAATGTCCCCAGTAAAATCCAGCTTGGCTCTGGGGAAGCACCAGGGATTTCAAGCAAGACTTCCTTGGGCTTCCTGGCACAAGTCATTTGCAAAAAATCCTAAATGCCCCTTGTCCCTCGGCCACGAGACACCTCTTACAATCACAGGGGCCGTGGAGAGGCCCCGAGGATTTTTGGGGAAGACTGAGCCACCCACACAACTCAGATGCCAAGTATTTCCTGGGGAGAACAGGGAAAGTTCCTGGTTCAGGCTGAAGTACCCACCTGGGTTGTGTCCAGCAGCGCTGGCTGTAGTGAGGTTGTGCTGCGGAGGAGCTGCTGGTGGGGCCTGTTTTGCTCTTGGTGCCTCCACACACCGATGGTGAGGACTGTACTGTGACAAGTGCACTTTCCCCATCTCTTTTTGGTGCAAAGGCCCCTTTTCCTGGGCTTGAACATCACCCTCCAACCCGCTGCTTCCCCAGAGCGGCTGGAACTGCGCAGAAAATCACGTCAGTCCCTGGAAATGTCGGAGAGCCAACCCTGATGGCCAAGGTGATTTGTTTTATCAGCACTGCACTCCCTAAATCAGGTTGTGTCTCGGGGCAGAATTACCTGGCCACCAGCGAGACACGTCCCTGCCAGACCTGAGGGTGCAGATTTCTGTTCCTCCTCCCCATGGCCCCGCTGGGATCCGGGATGGGCAGCCTTGGGCGGAGCTGGGCTGAGAGGTACAAATCCTAAACCGATTCCTTGTGGAGTCCTCTGGACCAGCCCTGCTGCAGTGGATGACCTGCAGTTCTTCACGTGAGGCTACTCGGAGCCCGGCTGGTGGATGGAGAAGGGTTTGGAGGAGCCCAGCATCCCTTAAGAGGCTCTTCCCTCCTCCTCACCCCTGTGCCCAGCCCAGGAGAGGCCCATTCCCAGCCTGCCCACACAGCAGCTCCTGGAAGCATGTGGTTGGAAGGGATGAGGGTGGGCACACGCCTGGAGAAGCTCCTGAGCTCATCCTTGAGCAAGGAAACATCAATGACTCCCACGTCCCGGCTGTTCCTCGCTGTGGGAAATGCCTTTCAGTTTTGAAGCTATTCTTGCTGTTTTCCCCAGCCCATGGGACGTTTCCTGGTCTTCTCTTAGTCATTAGCACACTCACCCAAAAATTATATATAAACCAAGAGGCAGATGAACAGCAAGAAGTACCTTTGGCCCCCATTCTCTCTCCCTCACCACCTTTTTGATGGCAGTTTTTTGTTTAACCCGGACACCTCATTTAGTTGTGCTGCCTCAAAAGCCAGAGGTCACCTGCCTAAAACCAGGAGAGACTTCCCTGTTTTTAATCCAGCCCTTAATGCAAAGAGAGGGATAAACCACATGATGCCCGGCAGGGAACGATGCCCAGAGATGTGTCTTACATAAGCTTTTGTGGGAACGTTATTTTCGGGAAACCTCAGTGTAATGAGTCATCATCTCTGCTGTAATTAACTCCCATAATGAACAAGGAGATTAGCAGCAGGATTAGGGGGGGGATGAGAATAAATTTGGGCCTAAATGAGATAAATCTGGGAGGTAAAGAGCAGCTTGTGAGAATTGGGTCTCTGCAGTGAAACCGATTCTCCTCTAATACAATTTGCATATTCTTTTCTCTTTTTTCCTTCCTTTCTGAAAGCTGAAACTCATTTTAGTTTTAGCATTTAAATTGCTGTTCTTATCTTTCCCTGCCTTCCTTGCTGGCCAGTACAGGGCTGCTGTGTTCTGCTCACAGGCTCTGTAGGTTTTCCTGCTGCTTTTTCACTAGTGCCGTGTCGGGTTTAACTGGAATGGGTGTCATTTGTTCCCAAGGTCAGCTGTTTCCCCCCCCAGTTTCCACGGAAGATTCCCTAAACACCTGTGAAGCAAACCCAGAGCTCCCTCCACAGCCAGGAAAACCCTCTTGTTTGATGTTAGAGCAGCTGAATTCCTCTTTAAACACCGGGATCCCAACACAGACTGGCTGTGTTCAGAGCTGAATGCTGTGTGGGGAGGGAATGGGGAAGGCACGGATGCAGGATGGACAGTTTGTTTGTTTTAGAAGCATAAACAAGCCTTACTTTTAGATTCTGGGGTCTTTTAGCCCCCCCAGTGCCTTCCTCATTACGAAATGGATTTGGGCTGGCTGCAGAGAGCTTCTTGTGTTCCCGGATTTGTGCTTCTCGGCCAGCTCCCAGTTAGGGCAGAGGTCCCAGTGACCCTCCTGCTGTGTCCCCAGAGCCTCTGAAGTTTTTCAATACCTCACTGGATGAATCCCAGAGGGAAGCTGTCTCCTTCTCCCTGGCCCAGAGGGAGCTCGCCATCATCCACGGCCCACCTGGCACAGGGAAGACCACGACCCTGGTGGAGATCATCCTGCAGGCTGTGCAGCAAGGCCTCAAGGTGAGGGGCAGTGGCAGGGCTGTGGTGACAGTGCCCACCTGTCCTCGTGTGGAGACCTCACAGCACCCCCCAGTATCAGAAGGGACCTGCAAGGAAGCTGGAGAGGGACAATTCATCAGGAACTGCAGTGGTGGGACAAGGGGGAACAGATTCAGACTGAAAGAGGGGAAACTTAGGTTGGATGTTGGGAAGAAATTCTTCCCTGTGAGGGTGGGGAGGCCCCGGCTCAGGTTGCCCAGAGAAGCTGTGGCTGCCCCCGGATCCCTGGAAGCGTCCAAGGCCAGGTTGGACGGGGCTTGGAGCAACCTGGGATAGTGGAAGGTGTCCCTGCCCATGGCAGGGGGTGGGACTGGATGGGCTTGAAGGACCCTTGCAACCCAAACCATCCTGGGATTCTGTGATTATTGTGCACGCTCAAGGGCTTTGTGGCAGCTGGAGCAGCTCCCATAGGAGCTCTGCTAATCCAGAGCCTGGCTTGGCTTGCAGGGATCGGGGACTTCCCACCAGCTCAGGTTAGGTGCTGATAGAAGCTTCAAAGCTCAGGTTTGCTAATTATTGTGGACTCTACACTAGTGCTGCAAAGCAAGGTGAGAATTACCTTTGGAGCCTGGAGGCCCTGGAGATGCCAGTGGTTTATTCCCAATAGGTGCACATTGGTCTCCCTGTCTCTGCTTCTTCCTGCTTGGACGCTGCTGCTCCAGGGTTTTGGTGTCCTCGGAGGTACCAAGCAGCTGGTTCCTTCTCTCGCAGGTGCTGTGCTGTGCTCCTTCCAACGTGGCTGTGGATAACCTGGTGGAAAGGCTGGCCGGCTCCAAGGCCCGGATCCTGCGGCTGGGACACCCCGCTCGCCTGCTGGAGCCCATCCAGCAGCATTCCCTGGATGCAGTCCTGGCCCGTGGGGACAACGCCCAGATAGTGGCAGATATCAGGAAGGACATCGACCAGGCCTGGGTACGTGTCCCTGCAGCTCATCCCACCTGCACGAGCTGACTGCAGCACCTGGTCCACAGTCCCCCCTAAAATAAGGGGCAGCTCTGCCGCTTCTCAGATACCTGTGCTCTGGGTTATCCCAAAAATCAGCCTCTAGAGGCAAGTCAGTGACTACTCCTGACACGAGCCAACCTGCACACCCTGGTTAGACCAGGCATTTGGGGGTTCAGGACACCCTGAGCCCCCAGGGATGCTCATTTTGGATCTTCCAGGCGGGGGGGTGGTTTATTGGTGAGTCTGTCTTTGTGGCCAGTCAGCAGGAAAAAGGACACTTCAGGGGTGAAAAAAAATAATGCAAAGTGCAGGGGACTAAACAGAGCTGGGAATGGATCCAGAGCGGCCTGGATTAGTCCCATTTGCTCCGATTGGAGGTTAGAAAATTAGATATTAGGAAGAAAATCTTCCCTGTGAGGGTGGTGAGGCCCTGGCACAGGTTGCCCAGAGAAGCTGTGGCTGCCCCTGGATCCCTGGAAGTGTCCAAGGCCAGGCTGGATGGGGCTTGGAGCAACCTGGGCTAGTGGAAGGGGATGTGAGACTGGATGGGCTTTGAGCTCCCTTCCCACCCAAACCATTCTGGGATTCTGTGATCTTCATCTGCTGGAAGGCAAAACTCCTCCTGGCTGAATCCCTCACGGAAGTGGGAGAGTGGCAGTCCTCGCTGCTGTGCCCTGCCCCTCACGTCACGTGTCTGGCAAGGTTCCTGCCATCCTCTTCACCAGAGAAACATTCCCATCATTAATTCACTTCCTTGTGAGCTGTCTGCCTGTCCTGACACTCCCTCCCACTCTCAGCCACCTCAAGTAGAAAGCAGAGCATATTTAAAAGTGCATCTCTGATTTCTCCTTTCTCAACCTAGTTTTCCTAAACTCAACTTACAAAGTAGCTCCATTCTTTGGGACGAGGTTTTGATACGAACTTATTTTCCCTCCCCTGCTGGTGACGGCGCTGTCCAGAAGCCATTTTTTTACTTCCTAATTTATTTTCCATCATTCTCACTAGTGATTCATTTTGCTTTTCCTCTCCTTGGGAGGCATTTGGAAAGCTGAGAGGTTTTCCACTGTTGATTTTCCATAGTAGAAGGGAAATTAGGGAGAAAGCAGAGCCTTTGGCACTAAGGTCTCCATCTGCTTCCTCCCTGGGAAGAGGATCATGGTGATGGGAGGGAGGAACAGGCCACCAAGGCTTATTTCACCCCAAAATACCAAACAAGAACCCAAGAGCTGCAGTCCAGCTTGTTTTGAGCTGCCCACAGTCAGGTCTGCCAGAGAACATGACCCTGGCTCATTCCATCTCTCTCTCTCTCTCTGGGCTGCAGAAACCTCATCTCTGAGGTCCTGGCCCGTCTTTCCCTCCCCCTGCCACGTTCCCTACTTGTCCCTGTAATAATTTCTTCCTTTGCAATTCCACATTTTGACTCTTCTCACTCCTCCCCTTCATCACAACCCCAAAATCCACAGAAGGGCCCAGCAACAGAAATAAACCCCTGTGCTCTCTTGGGGCACTTCCTACCCCTTTGTGCCTCCTGCCCTCAGCTGGCTTCAAGCTTCCCAGATCCTCAGCTCCTGGATACTCTGCAGCAGCAAAATTGCAGCCCCACAGTACCTGAACAAGAAAGGCAGCACAGGTCCAGGTCCAGGGGGACAAAGCAGATAACCCAGGAAGAAAACCAGGCTCAGCCTGGCCTGGCCTTAAATAGAGCTCCCAGACCAATGAGTGGGTGAGTGGGGGCCCAGATGGGACAGGTGGGGACAATTAGAGCCTCATGGCACCCGGGGAGCCCTAATTAGGAACGGGTGAGATCCAGGCTGACCACGTGCCAGACACCATCCTGTGCTCTGTTCCCTCTGGACTGTGCTGCCTGCTGCCTAAGCTGCTTCCAGAGCCCGGCATCAGGCAGATGTTTGGATCCGAGTGCCACAAGCCGTCATCAGAGAACAGTTGCTGTGGTTAATTTATTCACTAGATCTTTGTAGCGGAGCAGACATTCCCCTTGGCCCTGCTGGCACTGTCAGTTTGCCCCTCTAATATTCCTGGTTCCAGCAGGGAGGAAGTCGATGCTCGTTTGCTTTGTTCCTTCAGCTCAGTCCACCTGTCCCTCAGATCCAGCTAAGGAAGAGGTGCCTGTGTGGTCACAGATCTGCCTCTCTGTCACGTCCCCCCACCCTGGAATTTCTCAGCCCATTTTGGCTCCACCTGACAGACACATGGAGGTTTCAGGGTTTTGAATACCTACAAGTTCAACTGGCTGAGCAGGGGCTGCAACCGGAGCTGGTCTGTGTTAGATCCTGGAAAATCCATCCATCCATCCATCCATCCATCCATCCATCCATCCATCCATCCATCCATCCATCCATCCAGAGCATGACTGCGGGAACAATCAAGCCTTATTGGTTTGGCTGCATATAAAAGCTTCTGTCTGCAACATTTCATCTTTATCAAGTCATTACCTCCAGGGAAATTATCCCAGCTTCCCTCTGGGATCGCTCAGGGTGCCTGCAGTGAGCCATAGCTGGGCTGAGGTCTCGTGGCTGCTGGTCTGGAAGTGCTGGTGCCCAGTGCTGGTGGTTTGATGTGTTAGATATATTTAATAGTGCTGCTAAAAAAAGCCATGGGCCTGTCTAGATGCTGCTCTGAGTCACTCAGAGCAGCTCAGAGTTGCTGGTTTGAAGGGGCAGAGTTGCTGCTGTGGCTTTGGGGAGCCCTCCTGCTTCCAGGAGCCAGGGGGGCAGTGCCTCCCTGAGCAACGGAGCAGAACGAGATAGGAAATCCCAGTTACCCTCACCCAGCAGAGGCACAAGACCCCTCCTCCCAAACATCACTCCCTGCTCTGTGTCCAGATTTGGCAGCACGTAGGCTTGGCTGTTGGACGGACTGACCTGACCAGAAGCAGTTGGTTCTACCCCGATTTTTCTGTTTTCTAGGCAAAATCCAGAAGGGCCCAAGACAAGGGAGAGCGGAGCCATTTTGTGGGCGAGATAAAGGCCCTGAGGAAGGAGCTGAAGGAGCGAGAAGAAGCTGCCATGGCCTCAGCCCTCGCCCACGCCAGCGTTGTCCTGGCCACCAACACAGGTGTGGGATCCCCTCGCCCAGGACTGTGCCTGCCTTTGCCAGGACTCAGCCAAACCACGTGCCCTGCGAGGCTACCTGGGAGACTCACCCTGCCCCAAGCCCTTGGCAGCCCAGTGGGGTCTCCCAAAGCCCCCCACGGGGGGATGCTCCCGGTTCACACTCTGGCACGGGGGGTAGTTCAGCACAGGGTACTGGTCTGGAGGGGCCTTTGTTCGTTCCGAGTAGGAGCTGAGAGTTCAGTGGGTAAACAAGAGCTGCTGGAGGTGTGCGACCTGCTACTGATTGCATAAGTCACATGGGATTGCTTCCCTGCTTGGATTGTTCCCAGGACTGATGGAATCCAGCACGTGCTCACCATTGCCTGCTCTCAGTCTGCCTGTTGTTAGTCCTGTAATCACCCACGTGATTATTCCTGGAGCGGGGAGACATAAGATAAACCTTCCTCCCTCCCGGCCTCACAGGAGGCTGGTGCCTTAAATATCTGTCTCGGAAAACATAAATCAGATATCTTTTTTTATATTTGTTTTTATATTTTATATAGTATATTTCTACATTA
>VXAY01000778.1:60876-78130 GCA_013399855.1 Oxyruncus cristatus | reverse complement strand
ATATATTATAATATTATATATTATTATATGTATATATTATACAATATATAATTATATATAATTATATATTGTAATACAATACAGTACATTATATGTTGTATAATATATATTATATGTTTATAGTCTTAGATATTATATTCGGTTTTATATATTAATTTTAACATTAATTTTGTATCTTAATTTTAATTTATTAATTACTTATTAAAAACAAAGTGTGGCATGACACAGGATTTAGGGAGCTGATCCAGGTATCCATCAGGCCTCTGCATCTACAGGTAGGAAGGTAATACCCCTGCAGTTGGGGGGGATGTGAGTGGTTAAATTTGACACATGTTAAAGGGCTTTTCTAGCTCAGATGTTTAATACTCTGCTTATAATCTTCAGATTTAGTTGCCCGGGATCATTTCCTGAAGGGAAACATCAATAATTTTAGGTCGTGAAAAAGACCTGATGGGGCAAGTTCCTGGAGTGAAGGTTAAAGGAAAGAGAAGTCTTCCCTTTATTCCCTGGGAATTGGCCTCTCCCTTCTTTTAACTTGGCCTGGAAAAAGGGCAGCTTTCCTTTTTTCAGCAAAACTGGTATTTTTGGTGATCAGCTGGGAGGGAGGAAAACCAAGGCCATGCTGGTACAGGCTGGTTTAGACAGAAGGAAACTTCCATTTCTTCTCCTTCCACCCTCAGCATGGCCAAAGGCAAAAGTCAGGCTCTAACTGTGCCCCTCTTAGCAGAGTGGGTTCATTTGGGCTGGAAAACAGTTTTTAAGGGAAAACAGGGCGTCTTAGACGACAAACTGTAACGTCTGAAGTGGCGCAGAGGTGCAGAAGCAGGAGGATTTACGGTGGCAAAGCCAAATCCCCCCTCTCAGAGCTGCTTTCAAAGGAGGAAAAGCAGGAAGAATAGCACGGGAGCTTTGGGAAAAAAAAACATTTCTGTGAATAAAAGGCTTCTCTCCTGGCGTGCTGGCTTCTTAACCCTGCTCTCCTCCTTTTGCATCCTTTTTCTTTATGAACTGAGTGAGATTTTGGTGCCCCTGAAATCCAGATTTCTGATCAATGCGTGGATCAGTATCGGGTAGGTCTGGGTTAGAGCAGGATGTGTGCCAAGGTTATTTGTCTGATGTTGCAAATGGGCTTCTGATACTGAAAATTAGCCCTTGCTGTGGTGGCCTGGTTGCTTCTCCTGTGCTTTCCCTTCTCCCAGTGCCATGAGGAAGGACAGAGTGGCACAGCCAGGGGCAGCAGGGCAGAGCCCAGGGGGGCTCAGCCCATGTCTCCCTCCTGGGCTGTCCCCCAGTTATCAGACTGGTGGACCTCCAGTCCCTCACCCTTCCAGTGTCGGTGACGAGGAGTTTTGTTTGCACTGGGGGGCAGCAGGAACGTGGGTGTTCCCTGCTCTGCTCTGGGTGAAGCATTCCAGGATCTTGTTCCCTTTCGCTGCTGTTTTTCGAAGAGACTTGGAAGCTTCTGGGCCCAGATGCCAGGGGGAAAAAAAAAGGGACAAACAGGAACTGGCAGAAACCAGTCCTGACGTACACGTATCCATGTACACGTGCCTGGCATGGGCTGCAGAGCTGGGTTTCTAAGTCCCTGCAAAGAGACATTATGGTACCTTCTCCTTCCATCAGGTGCTTCCTCCGATGGCCCACTGAAGCTGCTGCCCGAAAACCACTTTGACCTGGTGGTGATTGATGAGTGTGCCCAGGCCCTGGAAGCCAGTTGCTGGATCCCTCTGCTGAAGGCTCCCAAGTGCATCCTGGCCGGGGATCACAAGCAGCTGCCCCCCACCATCGTCTCCCACAGGTAAAGTCCCGGCTCCTCCTGCTGTTGATGCAGCCCAACGCTCCCGAATCCTCACCTGTGGGGATATTTCGTACTGGGATTATTTGTTGGACACTCCCCCCGCCCCCAGGAGCCGGTCATGCTGCTAGAATCCCACCAGAGCTGTGTGACAGACAGCCGCTGCTGGAAGTTTCACGTGGCTCCATCCCAGCAGGTTTCTCCTGGGAGGTGGTGCCTTTACCTGCAGCCCGTCCAGCCACGGAACAGGGAGAGGCCCCGTGTCTGCTGGGCAGCTGCCATGGGGCTCCCAAGGCTCTGAGTCAGCAGCCAGGGAGAGCAATCCCACGGGAAGCCTTTGGCTCTGCTCTGGGGTTGCTGGCAGGTCTCAAAGGGGTGTGTGCCGGCACAGTCCCTGCAGACCAGGAGAAGCAGCACAGAGGCAGATCCCTTCCACCTCCTCCTGTAGGTAATTCCAGAGCTCTCCTGAAGGCCCCGAATCACCTGCCACCTCCTCTTTGGTTCAGGGAAAGGGATGAGCTATTTCCAGGGATGATTCATGTGGAGGACTCCAACCCTTCCTCCCACCTTCCCCTTCTCCATTGATGACAGCAGGCCTGGAGTGGGTGGGCTCCTATTTTGGGGTCCAAAGTGAGCCGGGATGGATCCAGGCTGGCAGGAGGCTCGGCTGTTACTACAGCAGGGGAAGTCGGCCCTGCTCAGGCAGGAAGGTCCTGTCCAGCAGGAATGCTGGGGTACTCCAACTACCTTCCTGTTGCCTGCTTTTCCCTCCGTGGATTCAGCATTTATCAGTTATTATCATCAGGTTTTTTTCCCCTTGAGGCTTAGGGAATGTTTGGTGGAGAGTCTGAAGGGTGCTCCTCTTGCTTTCTGACACATCTGGGGCTATCCCAGGATTGCAGAGGGTATCCCCACACACGCCTTGCAGCCCACTCCCCTGCATCTTGTCCGTGCTGGATGGTTTCTTCTGAGAGCTCTTCCCAGCAATGGCAAATTCCAGCCCCCTGCAACTCCCGCTCACTGGCAGCAGCTTCAGACCCCCGTGTGGATTTTGGCCCTGTCCCAGTGGGCACCTCAATGCCAGGACACTTTCTGCAGTCTGACAGGGACGTTTGTTTGCCTTGCGTTCATCTGAGCCTTTGTTCCATCCTTTCCTGGCAGCCCCATTAATTCATCTCCACATCAGGGCTCTGATTTATTAATCGTACTCCCTGCAGATATCAGCAGATATTTGTCAAACCTCTGGCTCTCAAGTAATTTCTTAGACAAACACTGGCATGTTTTGCTGCTTGTTTGGTAATGGCCAGTCTGGGTGTCTGCACCATCCCAAATCCACGTGCTGGTTCTCCGTGCTCCGTGGTTTGCTGATTCCCATGGCAAGACTGAATGGATTTGCTTTCACTTCACCACTGAAGGGCAAGTGTCAGGCCTTGGGTTTCTTTGCTGGCTTCCACAGCTGGAATAGAGCCTGCTCCCCTCCTCCTTTATATTTGCCAGGATTAAAAAAAAAATTCCACAATATCCAGGGAAAAGGGGGAATTCTGCACAGCCTCACTGCTGCTTTACCTTGTCGTGAAACCTCTTAAAGCTGTACTGAGATGGTAAAAAACCAGGGCACAGAGTAAATACCTTCCATGTCCACAACAGCCTCAGCCTGGTTTTGCCATCCAGGAGCAATGGATGTGCTCCTGGATAAACATCCATTAGTTAACCCTGTTAATGTGGAGTCCTTGAGGCGGGAAAACACGGTGACATCCTTCTCCAGGCTCTTCCACCCAAATTCAGTGTGTCCTGCAGAGATCAGTCACAGCAGCATCTCCTGTCCCAGGGCTGAATAAGAAAAGATATTCCACGGCCGAGGGCACAGCTCCAGCCTTCCGTGGGACACAATTCCCTGTTTTCCCCAGAGTGCTGATCATTCTGGACACGTGCCGGGCAGGCTGGAGGAAGGTGCATTTGAGCCAAGTGCAGCCTTTACTGGCTGAAACCAGGTGGGCAGCAAATATTGGCTGCTGTGGGCTTGTTTGGGGAATTTTACCTTTCCCAGCTTTCCTTGAGGTGCTTCAAAGTAGGTATTCCCAAGCATCCTGTGCTCTGCACCCGTGTCTGTCCGACCTTTCCTCCCAGTTCTATTTCTCTAAAGCAGCTGATGGGTAAAAAATGTCTGCTCAGGGCACTTAGGATTTTGTTGGCGCAGAAATCAACCACTGCAGGAATTAATTGAGTGGTAAAATAATAGAAATTATTAACAGGTGAAATATTCTCAAGCAGTTTAATTCCTCATTATTAATTCAGCATGTAACACCACGTAGTGGTGGGAATGGAGCTGGAAGGGTATGGAAGAGCATTATTCCTGAGGCTTGCAAGGAGATTTAATGGCTGTTTCAACTGAGTGCAGACAGCTCTCCCTGCTTCAATTCCCCCCTTACCCAGAAGATCCAAGCTCCGTGGGGAGGATCAGGCGACATGGCAGCACCTTCTCATTCAGGAGCAGAGCTAATTCCTGATAACTGGAATGCATTCCCCACGTCCTGCTCTGCCCCTTCACCCCAGCCCACCTCTGGCAAACTGCTGCCTCCCACGTCCTGCAGGCGTGTCCATTCAGAGGTTATTCCCCATTTTTTTCCCTGTGTGCTGCATCTCGTGCTCCAGCAGGATGGAGGGCTGATGAAACCCAGCTTCTTGGAAAGATCTGGCCTTAATTTTGCCTTCTGCAGGTTTAATGACTTTGCAGTTCTCTGGTCGTATTTTCCAAGTAGCTGTTGGGAGCCTGGCAGGACTGGCCAGTACCACAACAATCCCTCACCGTGGGGCTGGAATTCCCGCGGCAGGGATTGGTTGTGTGCTGCAGCCCTTGGCCTTGATGGAAATCATTCTCCTGAGCTGTCCTCTGTCATCATTTCATCATCTCTGTGCTGGTTCATTGTGTCTGGCAGCACCCAGCACTCCCTCGCTGTCAGCCACAGGACGAAAAATCTCTTCATGCTCACAAAAATCCAAGCACAATGACTTCCATCCTTCTTCCTCAGCCGGTGCCTCCGGGTGGTGCTTCCAACAAACCCTCTCTGTCAGCGAAGGGAAAGCAATTAGGCTCCTGAAAGGCTAATTTCATTAGGATTAATTTGTGCCGCAGGGCCTCTGCCAGAGGTGATGGGTTTCAGCGGGTGATGAAACAAGGATCCCTGCGTTAGCCTGGGGCGAGTGGCTGGGGAAGGATGAAAATGCTGGAGCAGCAGGTGTCTGGGTGAGACATCAGCGAGGGCTGGCTGTGTGGACACCAAGCATTCCCAAATTCGGGGTTGAGCTCTGATCCTAATGCACTGGGTGATGCCGACGCCGTGGCTGAGCTTGTAGTAGCGCCAGTGTAGCCTTATGCTGACGGATCACAGAATCCCAGAATCGTTTAGACTGGAAAACACCTCCAAGGTCTTCGAGTCCAATCTGTGACAGGTCCCCCACCTCGTCACCCAGGCCAGAGCACCGAGTGCCACGTCCCGCCGCTCCTTGAGCGCCTCCAGGCGTGGGGACTCCACAGCCAGCACTGCACCCTCCTGGTAGCTGTTGGTGAAAGAGGGGTGGCGGTGCCACCGCAGCAGGGCCACGTGAGCAGGGTCTGGGGTAGGTGCTGCAGGCGCTGCTCCAGCAGCGCTCCCACCGACCCCCCGGCACCGACGGACGCCGTTCCTGCTGCGGCGCCCCGTCTGTCGCCGGGGGCCGGTTGAGTTCGGCCCAGCGAGGGTCCCCGCCGCGCCCTGGGCCCCCTCTGAGGCGGTTGTCCCCCGCAGGGCCGCGGCGCAGGGCCTGTCGCTGAGCCTGCTGGAGCGGCTGGCGCAGCACTACGGGGCGCGGGCGGTGCGGATGCTGACGGTGCAGTACCGCATGCACCGGCACATCATGGAGTGGGCGTCCGCGGAGCTCTACGGCGGCCGGCTCAGCGCCCACCCCCGCGTGGCACAGCACCTGCTCAGGTGGGTCGCTCGCTCTCCGCCGGTACCTCTGCGTCCCGCTCTGCCCCTGCCCCGTGGAGTTCTCTGTTCCCCCTGTCCCCGCCGTGCCATTTACGTTTCGTCCTTTGGTGCACCGAGGAAACATTAACTGAGGGAGGTTGGGGGCCTTTCTCGCTGCCCGACCAGAGGCCAGGCAGAGTTATCCCGTGTGTCCTCCTTTGGTGTGGTAACCGTGGAATCCCAGAACGGTTTGGGTCGGAAGGGACCTTGTGTTGGCTTCACGCCAAAGCCTCCCCCTCCCTTCTTCCCCCGGGGCAAAGGGAAAAAAAAAACTATAGAAACTGAAGAACCCGAAACCAACCGAATTATATCAAAACACATATTTTTTCATATATTTACAGTTATGTACCGCTAGAATACTATGTACAATATTCGGGATGCTGAGTACACCCCCTTCCCCCGGAAGGAAAGGGAAAAGGAAAAGGGGAAAAAGGGGAAAAGGGGAAAACCAGATATACACAATCAAAGACTAAGAACCAGCAAAGCAAAGAACTGGCAAAAATCAAACTCACCACGTCCCTTAGAAAAACGGGATCGCCGGACACAGCCGGCCCTCTCCAGCCTCCCGTGTAGTAGGCCACTGGTTGGTGCAGGCCTCAGCTCCAGATGAGCGAGACCAACACAGAGACCCACTGCTCCCAAACCTCACCGGGAGAGAAGGGAGGGAGAGCTTCCACTCCCTTCTTATTTATACCCTTGCTTACGTAAAAATCGTATGGAATACTGGGAACGTGGCCTTGGTTCCTTGGTTACAGCCCGGTTACCAAGGAAGGCCTAAAATCAAAACCACCGCAGACCTTAAACGCCATCCGGTTTCCGTGGGCCCACCTTCCACTAGCCCAGGTTGCTCCAAGCCTTGCCCGACCTGGCCTGGAACACTCCCAGGGATGGGGCAGCCCCCGCCCCTCTGGACGTTGCCATGACACCAGCGTCGGTACCTGACCCTTCCCCAAACACCTTGTGCAGGGACCTGCCGGGCGTCTCCTCTACGGAAGAGACCAGCGTTCCCTTGCTGCTCATCGACACCGCCGGCTGCGGCCTCTTCGAGCTGGACGAGGAGGATGAACAGTCCAAGGGGAATCCAGGTACCGTCGCTCGGAAAATGCCGGTCTGAGGTGCTCAGCCCTCCACGGGCTCGGCTCCAGCTGAGCCAGGTCCCAGAGGCGTCTCTCTGGGGAAGGCGGGGGTCCAGGGAGCCTTGCTCAGCCGGGGGATCATCCCCCTCCACAAATCCTCGAGCTCAGAGAACTCTGAGCTGGAGCAGAGTGGCCACGGGGCCGCGGTGACAGTGTCCAGCGTGGGGTGGCCAGCCTGTGTCCCCTTGCGGGGACATGTCTGCGTGCTGAGGACTAGGACAGGATGGAGGATCCCTGTGGCGGGTGCTTTACACCAGGGGAGGGCGAACAGCAGCGGGCAGAGCACAAACCCGTGTTGGGAAGGCTATGGACAGGGCTCAGAATTCCTTCCCAGTCCTCTGCTCCTTCTGTGAAATGCTGTGTGGCTTTTCTCCAGGGATTTTCCCAAGACATCAGGTTCCTGCTGCTTTTCACCTTAAAAAACAGGTTTCGTTACGGAGCTTGAGCGCAGAGTCAGGCTGGAAAATACAAGGACAGTTTTTACCACTTTAAATACCTTTTACCCCCTTGAACCCCACCAGCATTTAAGAGCCTCATTTTTCCATGCACCATTCCCAGGGCCCCACTGAACAGTGACACGGGCTCGTGTCCCCTCACAGAGAGCCAAAAAGCCTTGTCTGAGAGAACTCAGGGATTTGGAGCAGGGGATTGAAAGCACAGCTCCCCAGATTTGGGAGGCAGCCTCTTGGCGCAGCTCGCTGCAGCCTTGATGTTTATTGCTGTGTTTTGCTGCAAAGCACAAGTCCAGCCAGTGAGCCAGGGAAATAATTCACATTTGATTTAACTTGTCCCTTTAGGTCCCTCTGAACCAGGCAGCACTTTGTGGCAACCTCTCCTGCTGTTTTGGCAGAGCTCTGGGCTGGAGCAGGGTGTCCTGAGCCTTTCCTGCTGTTTTAGGGGAGGGAGCGGGGTCTCTCTGAGCCATTCCTGCTGTTTTATGGGAGCGGGGCACATTTCTCTGGCCTCTGGTCCCTGTCACTCTCTGTTTCTGCCCCAGGGGAGGTCCAGCTGGCCGGGCTGCACGTCCAGGCCTTGGTGGACGCTGGTGTGAAGGCCAAGGACATCGCTGTGGTGGCTCCCTACAACCTCCAGGTGAGCTGTCCCTCTCCTGGCATTCCCCCTCTCCCTGCACACGGAGCACCACAATGTCCCAGAGATTGGCAGAGCCAAGTTTAATCAGTATTTGGGGCCAACTCCTCCACATTTGAGCGGCTCGAGGCTGTGGAGGGAGGAAATGTTAGTTAGGTGCGCCATTCCCACCCTCAGGAATCATCGCCTGACCTCCAGGAGATGTGGGTTTGAGAGGACGGGATTTCCCCCAAATTGTGCCATTTTAACCCTTTTCACCTCTGTCTTCCCTTTAAAAGCTCCCTGTGGCCTGTTTTCCAGGTGGACATGCTACGAGAGCACCTCTGTCACAGCCACCCCGAGCTAGAAATTAAATCGGTTGATGGTTTCCAAGGAAGAGAGAAGGAGGCAGTGATCCTGTCCTTTGTCAGATCCAACAGGAAAGGTAAGAGCTCGCTGCTGGAGCGTGGTTCCGTGGGCAGTGGGAAGGAAAGTGGAAGGAAGTCGTGCAGCCGAGCACTGAGGTTTAATTGAGATGCTCTAGGACTTGGCTCTGAACAGGTTTACTGGCAAAACCCTTCCTTTTCGGCCTTTTTTGCTTAATTAATGAATATATTTGCTGCCGGGGTTGCAGAGGAGGCTCCCACGGTACAGCAGGTACAAGGGGACCAGGGCTGCTCAGTTTGAAGGTTTCCTGGCTTCCTGAGGCCTCAGAAATGATTGAATGAAACAAGAAGAATGATGATGATGATGATGATAATAATAGTATTAATAATGTCACATCCCATTTACCCCACATTTACTGGAGCTGGGGGGTAATTTCTTGGGTTTGGAGCCAATTTTGGGTCGGTTCCCTGCAGAAAGCAAACAGGAGCTGGCATCCCAAGTCATGCACGGAAAATGCAGCTTTTGGGAGCAAAATCTAGAGCGGAAAATCAAGTTCTTTCCTATCAGCAGCTTCAGAGAAAGTTAATAGCTGGAAAAAAGCTGCTGCCCTTGGGGGCACGAGGCTCCTGTGGGGGAGTGGAAGGGGTCTGTGGAGCGCTCCAGGACCCCTCTGTCCTGTGCAGGGATCACTGCCCTTTCCAAACCCACAGGAGACACGGCCCTGCTGCCCTGCCTTCGCTGCTGAAGGTGAAATGCTGAGTGCTGATGGCAGGAAGGGGGGAAAAAAAGGAGGGAAAGTATGCAGGGAAGGAGGAGGTACCTTTTTTTCCAAGCCTAGAGGAAGAAAAGCAGCGTTGTGGGGAGAATGGAGGTGGGGACAGCACTAAGAATAGTCCTTATCCAGGAGTGACTCACCCTTGTGCTGGTGGGAGCTGGTGTCCCGGGAAGGTGGGTGTCCTCAGCCCCTTTCCCTGCAACAGGGAGCAGCCAGAGCTCAGAAGTGGGGCAGGAATTGCCTTCCTGGGGGCACAGGGAGGCTTTTCTTGCATGGGGTACAGGAGATGATGTTGGTGCTCTCGGAGTCCCTTGGGAGAAATCCATAACCTCTTGCAGCTGCATTTCTCCACTCAGAGCAGGCCAGGGACCTTACTCTGCCACCATTCCTGATCCAGCAGGAAACCTTCTTCTTCTTTTCAAAGGAAATCCTTCCCTGTGAGGGTGGGGAGGCTCTGGCTCAGGTTGCCCAGAGAAGCTGTGCCTGCCCCTGGATCCCTGGAAGTGTCCAAGGCCAGATTGGACGGGGCTTGGAGCAACCTGGGCTAGTGGAAGGTGTCCCTGCCCATGGCAGGAGGTGGGACTGGATGGTGTTTAAAGTCCCTCCCAACCCAAACCACTCCAGGATTCTCTGATTCCCGGATCAAAGGAGTTAGACTTGCCCCTCTAGTCGGGCTAAACCACATCAGAGGAGCTGGGAATAGTTCTCTGAGCTGCAGAGCCCGGAGAGGGGCTCACCCTCACCCCGTCCCTCAAAGGCAGCACAAATGAGGCTGCTCGGGCACGGCAGGAGCAGAGCCAGGCTGGGCACAGCTCCGGCAGAGGCATTAATCTCTTCCCGACTGGCCTCCTCTCTATTCCCTGGAGCTGGGAGCTCGGCAGCCGCCCACGCTCCCCTGCTCGCTGGCTGATCCTCCCTGAGTCATCCCAGCACTGCTGCTCTGTGAGCAGGGGAAAGCCTCCCCGAGTTCCTAAATGGCTGTTCCTCTAGACCCTCCAAGAATTTGGGAGCTCTGGAGGGCAGGGGGAAGTTCTTTACCCGCAGTTCCTCCTCTGTCACAACGTGGGCCTTTTCCACGCTGCTCCATAATTGCGTTTGCTCCCAGATCCAACCTGATCTTGTCTTGTGGGCCAGCCAGGGAAGTATTTCTCCTCTCCACATGCCTTCCATCCCCTTCCCAATCCCCAATCCCAGGAGCTGAGTGTGGAGCCCTGGGTGTGGCTGCAGGTGGTGAAACACAGGTAGAAAGAGGAATGGGATGGTAGGAGTGGGGTCTCTATCAGTGCCAACTCCCACCCTTGCGCCGAGCAACCCTTGGGTCCCTGGGACCAGCCCATCACCTGGATCCGCGCCTCCCACGGCCCCTCCTGTCGCTGTCCCTGTGCCAGGTGAGGTGGGTTTCCTGGCGGAGGAGCGGCGGATCAACGTGGCGGTGACGCGGGCGCGGCGCCACGTGGCCGTGGTGTGCGACAGCCGCACGGTGGGCAGCCAGCCCTTCCTGCGCCGCCTCCTGCAGCACTTCTCCCGGCTCGGCCACGTCCGCTCCGCCTTCGAGTACCTGCCTGACCTCGTGCCCCAGAACTACTCCGGGAAGGGCCGGGGCGGGCGGCAGCAGGGCCCCAAACCGCCCGAACCGCGGCCGGCTCCGGGCGGGAAGCAGAAGGCGGGAGCGGCAGCTGGAGCGGGGAGCCAGAAACGGGGAGCGCATTCCTCCCGGAACGCCAGCAGAGCTGGGGGAGAGGAGTCGGGGCCGAAGGACGGTGGGGACAGGTTCAGGGCCGTGCTGGTGGCCTTCCTGGCGAGCGGCGAGGTGCGGCTGGATTTCCCGCCGTCCCTGAATTCCCACGACCGGATGGTGGTTCACCTGCTGGCAGAGGAATATGGGCTGCAGCACCTGAGCTCCGGGGAGGGCCGGGACAGGTACATCAGCGTCCGTAAGAGAGACCCCGTGGAGCCCCCGCTGCCCCCTGAGCCCCCCCGGCCCCTTCCACAGCCCCAGCATCCCGTCGGGAGCACCCCTGTCCCTGCGGAGCCGGCAGGGAGCAGCGAGGGCTCGGGGAAAGTGGACCTGAAATCCCTGCACCTGGAGAGAGCCCAGAGGGAGAAAGCCAGACGGGAGGAGGCGGCGAGGAAGGTGCAGGAGCCCAGCACCAGCAGCAGGAAAAAGGACAAAAGCGAAGCCAAAGGTAGGTCAAGCTTTTCATAACCAGCACAATTAATGATCTTCCTTGAGGGAATCTTAATCCCTATGGGTTTGCTCCAGACCCTGGGATTTGCCTGTGTGCGTGAAGCGTGTGGCTCTTGGGAAGCTCCCTGGTGCTTGTCAGAGGGGTGGGAACTGGCAGGAATGTGCATCAGTCGGCTACAGCATCTAGGGAGAGGGGTTTGGGTACCTGGAGGCACATTCCTTAAGTCGGAAGGAAAACACTGGGGACGCTTTCCCAGGAAAGAGGCTCGGGGGTTACATGGGAGACTCCCAAACGTAGAGAGAGGAGCTAAGGGAGCCCACACTGAAGGAAGCAGAGGAAGCCCAGGCTGTGGCTGTGGGTGAGTGGGTTTGTTGCCAGTCCCCAATCCAGCTGTCTGCTCCCCTTTCCCAGGAAAGCCAGCGGTCGGGAGCGGAGCAGGAGAAGATTTCGACGCCCTGATCTCCGCTGCCATGGAGGCTGACAGGACCTGTGCCTTCCCCCGCTGCAAAGCCTCTGTCACAACCCTGGGCCAGCTCTGCCACCACTGCCACCGCAGCTACTGCCTCAGCCACCACGTCCCTGAGGTACAGCAGGCCGGCTTTAACCTGGGAATTTTCCCTGTGGAGCTGCCTGGGCAGGGTTTCCTTGCGGGGGGGGTTTCAGCAGAGCCCTCCCTGTCACCGTCTGTGCTGAGCTGCAGGTACACAGGGCTGCCACGTGCCACACCTGGGCTCTGCTCACCTCTTCCCAAGAGCCTTTTCCTTCTTTTCCTCTCACTTTTCCCTTCTTTACCATTTTCTGGCATTTACGCTCTCAGGCCATGCGGATGAAGTGAGGCAGGGAGGAGAAATGGAGAGGCACAAGCTTAAGCCAGTGACTCGAGAGAGCCTGGGCTCGAATTCCAGCCCTTTCCAGAATCCCTCTGCCTCCTGGGGACGGGTCAGGGTTTGAGCCAGCATGGAGAAGTGCTGCCTGGTCAGCAATTCAGAATTCCCTGTGCCCCTGACCCTCCTCCCGCAGCTCCCAGGCACAGTTCCCTGCCCTGTGCAGCCTCTCGGAGCTCAGCAGCCCTATAAATCCTTGGCACAGCTTCTCCCTCTGTCAGGAGCTATCTGTTTCCATGGCAAAGAATGGCTGTGTTTATGGTCACTCACCATCCAGTGGGATGTAAATTTATATCCCGCAGAATCGCCTCTCCCTGCTGAATTGCAACGAGCCACCAACGAGGAACAGTTGTGGGCATTCAAATCCCTGTTGGACGGTTTTCCTTGCTTTTTGAAGTCCGTCCCTTTTCCCAGATGTTAACAGGCTTCGATGTGGAATAGCCCTGGAGCTTCTGCCATGATGTGGAATAGCCCTGGAGCTTCTGCCATGCCTGGCCCGGGGGCTGGCACGTACCTGGAGCCATCCCAGCGGGATGAAGCCCCTGGGTGAGGAGGGTCCCTGCTGGAAAGAGCTCATGGTCCCCCTGAATGCCTCCAGCTGCTGATCCCCTCCCTAGGGAAGCTCCAACCCTCTTTAACAGGATCTGGGTGGGGTGGGAGGGTGTCTGTCAGCTGTGGTGGCTCCAAAATCCCGATCCAGGCAAGGACACCTGGGTTTGGCTGTTCCCGGCCGTGGACAACCTGCTCCAGCCCCACTGATGGGAAGGGGAAGGTTTGTCACGGCTCTCTGGGACCCCAGTTCAAGGAAACGTAAATGACTTTGGGATGGACCAAGAGAAGGGGTCAGATTTTAGGATCTCACCTGTGGGAGGTGATTCCGGTGTTGGATTTGGCTCCACGCCCCTCGGACACGGCCAGGGCTGGAGCGCGGGCTGGGCTGGGAGAGCTTTGCCTGCACAGAACGAGCTTTGTGAAGGTTTTTTAATTCCAGTGCAGGGGAGAGATCGAATTACATGAGAGCAGCAGATCCATGGCTAAAAAGGTCTCTTATTCCCCGAATTAACTTTTCCCAGTTCGCTGGAAAGGAAGCGGAAGGAGCCACTTGAAACATCCCAAAGGGTGATTTACTTGCCTGGGCAGAGCCCAGTAGCAGAAAAATCACCTTTATATTTTGTTCTCTGTGAGAGGAGCTGTAAATGATGGTTTAACTAAATATATAATCATACGTAAAAATAAATAATAATATTAGGCATCAATTTATCATTAAGAATAAATAATGATAGTGAATAGTAAACAATAACAAAAATTAATATATAATAACATAAGCAGAAGGAGCCACTTGAATCATCCCAAAGGATGACTTACCTGCTGTGCAGTCCAGGAGGAGAAGAATCCCCTTTATATTTTGTTCTAAAGCAGAAATCATGGTTTAATAAAATACATAACCATAACCAATAATTTATTATTATTAATAAAAATTTAATTAAAATTAACAATAAATAATTATTATATACGATATAGATCGATATAATATTTATGTAGTTTTAAAATAAATAAAAATAAAATATATCAATAAAATTAAAATTAAACTAAAAACTAAAATAAAAACAAACCTGTGGGTATATATAGTATTATATATAATATATAATGACATAGTAATATATAATGTGGTATTGAATAAGAGGTAACAATCAATATAGGTAATAAATAACAATTTAAAAATAAATAACGATATAAATTACGGGTACTAATGACAGGCGATGGTTTTAGGGGGATGCGAGGGTGGAAGGGGAATTCCAGGCTCTGGTTCCCAGGTGGGTGATCCCTGCCCTGCCACCGGTGCCCGTTCTCCCCCTGCAGGTCCACGGCTGCGGGGACAAGGCCAAGGCCCAGGCGCGGCAGCGGATCAGCAGGGAAGGGGTCCTGTATCCCGGCAGCGGCTCCAAGGACAAGTCCCTGGACCCAGCCAAGCGAGCCCACCTCCAGCGGCGGCTGGACAAGAAGCTCAGCGAGCTGACGAGCCAGAGGAAGGGCAGGAAGAAAGACAAGGAGACGTGAGGAACCCGAATCCCGCTTGTTCAACCTCAGAGCCGCCGCTCGGCCCTCCCAGGGCTGAGCAGCTGCTGAGCCCTGGGGGCAGGGCGGGGCTCGATTCTGGGGGGGACACAGCCTGGAGCCGGGGGCTGGGGAGGGGTTTGGGGAGGGAGAGCTGCTGTACTGTCCCGGACACGGTGATGGATGTTCACAGGGGCCGGAGCTCGCCGGTACAACAGGCATTAAACACCCAAAGCAACGAGCTGTCGCTGTCACCTTGGTCCCCGTGGCAGCAAAAGATGAATGTCTGGGAGCAGGAACGTGGGAGGCACCAAAAACCCCGGGTGACCCTCTGCTCCGGGGAAGGTGACTGAGGAAATGGATCCCAGGAAACGGATCCCAGCCCAGCAATCCTGCGGCACTGCTCGGAGTGACCCGGCGCGTCCACACCGCGGCCAGCACAGCCCCAACCCCTCGGGGCTGCCCCATCCCCTCCCACCCGAGCCAGGGCCTTGGCAGGGGGCTCAGCCCTGCTCCGGGCTTGCGTTGGGGTGGGCATGGGGAGCTCCTGAGACACCGGGATCCGTTGGGAACCCCACAGCAGTGAAGGCAGTGCAGCCCTCCCAGGCAGGAGGGAGCCTCGTGTCCTTCCCAGACCTTTTCCCAGTCCTGTACCCCCAAATGAATCCATCTCCCGTGTTGCTTCCTGCCTGTTGATCCCCATTTTCAAAGCCTCTCTCCATCCCCACACCGCCCCTGCCCTGTCCCCTCTCCTTGCTGGCCCCAATCCTGCTCACAAGGTCCATCCATCCCCCCCAAAAAGTACCTCCAGCAGCACTTTTTGTCCCCAGGATGAAGGAAAAGGTGCTGAGGTGCCCTGAAAGAGGGGTGGCCAGAGAGGGGCACAATAAACAGCCCCAAACTACGCGGTCCCCATCATTTTGGGGCTGAACATCACCGATGTTGCTCACAGGTGATTCCAGAACCTGTGGAAATCACTCGGCTCATCCCGAGCAAGGCTCAGCACTTGGCAGGAGCCGCAGGACAGCCCCGGGTTTCTGTGTCCGTCTCTTCCCAAATGCTGGCTTGCAGTAGCTACTAAAATTCCCTCCCCCCAAACCTCGGGGCCTGTGAGTACCGGCTCTGAGCAACTTCCCGAAAAACCTTCCTCATCCTTCAGGAAACCTCATCCTTCCAGCCCCTCCATCCTTGGCTCGTGCCTCGGTGCCTGGGGCCGGCCGTGCGTCAGCCACGGAGCGATGGCACCGACCCACCTGGCAGCAGATGGGACACGGGGGCTCCTGGAGGGGGAGGTGGGGAGGGGGAAGAGGTGGAGCACGGGCGAGGGAAATCTGGGCATCGGCGAGCAGAGACGGGCACATACAGGAAAGGAGCCGGAGCAGGGGGGCGTGAGGGAACAGGGACACCACAGCCCTGTCCCAAAGCACAGGTCAGGCAGCACAGACGAGAAGGGAGAAGTGCCACCAGCTCACGGGGTGACTCACCTCGGAGCCACCTTTCATCAGGGGAAAACGGATAAATGGCTCGTTCCCACTTTGTTGGATCATCCAAGCAGCCACCTCCCTGTGTGTGCTCGCCCCGTGGCGCTGCTTCCCTGGCACACGGCCCCCAGATTTCCCAGCCTGGCTTCCCACCAGCATCCTGCAGGCAGGGAAAAGCCGAGGCTCCGGGCAAGGCGGGGGATGTGGCCCCAGGGCATCCTCTGCCACCAGGGGCTCCAGCGGAGCCCTCTCCCTGTCACCCTCGGACCCAAGGGCTTGGAAACCAAGTCCAGCCCCCTCCTTGCAGCCAGCGGAGACGGGCAGGGATTTACTGCGTGGGAAAACAGATGGAAGGAGAAGCCACATGTAATAACGATTGCTTTTTCTGCTGTTATTGCTCCCTTTTTCCATTCTCACTGGAAAGGTTCCGTCCCCAGCACAACACACCAAAACCCCTCCTAAAAATCCCCCCCGGATCTCCACTCGCACCGAGAGGAGCCACGCCGTGCTGGCTTTTATCGCCCCCCTCAGAAAACCCCACATCCCAAAGGAGTCCCCCCTCTCCCCCGCAGCCTTAGGGTCCGTGTTTGAGGATTCCACCGCTTTTGAGGCCGCTGGGATGCTCAGCCCAGCCGTTTGGGGAGGTTCTGGCCGGTTTTGGTCCATCTGGGCTCCTTCCCAGTGGGTCTGTCCGCAGTCCCCGTGCGTGGGGCACCCAGGAGGGCAGAGATGAAGCCACGGCGCCGCTCCATCCATCCTCTGGGTGTTTAGGCAGGAGCTGCCCCTCTGAGGCGCCGGCAGCTCGGCCTTTGGGGTGCGACAGAGTCCCGCTCGGCCCCTGCCCGGCGGCTCCGGGCCCCGCCGCGCCCGGCAGAGCCGGCGTCGGGCCGCAGCCCCCCCAGCAGCCCCCCTAATTCCTGCGCAGCGGGTGCCACATGGACACGGGCCTCCTCAGCGTGGCCAGCATCTGGTTCCAGTGCGTGGTGCCCATCCCGCTGGCCGTGGGGCCGATGAGCACGTGGCCCGTGTTGTCACCGCGTCCGTCCTCGCCGCTCTCGGCCACCGTCACGCGCAGGGACAGCTCCTGGGGGCGTGGGGGTGTCACCACACACCGGCCCCCCCACCCGGCAGGTATCCCTGTGCTCTTCCCACGTGCACACACACACACACACACACACTGTGCCAAACCATCCATACACCCCCCACCCCACAAATTCACCCCCAAAGCAGCTGTACCCCACATATGGCCCTCTGTGCCCCCACCCCGCTCAAACCCCCTCCCTGTACTTGAACCCTCCTCCAAATCCCCCGTACCACTATATACACAACCTCCTCTGCCTCCATGCTTACACATCCTCCTATTTTTCCCACATCCCCTAAATCCAGATGTGCCCCTCTCCACATACACAACCACCCCCCCATACACGTGCACACCTTGTATCCCAGCCCCCACATCCACGTCCCCCCACAGGAGTCC
>VXAY01000778.1:16461-60228 GCA_013399855.1 Oxyruncus cristatus | reverse complement strand
CACAAACCCGGGCGCCACCCACCCACCCCGGCCCGGCCCGCCGGGGGCCCCCCGCGCCCCCCCGGCCTCCCCCGGCCCGCTCACCTGCCGTCACCTTGCCGCCGGTCCACACCAGGTTCTTGGCTTTGACCACCACCACGGTGAGCCGCTCGGCCGTGGGCAGGTAGCTCAGGGAGAGCAGGATCTCCCCCACCGTGTCCACGGGCTGCGGGACACAAGGCCCCGTCACCCACCGGCCCCCGGGGAGCCCCCCCGGGAACCACCCGCGGCGGGCGATGGGGCTCCCCCCACGGCCCCCTGCCCACCTTGCTCATGTCCTGCAGGTAGAGCCAGGCGTTGAAGGGGCGCGTGGCCAGGTCCAGGTCGGAGAGCTTGAGCTCGGCCACGCCGGTGCTGACGCTCCTGTCGTCCTCGTCGATGCCGAAGACGGAGAAGCGCAGGCTGTTCTCCTCCAGCGCCGCCGGGTCCAGCGGGAGGGAGAAGCGCTCGTCGAAGGCCACGGCGTAGGCGCTCCTCTGGATCTGCCGCGGGAAGGGGGGGCTCGCCCTGGCACCCCTGGGGTTGCGGGGCCACCGCCAAGACCCACCCTGTTTCTCCTCACGGGAAGGGCAGGCAGCCCGTGGCCCTCGGGGGGCGAGGGCATCCCCCAAAGCCATGAAGGCAGGGAGGGCATCCCCGGCCCGATGGAGCTGGGGGGTCCCAGCCTCCACGGGGGTGAGTTATTTCTGACCCCACCCCAGCAGCCACTCAGCGACTGGGGTAAAAATCAGGGCTGTGACCTGCCCCCAGCGCCCGGTAATTTTTTTAATCGAAAAAAAAACAAACAAAAAAAAAATCGAGGTTGATCTGGCGCTCTCAGATCCACCCCAGCGCCCTGAGAGCTTGGATGTGCATCTGGCTTGGACACACCAGGCCCCGGGGTTTTGCTGAGGGGGTGTAATCCCCAGCCCCGCTCCGAGATGGAGCTGAACCGATCCCTGAATGTGCCCAACGGGAATGGTGCTGTTTGGCTGACATTGTCCCCATCCATTGTCCCCATCCTTCCCCGGGAGCAGAGGCAGCAGCAGCTCCCGGGGCCCACCCTGCAGGTGTTGATCCCAAAGCAGTGATGGGGCGTGGTGGACTGCTCTTAAATCACAGATTTAGGGACATTTTTCCCCCCTACTCCAGCCCTGTTTCAACATCCCAGGTGCCACACACAAATCAGGGTTCTGTTCCATGGGATGGAAAGCTGCAGAAAATGGTGCAGAGCCACCAGCTCCCCAGAGCCACCCAAATCCAGGTGCTGTGGTGGGAGAGGGACCCTGCTGTGGGAACGGGGGCTCGGCCCTGCACCCCTTGGGCTCTGTCACCCCAAAAGCCCCCCAGGGAGGGGACTCATCTCCTCCTGACAACTCTCTCCTGTCTCTGTCTGCTCCTAAACTGTGCTCCATCCCTGGGATGAAGGACACGAAGGCAGCAACTTGCCATCCCTCCCTTCCTCTTCCACGTTCTCCCACTGGATACCCCCAGCCTCCAGAGTCCTCCGGGGATTAGAGTTCCTCGATGGAAAAAAAGCAGATTTTCCAGCCCTACGACTGACTGTCTGCAGCCCACACTGTGTTTTGGGACCTCTGGATAAAACACAACGGAAACAGGGGCTGCTTATTTCCAACCCCTCCGTAAGCACCACCAAAAGCTCCGGCTGGGCCTTTACCCGTGGCCTCGGGGCAGCCGAGGAGGGAGTGCTGGGGAATTATAAATTATGATGCTAAATAATAAATAGCTCCGGAGCAAAAACGAAGAGCCCGAGATTCGGATGGAAAAGTGGTCTAAAAGGGCACCGTGGAGGTGCTCTGGAGGCATCTGGAGCGGCACCTCCACCCCCAGAGAGGGGTTTCTCGGTGGGAGGAAGATTCCAAACAAATACCCCGATTGAATCCGACTGGCTGACCCTGAGCTCTCCAAAAAGCAGCTGCTGAAGGAAAACTGGGGCTCCTGTTTTCTGAGACCAGCTTTTGGGGCTCTTCAAAAGAGAGGGTTTGTCCCAAATCCACCCCCGGTTGTGGACCTGACACTGCAGCCACATGGATCTTTCTGTGTGGAGAGGGAGAAGCTGTGGGAAGGAGAGGGATTGCAGGGGCTGTGGGGACTCAGGGGGCTGTGGGACCATGGCAAGGCACCGAGAGCACCTTCCCAAACTGCCGCTGCCCCCCAAGTGCCACCCCAGGTCACTTCTTCCACCTCCCACAGCATCCCCGGCACTTGGAGCAGGGCAACTGGAGCCGGAAAACCTGCCACCAGCCACCAGCTGGGAGATGACAAAGCCAGCCCAAATCCCAGCCAAAGGGGAGACGCCTCTGCCTCTGCCAAGCCTCCGATGTGCAAACCCACCTGGGACACCCCCCCAAAATCCCGCGCCGGCTGCGTCCAGTCCCGACGCCCCAGGAGCCTCCCGCTCCCAAACCCCCGTCACCGCCCCGGGAAGCTGAGAGCCCCAAAATCCTGTGCCAACCGCACCCAGCCCCGGTGTGTCTGGAGCCCCCTGCTCCCAACCCGCGTGTGTGCCCAAGGGACGCCGCCACCTGCCATCCCGGGCCCCGCGACCCACCCGGGGGGACTCACGCGCGAGATGCCGACGATCTGCTCGGCCGGGAGGAGGCTGATCCGCATGAAGCAGGACTCGAACCGCGCATCCTCCTTCTCCAGCAGGTCCTTGCCCTGCAGCAGCGTCACGTGCAGGGCGGCCGCCTTCCCGTCGTACTCCATGGACACCTCCACCTGCCCCACCGTGAAGTCCTGCCCGAAGTTGTTCCCGATGGACGAGATGGAGTTGAGCGAGTCAGCCGAGATGGACTTCTTCAGGGGGCCGTAGTGGGCCAGGCCCAGGTCTCTGCCCATCAGCTCCAGGCTGCCCAGCTCCTGGATGCTCTCCAAGGTGTCCTCTGCCCTCAGGCTGCTCTTGCGGCTGGCAGAGCTCTGACCCGGCGTCCGCTGCGAGCCCGGGGCCAGCCCTCGCTGCCAGGGAAAGGAAACCAGGCGATGCCATCCCGTCCCTCCAGCTGGGCTTCTCCGGCGCCTCTTTGGATGCCTCCCGGCCCCTGCCTGGCCTCAAGCTGCTGCGGCAGCGAGCCCAGCGCCTCCCGCAGCTCCCAGCTCCGCCGGTCCCCCCGAACGCTCCACCAGCACCAGGTCGCTGCCTGTGGCCGTTCCCACCGGGAGCCAGGAGATATTTTCACCCTTCCAGCATCCCGCATGTCGCAAAGGGAAGGAGACCAACCCCGACATTCCCCCTTTTACCTTGTGCCTGACGTCCGGATACGCGGCTCCGTACTTCTGCTCCAGGTACCGGTAGTCATAGTTGGGGAAGGGGGAAGGGGCCGGGTAGCTGCCGGAGCGCCAGAGCTTCCAGAGGTTGATGGCTGCGATTCCCAGCAGTGCCAAGGCGCCGGCGGCGTAGAGCCCGATCTCCCAGCGCGGCGGGCTGGAGGCCGCTGGAGGGGACAAGGGGCTCCATGAGCTCGTCACCGCCCCCGGGCTGAGCCTTCACCCTCCGCCGCTTCCACGCCAGGAACTCGGCTCCAAGCTCCAAGGATGGGATGGGCCAGGGGGGGATAAACCACAGCTCCCACCCGGGTCAGGCAGCGGCTTTGCCAGACAAAAAAAACAAAAAAAAAGGACAGTCCTGGCTTGGCTTTCTCGGGAGCTGACGCGCTCCTTTATCCCAGCCCCGCTTCCCGGCGAGCGGCATCACTCCCGGGCTGCCGGGGGTCCCTTCGCCAGCCGCGGCTCCGTCCCACTTACAGATGTGCCCGGTGCGCATCTGCATCGCCCTCGCTGCTGCCCGGGTCCCCGCGGGCTGGGGATGCCAGGAAAATCCAGAAATAGGGGGAAGAAAATGCCAAAAGCTGCTGGAAACGGGGGCAGAGCCCCCCGGGTGCCGCTGGAGCGAGCGGGGAGGGATGGCCGGGCTCGGCAGCGATGCTCCAGCGAGCGGTTCCTGCTGCATTGCACCAGCCTCCATCACTCCCGCGCGGAACCGCTCCGGGGAGGGCAAAAACAGCGGGAAAAGAGAGGATTTCTCATCCCAGAGCGCTGCCGGGGAGCCCTCCGGCATCACGGCGCGGCGCTCCCCCCTTCCGAGCCGGAAAAAGCCCAAAGCCAGGCTGAACTCCCACATCGCATCCGAGCACAGGCACAACCTGCTGCTCCCCCCAGCCCTCCTCCGGCAGGAACAGCGAAAGGACGAGCACAAGGAACTGACCATCTGCACCCGAAGCACCTAATCTGGATCCCGGGAGCAGCCCAGAGGGATCTCGGGGGTTAAACCTCGGGGTAGGAGCCAGGCCCTGCTTCCTCCACCTCTCCTCAACCCCCTTAAGGACTCTGATTTATCCCTGCATCCCAGCCAAGGATGCTGGGGGAAGAAGCCAGAGGTTTCCCATGCCAGAGCTCCCAGGCTCCCGCTACGACAGAGGGGCAAAATTGGGAATACAAATAAAATTCGCGCAATAATCCTTTACTGGCTCCTACTTCCGAGTAACTCCAGGTGCAAACCCCGGCTGAACTGGAACCTGCTTCCTCCTCGTTCCCGCCCGTTTCTGAGGGCTGAGCACTAATGTTGGAAAACTTGGGGGTTTTACCCTTCTTTTAGAAAACTAAACGCCCACGCCTTGGAGGCTTTAAGGGTTTTCCCCATGTTTTAGTAAACAAAACCCCACGGGCACGTGGAGCAGAGGGTTCTCCTGGTGGGAAGCACCAAGGACCAGCCATCCCCCCCCAAAAAAACCCTCGGCCCCAGACCCTTGCGGGGCCGTCCCGGGAGGACTCACCGCCGAAGCGGGATCTGCTGACGTGCCCGGTGTCCATGGCAAACACCCCCAGCGAGCGGGACAGCCTGGAATGCGCGAGACACGGCGTGAGGGCGGAGGCGAATCATTCAAAGGCCGAACGCCTTGTGGTTTTCCTGCAGTGGATGTTCCGTCACTGCTCCCCCTCCGCTGCTCCCGGCCTTGGCTCCTCTTCCAGGCGCTGAAGCCTCTCGGCCGGCGGCAGGAGCTGGAGGAGGGACGGAAACCACCCGGGAAGAGGCAGAGCCGCTCGATTTACCTCGGGAGTGTTTAGTGGGTGACATTCCCAATCGCTCTCTGCGTGGATGTCTCCCCTCCCGGAGCCCTTAAAGCCCTTTTTTCCAGCTCAACTCTTCCTTCGCCTCCTGCAGTTTGCCAGACTCTCCCGAGGCTCTGCCCTGGCCCCACGTGAGGGGGGCAGTCCCACTCCCCAGTTTCAGGGTTGCTGCAGGTGATGCCGTTCCCCAGGAATCAGCTCCTGCAGTGGGAAGGCTCCAGCATGTTCCCCCATGAAGGGCTTTTCCCAGTCGAGTCATAGGAGAGATCCATCCTAACGTAAGGAAGCTGCTCCTCCAGACAGATCCCAGCGACGGCTCCGCGGATGCCAAAGGGGATTTACCCACGACAGCTACTTCCTGCCATACAAGGGGGGGTTTGGGATCCCCCAAAACACCCAGCAAGCAAATCTAACAGGAACTGAGCCAGAACGCTCCCTGGCATCCGAGCCAGGAGATCATCCGAGCCCACGGGGATGAGGATGTGATGCCACAGACCCCCACAGGGACACAACCTCAGCACTGCATCTAAACCCTCTCCCCACGCCCTTCAGAGCCCCCCCCCGGCCCCTCTCCGGGATTTCCACAGCCCCAAAGCCTACTCATGGCACGGGACAAGGAGCTGGGTTGGTCTCAGACGGATGATCCCGCAATATTTGGGTCTCACCCTCCAGCTCCTCTCAGGTGCTCACAGCTTCAAGCACTGTGGGGCAACCAACCCTCCCCAAAACCATCCAGGCTTGGATTTTAATGGGCAAAGGTGGGACAGCCAGCGTGTTATACAGGAAAATATGAGCTGTGCTGGCCTGGCCTGGCCTGGCCTGGCCGGGGACCCTCCGCAGGGACACGCGGCCCATTGTTGGGGTAACGGGAGGAGGGGGGGGCCCTAAATGCAACCCAAAAGGACAGCGAGGCTGAGGTGGGGCTGGGAGATGCCCAGCTCCTCCCCAGCCTCCTCCCACCAGCACAAACCTCCCCATGCCACGGAAAAAACAGGAATAACCCGGCTGAGAACGTGCTGAACTCGTGTCACACATGGGCTGAGGGCTACTCAGCTGTTCAGTGCTGAAATCTTAACGGAGCGACGGAGATTTGCCACCTCTTTTTGCGCCCTGAAAAGCTTGGGCATGGGAGCTTCCTTCCTTCCCATGTTTCCCAATGTTTTGGGTTTTTTTTTTAATATGAAAACAGCAAAGTTCTCACGACCAGCTTTTCCCGCAGGAGGACAAACCTCCTCCATCTCTTCCCGATTTCTTCTGGAAATTAAAAAGAATTTCTGATTTTCATTTTCTTTCAGAGCTTCTCCCCCCAAACCCTCCTTCTCCAAGCAGCAAGTTAAGCAGATTTCCGAGGCATCACCTGGAAAGAGACTGCGGTGCTCAGCACCAGGACCAAATCCAGAGGTATTTTCCTATTAGGAAAACAGCATCAACCCCGAGCGAGCGAGGAAACGGAGGTGGAGGTGCCGGGGGAAGGATTTATGGGTTTTTTTGTTAACTGAGCTCTTCCCTGGAGCATTTCACTGAGCTGCTCTGACATCCCCCTGACCTGCTGCTCAAATTCCTGGGAAATCAAACCTGAGGGATTTGGAAGGAACTGGCACCATTCTCCCATTGCCGGCAGCTCAAGGATAGGTGGATTTCTTACCCACAGACCTCAAGATCAGGGTGCAGAGCCCTGGTCTGGGGGCAGAGAGGCCCAGAATGGGGTGCAGAGCCCTGGTTTGGGGTGCAGAGAGGCCCAGAATGGGGTGCAGAGCCCTGGTTTGGGGTGCAGAGTCCCAGAACAGGGTGCAGAGCCCTCATTTGGGTGCAGAGCCCCCTCCATCCACTCCAACATCCCAGTGCTCAGGGCCAGGGCAGCTTCATTTTCCTTGGGAGCTGCTGCAGACCTCGGGTTCCTTCTCCTGCTTGGAGGGACAATAAACCAGCTCGCCGAGGAGAGAGAAACAGCATCAAAGCTGTGTCCCCCTCCGGAAAAGGGGTCCCTCCCAACCCTCGGGAGGTGTCACCTCGCTGCTGTTTTGGCACCACCAGCTGAGGCCGCAGGCAGAGAAACCAAATCGCTGGTCCCGGAGCCCCCGGACCAGCCGGGGTGAGACCCCTCCCTGAGCACGCTGCAGTCCCCAGACGTCCCAGTCCCCGTTCCAGCCGTCCCCCTGCTCACCCATCCCTGCCTGCCCTGCCCCCGACACCCGGGCCGGGTGTGCTGAGCCCGGGCTAAACTCAGCTCACTGGTGACACCGGTCCTGCGGCTGTGCCCCCCCGGGCGGGGCTCTGCCAGCCCCCTCCATCCGCAGGGCACAGAAGTGGGATGGAGTTTGCTCCTGGCACAGATAAAGACGCATCCCAAACTTGCCAAAACGCAAGGATTTGGGCTCTGCGCTCACCCGCCGCCCTCCCCGGCCCCTCGCACCCAAACCGGCGGCCCCCAGCCCTGCACCCCCCGTACCCCCCGTCGCGCTTTACCTGGACAGGTGCGAACCCTCGGGGATCTGCGGGGACCCCCGGGGTGTCCTCTCCCGCGGCGAGGGGAACGCGGCGACCGCCGGGGTCCGCTCCCACGGCGATGGGGAGCGGGCAGAGCCCCCTCCGCTGCCCGGGGGTCCCCGAGCTCCGCGCCCGGATCCAAGGAGCTCCTCCCTCCCGGGACGCTTCCCGGCGGTGGGTGCCGGGCAGAGCCCCCCTCTCCGCTGCGCGGGGGGTCCCTGCGGGTTGGGAGCTCAGCCCCGGGATCCCCGTGTGTCCCTCCCCCCCGCCCCAAATCCGGGATGCGAGACCGGGAGCGGCTCCGCTCCCTCGCCCAGCCCAGCCCGGGGCGGAGCCGGGCGGCACTGCCCGCTCATCCGTGCGATGAGCTGGGCGGTCTCTGCGCTCGCCAGACCCTCCCCGGGGCTTGGCTTCACCCAGCCCAAACCGCCCCCCGGCAGGGCCGGGCGGGGGAGGAGTGACCTCCCGGGGCTGCGGGAGATGCTCTGCCCTGCCCGGGGCGAGGGCTCTGGGGACCCCGGCGGGGAGATGCAGGAGTCTCTCCCTCTGATTTGCCTCCCAAGCTGACAGCTTTCCTTAGCAAGTTGCCATTAAAAAACCCCAAAAATCACCCCAAACCCTGCAAACCCACCTCAAATCCCAGCCAGGATCATGGAGGGACAATGCCAGCTCCCTCATCCCACACCAGAGACGCTGCACTGCTTGCAGGCAGCTCTGGGCACAGGGGGCTCCCCCAAATCCCACTTCCCACTGCCCAGGGATCCCCTGGCCCATCCCACTGCATCTCTGCATCTCCAGCTCCTCCTCCTCATGGATCCTGATGAGTGTTTCTCTCCCTGGGGTCCCACTGCCCCCCAAAGCCTCTGTGGGGCTGTGGATCATCACCCCAGAGCCAAATCCTCAGGTCCCAAAGAGCTCCGAGCTCTGAGTCCCTCCCGGCCATGGGGACATCCGGAGCTATCCAGCAAGGTCTTGACTCTGGATGTTCCTAAGAAAACCCATGAGATCCCCTCCCTCTGCAGCAAAGGCTGGAACCTTTTGGGATTTGGCCAAAAAAGCCCCCTGGGCAGTTTGGAGACCAAAGGCTCTGTGTCCACCACACCTGTACACCGTGAGCATCGGCCACATTGCGCCCACACACCATCCCAGGGGACCTTCCCTTTCCCTGCCTTCACATCCATGTTTTCAGCCACCTTACCTCAAATGCCAGGTGACTTCCAGGGCACTAAGGAGTCATTTCAGACAGCAGGAGAACCGCTTTGCTTGGAGGAAATGGAATAATTGCAATTTTGTGGGGAGAAAAGCCCACGCACCCCGAGCAAAGGTGGTCTCAGGGGCCCCGGAGCAGTGTGACATTCCAGAGGAGCTGTAATTCCCAGGAACACCCATCACACTCAGCCACAGGGCCAGCTCAACCCCTGCTGCAGCTCCCTGCTCTGGAGGGAGGGCAGCACTGGGAGATGGTCCCACAACGTTCCTGGTGGGGAGTTCATTTCCAGGGAGAAAACAGAGCAAGTTTCCACTGTGCCAAGAACCTTGGTGGGGGGAGCTGCCTCATCCTGCAGCCAAGGGTCCTTTCCACTGGGCTTCCTGGCCCTTCCTCCGGGTGTAGCTGGAGAAGAGCAGGCCACGGTCCTTTCCCAGTTCCCAAACTTCCTCTACGTCCCCAATGGCGTGGCAGGGTGTCCCCTCCACGGCACAGCCCAGGATCCAGCACGCTCCTGCAGGGCTCCAGCCTCAGGGCAAAGGACCCCCTGAGCTGTTCTGGACAGGATGGGGCTGGGATAAGGTTTGCAAATCTCCAAAGGCCCCATCTGGGCACCTGGATTTATCCAGCCTCACACAGGCACCAACTCACCTACTAAACATTCCTCCCTTTCGAGGCCAACGCTGACCTTTGGTCGACATGATTATGAAGTCAGGGTGTCGCCACGGGTGGGACAGACCTGCTCCAGCATCCTGACCCAGGAGAGTTGGATACATCTGTGTGTGGAAGCAGGGGCCTGCCACCTCTGCCCTCTTCACAGGGATGGTCCTATTTTAGGCCACCCCAAATGTTATTCCCATGAGGCCCGTTGGCTTCGTCTCCTCCCCACGAGGCTGCTTTGAGCACTCCAAGGGGATTCCTAAATCCCGGTGAGTTTGCAGTGATCAGAGCCCTCCTTCTTCCCTGAAAACCTGGACATGTTCCTCACCTGGAGGCGCAGCACCCGTCACCCACCCAGCGTGCTGAGGGCGGGGACACGGCCCGAGCCTCCTCAGCCCCCCAGCTCCACGCGTGGGGTGACAAGAGGGGACCCAAGGGCACGCGCTGTCCCAAGGAACGCGCGGCACACGGGGCTTTATTCCACAGGCAGGGCCCAGGCCATCCCCGGGAGCTGTCAGATGGATGCAGACGAGTCAGTGTTTCCCGCATTAGGGAAAAAGCTCCAGGGTATGTCGGGAACAGCAGGGATTCCTCACCAGGTGATGCCAGCGCAGGCCCTCCGGTGGGAGGGGTGTGCACTAACAGGTCCCCCTGGGTCACCTGACCACCACCCCAACTGGTGATTCCAGAATTCCACGCTGCCCACTGTTTATGGCTGGGAAGCACCTGGGACACTAAAGCTGGGAACAAAGCAGATGTTGGTTGTCACTCCCATACAAGACCAAACCGGATCAAAACCGCACACGTTTGCCGGGCAGCAGCTCCACAAGCTCCTGCCACTTCCAAAATCTGGGGTTACACCCTTGGAATTATACCGCGGCATTCGTGACATTTTCCTCTGGATAAGCACTTCCCTGGGAAACACCCTTTGGCAGCCTGATTGGATCAGAGCATTTGAGCAGTGACAGGGTGACACCAGTGCCCGGGACGGCACCGCGAGGGCTCAGAGCAGAGGGTACAGGATCCACGCTCACCAGAGCCCTTACATCTTGGAATCATGACCTGGTGGAAAAAAAAGCAGCCCAGGTTTCCCAGTTCCTTTTCCAGGATGCTGAGTCACCAGCAGAAACACTGCTTGGCTCAGGATGCTCAGACCTCCCTGGCCACACGCTTGGCCCCGGCCTGCTGCTGGCAGGGAGGTGGCACAGGGACAGAGGCCGGGTGTGGGACTGCAGGGAACAGCTTTTCCAGCTGGACTCAGAGATTCCTCACTCTGGAGCTACCCTGGGAGGAACAGGGCAGTGATAAAGGGTGGCAGAGCCCGCGTGTGTCAGAGCCCAGGAGTGAGACCCTCCTGGTGAGGACACACACCCAGCTGAGGACAAGGCAAATAACTTCAGACTGACGGAGCAACTCCCAGTTTCTGCTTGTGACACGTTTTACTCCGCAGAGCGAAGGCAGGTTGACCTTTCTCACTTCACCTTCCCTTACATTTAAGAGATGACCAAGACTAAAAGAGAAATTAAAAATAAGAGCTAAGGAGAAGCTGCCTGTCTCCCCAGAGCTGTGATACACCACAAAACTACCACAGGCCGCTCCAGGACGTTGGAAGTCAGTCAGATCTCCCGCGGAGGGGCTGGACCAGCAGCGCAGTGTGGTTCAGCCTGTGCAAGGAGCAGCTTGGTCACAGGGCCCAGTTCACCTGCGTTCCTCTCGCTGAACACGTCACCCAATCCCCCCTCCACAGCTCCAGGGAGTTTCTGCAGGAAGGAAAGAATTCATTTCCCGTGCCTGGTCTCTGTACACCCCAGAACAAGCGTTCCTAACGCCCGAACGCCTCGTGGAACTCTCTCGGTTCCCTGGGAATAGAGCAGCAGACCCCTGTGTGCTGTGCTCCGAGCCCCCCATCTCCACGCCTGGTTTGGAGGACACACAGCCCCCGCTGCAGGTCCTTGTTGTGCGGTGTTGGTTCTGACTTCCCTCCACGCAGACCTTCTCCGGCGACACCAGGAGAACGGGGGGTGTGTCCGTGCCATCCTTCCCCCAGGGGATTCCCACAGGCTGGAACGCTAACAATGACAATTAGGAGTTAGGATGAGGTTGGGACTGTGCCCCAGGCCCGCTCGAGCACCACGAGTTCCTGTCAGCCCCGCGGCTGCTGCTCAGAGTTTCCTCTCCCGGGGTTTGTTCCCGTTGGGCTCATCCAGCAGTGCCGAGTGTCGGTCCCCGTTGCTCAGGCATTTGTCCTTCTCGTGCCTGTGCTCCTGCTTCTGCCGCCGGATCTCCTTGTACCGCAGGGTGATGTCCCTGCAGCAAACACACGGCACACAATTCCAGCCTGCAGGACGAGCAGCAAGGAAGCCTGCCCCGAATGAAGCTCCCTCGGGATAACTCGACCCACTGGAGCCTTCGGCTCACATTTCTACAAGTGCTGATGGCACTGAGTCACTGGAAGTTCGTGTTTCTCGCTGGTGGCCTGGCTCTTCTCACCTCTGCCACAGCACAACAGCCACTGCTGCCTCCTGCACACGTCACTGCAGCTCAAGGAATCGTGGAATGGTTTGGGTGGGAAAGGACCTTAAAGCCCATCCAGTTCCACCACCCTGCCATGGGCAGGGACACCTTCCACTAGCACAGGGTGCTCCAACCTGGCCCTGGACACTTCCCGGGATGGGGCAGCCACAGCTTCTCTGGGCAATCTGTGCCAGGGCCTCCCCCCCTCACCGGGAAGAAGTTCTCCCCAATATCCCATCTAACCTGCCCTCTGGCAGTGTGAAGCCATTCCCCCTTGTCCTGGCACTCCACTTCCCTCATATGCAGAGTCCCTCTCCAGCTTCCTTGTCGGCCCCTTCCCATACTGGAAGACTAGGAAGACCACCAATTCCTTGAGCCCTGCGCAGCTGCTTTCCACGGACTCGCTCAGAGCAGCCTCCAAACCAAACACACATCCCCCCTTGGCTCCCTTGTCCCGACACCGGCACAGCTCGGACAACCACAGACTGCTCTGGCAACGAAGCTGGAAACACCTCAGCCTGGTCTAACTCGGAGGGAAGACAAAGCCCCGAGCCCATTTCCCACCTCCCACCGAGGCCGCCGCAGCCCCCCGGGAGGGCTGTGCTCCCTCTCCAGTAACAACAGCACCTGCCAGGAGGGGCTGTCCAACAAAGCCCCCCAGGCCCCAAACGCGGCACGCCCCAGCCCGCTCACCGGATGAAGAAGCGCCAGGCTGTCCAGGTGAGCACCAGGATAATCCCCAGGATCCAGCACTGGGTGATGTAGAAGGGCAGGGAAAGCGTGAGCGTGTAGGGATCGTACTTGACCACGATCAGGAACTCCGTGGCAGTGATAGCAGCAACCAGCCAGGCCTGCTGGCCCAGCTTCTTGTGGAACTTCCTGCCAAACAAACACACAGACGAGACGTTTCCTCGCTGTCAAACGAAGGATTTGGAGAAACCTCCACAAAAAGACGGCCGGGAGGGCAATTTCAGTCAGCTTTGCACACTCCTACAAGTCTAGTTTGGATCACACGTGCATTAAGGCTGTGCAGGCTGGCAACTTGCACGTTGGTGTTACTTTAGTTTCCTCTCAGAGGCTCTGAAAACACACGAGAAGCTGAACTTCATCCCCACACAACGCGGGGAAGTGTCCCCACGCTCAGGTAAATCCACATCAATCAATTATCTGACCAGCCTGGGACCAGCATAGGCTCAGGGTACGGCACCAAAGAGGAGCTCTGCCCCTGGAGTTCCTCTGCAAACCTCAGCCACGCTGCCTTAAACACGTTTAATCCTCCCGGGACTGCGTTCTGGAACTTCACCTCTTCTCCAAACAAGTATTCAGTGAGCTGCCACTACTGATCTTGGAAGGGGTTTTAAAGGAAAAAAGGTTTAGTAACAACAGGCAAGGGTCTGGGAGACCCAAGGACTGTCTTTTGCTTCCAGGACAAACCAGCCCTGGAATAAACACGTGATTCCTAGGAAAGCTGTGGAGTCCAGCATCCACTCTGGGGCTCTGATGTAATGTAAACTTGATTTTTTTGTACATAATGGTCATTTTTCTGGCGTGATTACACTTCTGTCAGCGGTACAGAGTACAGCCTGTCTGAGGTGGCTGAAAACTAATGATCCTGAATTAAATAAATGGCATTTCTGGCTCAGGAAGTCACACACCCCTGGTGACAAAAAGGCTCTTTCGCTCTAAAAACTAAAAGCTTACTTAACAAAATATTGAAAGTAAATTTTCTTTTTTTTTTTTGTATCCATCAGACATGGCTGTAGTCATTTACACCCACCAGCTTAAAGTTAAAACAAAAAAAAAAACAACAGGAAAAACATGCAAAACGTATAGTTACATATAAAAAAAACCATATAGTTATATATATATAATAGTTGGTATGAACCACTTCCATTTGTTTCTGTAAGCAGTGAAGTGGAAAAAGAAATGCCAAGTACCCCAAATAGCAAAGAAATACAGGATAGAAACTAAAATTTACTGTTACAGTAGTAGAAAGTGATGGCTAAGTTTTATCATTACTTTATCCTGAAATCCTAAAGAAAACTCTCATGCAGCCTTTGCTGTAATCAAAACTTATGGAAAAATGGAGTCTAGGAAAGGCATCAGTTGTATTCCTGGCTTTTAAAGAAGTAAAAGGTGATGGGAAGGTCTCAGGAAGCCTCATTCCAGGTAACAGCCTGCACTAGAAACCAGGAAAGCTGCAGACCTGCACCAGGAGGATCCTCCTCTTCCCTTATGCACTCATGCCCCTTTGGGTTTTTCCACCCCAAGGCATCCATTCTGCTGCCTCTCATATTCCTGTTGCTCATATCTGCTCCAATCCCCTTGGACTGTCAGTGCCTGGGAAGGGATCTGAGCACAGAGATCCAACAGAGCTTCTCCTCCCTCTCCTGAATCCAGGGAGTCCATCTCCCACAACACACACAGCTTCTTACACACGAGGCCCAGAGTCAGGTTTGACACCAATGAACAGCTCAAACTACACCAAATCATCCAAACACACTGGGAAAAATAGGAAAGGAATCGAGTGTAGGCGACTGCTGATGCAGAGGGGATGAGTGCATTCCATCTGAAAGGTCTCCTGCCTGGATCAGCTCGGATGAAAGGCTTCAGAACCTGCTCCAGGGGGTTCAGCTGGTGTGACAGATTAAATGGGCAAAGACCAGCCCTAACCACCAGCAGAGAGATAAAAGGAAGCAGCAGATCTCTCTCCCTGGGAATTCCAGCTGTTCAGATGATAAGGGCAGTTTTCTGCTCTCCTTCTTCCTCTGCCAATCAGGGGAACAGGTGATAGACAGAATTAAAGGCAACCCCAACACAAGAGCCAGGCAGAACCTAAAGCTGCCGAGGAAGAGACCTGGTTTCCTGCCCTTCTACTCGAGGAAGATTTTAAAGAAAAGCCCTTTTTTCACGTGATGAGCGAGACTAAAATTCCCTGCCTCTGTGCAGACTCCTCGGAAGCGACAGGAGGACCACAACCAGGAACGTGTGACGAGCTCAACACTGCTGCAGACTGCTGCACCAAGACATTCCTGGTCAGGAAGATTTCACACCTCCAGTGCCCAGGAACTCGGAGGCAGCGTGCGGATCAGTGCGGTGGGTAAGGGCTGGGGGGCAGCTTCGCCCCTCCTCCTGGACTACGGCAATTCCAGGGACTCCACTGGCACTACGCTAAGCCCAAGGTCCTGCAAGCAAAGCCCCAGAACTGTCTGCAGAGCCTCAGAATCCTGAGGGGGAAGAAGAGTCTTCATATTGGAATTTCACTGCTTTCTAGGCCCAGTACTGCGGTGTTGGCTGAAGAGATCTCGACCATTTATTCCAGACAATCCTATCAGCACCAGACATGGCAGTGAGCAATGCTTCTGTCAAGGTCAATGGAATATTCCAATCTCTGAGCATTAAGTTTCCAAAAGGAAAAGGTCAGGAAGCTTTCCCATGTGTTGTTAGCTGGGAGCCTCTGGTACAGCCAGCTCTTCCCAGTGGCTTCTACCCACACAACCGTGGGAAGAATCCTAAACAATCCCGGGTTCGAAACGATGTGCAAACGAAACTGCTAAATGGGGGCAGATCTTCTCTGCCTGGATGGCCTGGAACACACAAAGGAATTGAAGGCTGGTTGCAAAATCCTCCACAGAGAAGGTACCAGGTAAGACCAGGTGCTCAGTTCTGCAGGAGCAGCCCGATGCCAGCTCTGGGGGGCATCAAGCAGAGACAGGAGCCTCAGAATTCGGGGGCAGTTACCCACCACGGAACATGGCAGGAGGTGGTGGCAATGATGTGGATATGCAGCTTGGGATGAGTTTCTCAAAACAATGGGAAGAACGGCACCGAACGGCACCAGGAACGAGGCACCGGTGACAGACGGCTCTCCTAAATTCCACTGTTATGCCATGTGGCTGAACTGAGGGCAGAGGAGCTTTTCCAACCCAAACACAAGGCCCAGAAGATGAATGGAGCTAAGGAGAGGAGCTCAGCAGCGAGAGGCAGAGACCTCTTCTTACCTGTGAGTTGGAGGCACGTCCCAAACCAGTAGGTCCAAGGGCAGGGCAGGTGCCACTGCGGAACGTCCTGAAATCCGACTAAGCAATGTGGGCTGGCCCTTCTTCCCAGTTCTAGGAGCCAAAGCCTTGCAAGGCAAACTGATCTTCAGAGAATGTTGGAACCCTAAATTCTGAACACAGACACTTTTTGTGTTGGTCAGCGACAGACAATGAACACCCCTGGAAGCCAGGCGTGGCCTCAGGCGGAGGATGTGGGCTCAGGCAAGTCGTGACATTAAAAGAAAAGGTGATATTTGAGAACAAAGCTTTCTCAGCTCTCACATGGTCTGCAGAAACAAAAGCAGCGAGGACAAATATGATGCTGGAGTGGGAACAGTCTGAAGAACATGCACTGTGTGTGTGTGGTGCTTCACCTGCAGCACTTGCTACCGAGGGCCTCTGACCTGCAAGACGATGCCAGGAGAGCTCCGGAGGGTCAGGGACCAGCGGGAACACGGCTCGAGGAAAGAAGTGCCTTTAGGAATCCCATTTTTGTTTTAGTTTGGGCCCTGATGTCCTCAGAGGGCACGTCCAAGGACTGCAGTTCCTGGCTCTCAGTCTGGGATCGGAGCGCAGCGCTGCCCTGCCCACGAGCCAGGGGCACTCCAGCTCCTTCACACATTCCATTCTCCACAGAGAGACCCTTCATGAAACACTGAGCTTAGAACAGTGCACACAGAACACCCTTAACAACAGCTGCCCTCTGACCAGGGAGAGGGGGACCTCCGAAACAAAGGAGCACAAAGCAGATGCTTTGGGATTAGGCCTTTTGGCCCCTGACAAGCTGCCTGAGATGGATGCCAACAAGCTGGAGCCAATTCCAAACAAAGCACGTGGAGCTGGACATGGGAAATACAGAGAGGTTGGGCTTACGGGTCGTCCATGAAGTCGTAGATCTCCCTCATGGCCACCCCTCCCACGTTCACAAAAAACACCAGGCGCAGCAGGACCAAGTAGTGCTCGGGGGGCATCCACAGCACAAACTTCAGGTAAAACGTGTTCAGCTCTGCCAACAAAAACTGAGAGAAAGGACATCTTGATTACATTGAAAAGACTTCAGTGGATGAAGCCTGGAATCTGCCCCCCGCCCTTTCCCAGTCCTGCTCCGCATCACTGAGTGAACCACCAGCAGCTTCAACAATCACCACCAACAGCTGGGTTTTTAAACGCTTCCTCTGTGCTGGAAGAGGCACCAAAAACCACAACAGAAAGCTGGGCGAGCACTGCCTCAAATCTTGAGCAAGTTCTTGAACTCCAAATAAGGAGCTTGAACTGCAGATTCTAAAGGCAACAAACTTCTCCCTCTGCTGTCATTTAAAATCTGGCTGATGAATAACAAGAGGCATGAGCTGCACATCCTGGGGTAGGGGGGGAGTTGGTTTGTGGGTTTTTTTTTTTTAACACAGTTGTGCAAATCTCACCCCCAAAGCCAACTTGGGAAAACCGGTTATAAATTCAGAGCAAAATGTTCCCAAGTGGGCTGCCCTGGCAACGTGCTGAAGGGAGCAGAGAGACACCAGATTGTCACTTCAAAAGGAATGATAACAAAGGGCATTAAGCATTGCTTAAGCCAAAGGAGTGAGCCAAAACCTGGAGATGCTTAGAAACTGTCAGCTGAAGCTGAGTTTTGCTAAAAGAAACATAATCCCACAGCCCAGTATAAACTCACTGTAATCTCTCAGCTGCTGCAGCACCTAAACCCCACTGTCTTCAGGGTGCAACCAGTAACCATTTGGGGAAACATCTGTTTTATGTGTGAGCTTGGCCAATGTTTCCTGCAGCAGAAACCAGGGACTGTGAGCTTCTTCTAGCAAGTTCTGCATTAAAAATACAGAGTTAAGTCCTGAGCCACAGAAACTGGTTAATGCCCTGTGTCACTACAAGTGACACGGGGTGGTTTTTAGTTAAATTTCACAGTTGCTGGGTTGAAATAAGTTTGAGTTGCCCAGAGCAGAGCCAAGGGACATCCCACGGATGGCACAAAGGCCGAAGTCCCCTGGGCTGGGAAAGGGGCAGGAGTGGGGAAAAGACACTCCAGCTGCCCAATTAACCCTCCCTATCACTGTCATGTGGGTGGTAACTCCTGTTTCACAGTCACAGGTATCAATTCCAGGCGCTGCATTCCCATCAAACAACCCCAGCCACTCAGGTGCCAAGTGTTCAGCGAGACACTAAGAAAAGAAAAATCTAGGGTAATTGAATTATTTAAGCCTGTATAAAAATATTGTTATGCATATTATTATTTCTAAATTTTGCACAATACATATTTTAAATATTATTATTTAAAATATTTTATTTTTAATTCCTTAAGCCCATATGAACGCATTACCAGAGGCAGGACTGTGTTTCAGGAGCTTGAGTACAGCCCTTTGGAGCTGCACTGTGACCTGTACCTGCATAAAACTGAGGGAAACGAGCCACTCGCACCCCAAACCAGTGCTTTTGGGGGCAGAAACTTGCTGAAATATGTGCAGATGCCAGTTTGTATTGCTCACAGTGCCAGCAACAGCGTTCAGCAAATATCTGTGCCACGAATTTGTCACCTGTCCCCGAGACAGGAGCATGGGCCCCAATCCTGTGGGACTGGGAAGCGATCTCTTCTGGCCCCAGCTCCAGGAGTCTCACCTCCCAGGGGCGCAGCCCGAGTCACCCTGAGCTGCAAACCACGAAATCCAAGGGCCAGAAGAGGCCAGAGGGGTTTCCTCACCACAAAGATGATGCCACAAACGGCGAGCCACCTGCGCAGGCTGGACGCCGGCTTCCACTCGAACTTCACCCAGCTGTACGGCGTGAACTGGAAGACAATTCTCTTCATTTTGCCCCTGAGAAAGAGCAAAACGTGAGGGCAGGTTTAATAAAGAGAGACATCGAGCAGGGCTTCCATTTCAGACACCAGCCCGGGTCTGCAAAATGCCCGCGTTTACTCCATCAAAGTCGCAGTTTAATGAGATTAACTCTGAGTTACAGGAGCTTGTTATTTGAACTATCAATTTAAGTTTTAATGCTATACAGCCACTGTTGTCAGCAGTTCTGCTCTGCTCAGCAAAGACACTACAGAGCACGATGGGTCATTACTGGTACATGACTACGAGGGATTTATTAAATTTTAATTCCCACTGTCCCAATTCCTGTGAAGTTCTGATTACCAGGGAATGCACGAAGACCAAGCAGATCCTTGCTGTGAGTGAGAGTATGATCCCAACTTGGATTCATGCCTCTTCTTTAACAACTGCATTAAATAAGCTCAATTCCACAGGATGCCCTCATTCCCAGACATCGGGACACACAGGTGTATCTCCGACAATTCCATTCTCAATTCAAGTAAAACTCTCCAACAAGCCTCCCTGTAGCAATAAATCATTGGATCCTCAAGCCACCTGAACACCAAGGAATTCTTTAATCCACATGAAGCCAAATAGAACAACCAAGACCTCGAGCATGGGCCCAGCCTTTGTGCCCAACCCGTGGAGTTCCTTCCCCCCCACAACTTACTTGTAGGTGGGAATGTTCCAGAGTCCTTGCCACTTGTATGTCTTCAAGGAAAGCCAGGACAGAGTCTTCATCCCGCAGTAAATTCCTAATCCGTTACACAGGATCACATCCATGATCCACTGGAAGGAGAAAGCACACCGTGATGCTGGGGAAGGAACAAGGAATTTCTACAGGCACAGCTCCCCTTTCAAAGGAGCGGGGCACAGAGTGCTGATTCCAAAAGGTTTCTTGAAGGCAGAACAGCTTTGCTCGGTGTCTCCATACATAATGCAGTGACTTTTATAAATACGACCACGGAGCAAATCATTCCAAGCTTGGGAAGGAGCTTTAACTGTAACAACCCCAGGCAGACACGAGATCGGAGCTGTGTGCTCCGACTGCAGAGGATTCTGATCACTCTGGCGCCAATTTACCTCGCACAGGAAAACAAAGCATAATTTAAAAAGGGTGTCCCTTGAAGCCCAAAGTCCCTCTGGCTTGGAAAAGTGCACACAAACTGCGTTTTAGGACAAGAACACAAACCATAACTTGCAATGACCACACAGCTCTTTGGTAAGGCCAAACATTTATCTCTTAAAATCTTTTAGTAAACCAGATACATTCCAAACACAGTAATATTTACTGCTTTCAGAAAGGAGAGGTCTGCAAAGAAGGAAAAGCTGGATAAAAATTGCACTGAGTCTGGTCGTTGGGTTTTTTCCCCTCATAGGCAAGAAAAATCATCCTCTGAAACTTTATGCACCAAGTTTTTCTGAATTTCAGACGTTATGGTTTGTACCCTCAGCAAATATTTGAAAGTGTTCAGCTTTAGATTCTCTCCCTGGTGTGAAATGAACCCAAACAAAGTATTTACCACGTGCAAGGGCTCGAAACCCACACAATTATAGAAAAAGTGGCAAAAATGCTGCAAACCGCACACACGCGTGATCCAATTCAGCTCTCATCACGTCCTCCCCCTCCCTATAAAACACATATATTCCCATTAAAGCCCCGATCCCTGCAGTACGTACGTGATCCCACCAGCATTCACTGAAGTTTGGGAGCTGGTGTTCCAGGCTGTACTCCAGGAACTCAAACATGACACTGATGATCATGCACATCCACCAGTCCCGAATCATCAACGTCTAAAGGCAGGGGAAAAAAAAACCCAAAAAAAGTCTTTCAAACACACACAACAGCTGCTCAAAACCATCCCAAAAATGACCTGCATGCCAGAGAGAGCAGAACCAGACACCACTTAAATTAATGCCCTTTAGAAACCTATGTAACAGAGCATTCCATAAATCCCGGTCAGACTCCGCTCGGATTTAGAGTTTTGCAACGGTGTACGAAACATTATTAGTTTTCATTTCCCTAGTTTCCAAACTTCTGGCCTCAGAACACAAAAGGACACACGTGGTGTGGGTTTTTACCAGTCGTTTTTTTACCGGTACGGTTGAAAGTGGGGTCTCCAGCGTTCAGAAAAGGATCAGGAAACTCGGGACGATTTGGTTTTCATGATGCGATGGTCCCGTAAAGCCGAACGCTCACAGACAGGCCTCTCAACTTCACACAAAATCAGCACAAGAGACAAAGACACCAAGGGAAATGAACCCTCCCCCAGCCAAAGCCAGCACAGAAATGTAGATGATGACATAAATCCCAGCCCATGAAAGAGCAGAGACAGGTAAGATGGGAATTCAGCAGGAAGGGAATTAGTTAAATGCATGGAATTGCTGGGTGCTCGACCACCACAGGCAGCACGGTTCCAACACTGCTCAAAAAAGGCTTTTCAGAGCCTTTTCGTGGGCTCTAAATTACTCCAAAGCCAAAATAATTTCTGATGAATGAGGCACATTGATTCCCAACATTGCCATCCTGGTGGCTTTTGAGATCTGGGGAAACAAACAAACAAAAATGCCCGCCTCTGTTTATTGGGACAACACACTCAATCTCCACCTTGTAAGAGAGAAATATGTTAAATATGTTAATATTTAACAGGCAAATATATTATGACCCAGAGGAAATCCAGCAGCCAGTTTCCTTCCAGCTGAGCAGCCCAGGAACAAACCCTTGGAGGGGTCACCTCAGCCACGGCTGCAGGAACGGCCTCCTTGACAAAACCCAGGCTTCTTCCACACCTAGATAAGAACAGCTCCACTGGCATATGGAATTCTGTCCCATTCCAGTGCCTCAGGAATGTGTTACTACTCCACTTATGTCTTGCTACCAGGCACTTAAAATTTAGGCATCGTGGCAGTTTGGGGTTTTTTTTTTTTTTACAATTTAGGCATTTTTCCTCAGTATAATTTATTTGTAAAAATAACCACAGAACGTAACCGAAATGCTATTTTGACATTTAAGTTTCTAATTCATTTCTCTCGGATGAGAAAGACCCAAGTCTTCCAAATTTACAACCCAATTCATTAACAGAACAAGCCACCACTAAGCCGAAGTCCGGGTCTCCCCATGCCCAAACTCACCTTTCCTTATGGGGGAAGCCCCAAACCACTCCCAGAACACATCTGCACTTTTGAAATGAAAACACAAAGCAAGAGCTCCAGCTTGCTTTTAAAAGAGCTGAGCTTTGTCAGATTGTTATTTATGGTGGGCTTGTGGGTAAAAACCCACACAAGGTCTGCAGGGGGCAAAATCAAGCGAGTTAGTAAGTCTGCTCTGGTTAAAAAAGGTAATATTTAGACCAAAATAATCAGCAAACCATGTGCTGAATGTTTTGCAAGAGACACGCACAGCTGGAATTTCTTCCACAGTTGGTTGATACTGACTAAAAAGTAACAAGAATTAAATCACTGCCCATTTAATGGTTTAAAATCCTGATTTGATGCCACGGGGAAAGCAGCAGTAGCAGTGTTTGGGAACAGCAGACTGTCCCCGCCTGTCCCACAATCCACTTCCAAAGGTCATTCCAGCATTCCTTGCCACAGGAATAAAGGTCTTTATTGATCTGCCCCAGAATGAATCCCAGTGGAGGAGGGAGCCTGTCCACGTAACACAGCTTTGGCAAGGAATGAGGTGGCCCAACGTGGGCAGGAGAAAGGGGGAAAAAAAAGGGGGAAAAAAGGCTCTTCATGTCTTCCAAACACAGCCTGGGATAACTGACCGAGGCCTGGCACCACCAAAGAAGCAGCAGTGAGGCTTTAAGGGCAACACGAGAGCCATTCTTACCTTCAGGTACCAGCCAAAAAAGTGAGCAGGAACAAATCCATCCAGCTTGTCCTGGAATCCAAGAACAGAGTGTAGGTCACTACCCCACAAAAACAGTCGTCGTTTTTTCCCGCCCCCCCCCAAGAAAAATGCAGCAATGAACTTCTGTTGTTTCACACATAAACACTTGATGGATTTTAGGAGTTTTTGTTCCCAAGTACAGCAATTTTATGGGGCAGAAATTGGGATTAGGATGGTTTTGGTAGGGCACAGACCACCTCTTTAATGCTGAACATTCTGTTCCTTGCCTGATGAGGGGACAGAAGCAATCAGAGAGCTGTAAATAACCATAATTGCTTTGCCCTTGAATTTCAAGTCTTCTGTCTGCCAGCAAAAAACAACAACCTGATGGTTCCTGGTACTCAGAAAAGTGCAGCTTTTGTTGCTGGAGCAAGCTGGGTTAGTGGAAGGTACCCCTGCCCGCGGCAAGGAGTTGGAACTACATCATCTTCAAGGTCCTTTCCAACCCAAACCATTCTGGGATGGACTCTGTGCCTCAAGGTGACTGAGTAGAAGAAATCCAAACTCTGAGTGGAAAATTTGACATCAGCAACCTGAGAAAGAAACAGTTCACCCCGGGCAATCAGGCAATTAGGATGCAGGGACACAACTCCATCTGATGGACAGGGAAGGTCAAGAGAAGGGAACTAAGGTGGCTGAAGAGCCAGTTGTGGCCTGTGCTCTGACTCAGCCCTCAGGCAGACTCCCAACTGCACTTTGAAGAGCTCAAATGAAGCAACCTTTCAGCAAAGAAACCAGACTCATCGAGGTTGTTCCTTACCCAGATGTTGTGAAAGGGATCCGTTTCATTGCCAGGGTCATAAATAAGGCAGTTGCCCCCGTAGTCTCTCTCTGGCAGAGGAACCCCTAGATGTGGGTCGATGTACTTCATAAACTGCCTCCCATCCTGCACGGTCTGCAAAGCAGCACAGACACAAGGGGTGGGTCCACACGAAGGAGCCGTGCACGGAAGGTACAAAGAGAATTAAGATCGACAACGATCTTCGAATTGATCTTTTTTCAAACTCGCTGCGCAGCAATCCTTGAAACACATCCAGGTTCTGAAGCCTCACACACATACCTTACTTTGAGCCTCCCTACTCCTACACAGTAAGGGAAAAATGCCTACAGAACGACCTTAATACTTCTTAAAGACGAGAGATCGGTGATCCTTGACCCTGCTCCCTGAGGTGCTGCTCTGAGCCACCCCACCCCTCCCAAACCTCCACACAGCTCACCCTTCCCAACACGGACTCGAAGGAAATGGCAAGAAGAAATTACCCAAATGACCAAAACCTACAAAAACCTGCCTGCAGATCAGCCACGCGTTCGCTGAGCAGTAATTTCCCAGTGAAACCGCTCAGTGGTCGTGGTCAGGGTTTCACCCCACAAGCACTGGGACACCCGTGACAGGCGGCAAAGCAGGACAAGGCCAACATTAATTGACAGAGTAACAATGAAAATTATAGAATAAACCCGCTGGGACAAGCCTCAGCCGCGAGCCAGCTTGTATTTTGCTGTAAGGAAGTTCAGTCACCCGCAGACTCAGCAGAATTTAACCTTATTTAAACCTGGGCAAGGCAATGATGTATTTTTAGAAAGAGCCAAGCAACAACAGGGAGTTCCTTAACCACTAAATCTCTGGTGACACCACAGGTTGCCAGAGGAAAGCAGAGCCATTCCAGGCTTTTCTACTGGAGTTCACAACTACACCAGTACAGGCAAGCGGAACAAGAAGTGCTGGAACCAAAGGAAATCTCTGATGAGCTGGAAAGGGTTTGATCAACATTAAAACCTTGTTTGCACAGCAAAGGCCCTACGCCAGCAGCAGGCAGATCCCACCCATCCCAATTCCAGCCCCACTTCCTCAAGTCTTGTGGCCTCTAAAGGCAAAGCTTTTCTTTTTTTGTTTTTAAAGAAAAGCATGTTCCTCATCCTCTTGCCTAAAATGATTTTTAAAGCTGCCTCATGAGTATATTGTCTCAAAACATTTCTTTCAACTTCTGCCCTTCTGAGAAGCGATGGAACTGTAAAAGTCAGGGGGGAATTCTGATGACTAAAGAAGGACAAGATATGGCACAATGTGGTAAAACAAGAACGTGGTAAAAACTGCTTTATTTGGAAGCACCAATGGCACGTTTTTTCCTAGAAAAACCCTCCTCCTCAGCTCCTGCCACCAGATAAAGCTGGGTGTGAAGGTCTGGTTTACTGCAAAAACCCCGAATATTCCAAAGCACCTGCCGTTCAAGGTAAAAGGTATTTCAGAAAGTGAAACGAGATGAATTCCCCCCCGAGCCACAGCAGGCCCAGCAGAGCAGAGGCTGGGTGTGTGAAAACCCAGCCCCTGATTGTTTGATCTGAACAAGAGCCAGCTCATCTAAGAACACCTGACCACAGCGTCTGCCCTGGGCCGAGGGCGCCTGGGGGGCAGAGCAGGTGAAATATTTTTTGCATTATAATTTCCCTCAGCCTCCAAGTCTCGTTAAACAGCCCAATGATCCGACTTCACAAAACTGAAGAGCATCTCCTGCTGTCGGTGAAAAAAAACACATCACAAGGGAGTTGATCTCCACGTCAAAGTGGCATTCAGGAACTGGAGGTCTCAGTCACTTACCTGGAAGAGGATGAAGATGAGGAAGAGCTCATACACCACACTGACACACAGCCAAAACCTCCAGTAAGCTGCAGACAGAGACAGGGGGGGATGTCACAAAGTTTTCAACAAACCAGCAGTTAATTAATCATTTACTGCCATACCACTAAACATGGAATCCTGGAATGGTTCGGGTGGGAAGGGACCTTAAAGCCCATCCAGTCCCTCCCACAGGCAGGGACACCTTTCACTAGCCCAGGTTGCTCCAAGCCCCGTCCAACCTGGCCTTGGACACTTCCAGGGATGGGGTAGCCACAGTTGCTCTGGGAGCCAATTCTGTTTCAAGAGATGCTCCCACCAAGAAGTTACAAACCCCAGCGCCCAAGCACAGCGTTCCCACCCCTCCCGAGGGATACAGCCAGGAAAGACCTTCAACTCCCACACAGCCTGCTGTGTAAACTGGCTGGAATTGCTCAGGCACTGACCTGGATCTGGGAGAAGGGACCAGGACCCAGAACACTTCCACCCAACGCAACGCTTCCCAGTTAGGAATCAGAATCCAGCTGTCCTTGGAAAAAAACTAGATCCTTCCTCCACATTCTCCCTGATCTCAGGCGCCCTGACCTGTCCAACCTTGGCCCAACCAGACAGGGCAGAGCCGCTTTTGGAAGCGCAACTTTTGGCCTGAAGACAAGGCTGTGCCCTCACAGGACAGAAAGCATTTCAAAATCCCAAGGATAATTTCACTTTTACTTGGAATTAAATTAAAAAAATAACGTACCAAAGGTTTTAGCAGGCGCTGGATGCAAGACACGTGAGATCACCCGAAACCCTCCACAACAAATGAGATGCAAAGCTCAGCCCTGCAGAGCCCAGGGCTGCTCTCACCCTCCCCAGACGTGTGATTATGGATCTTCTTCTCACACCGAGCAACACCAAAGGCTGCCCAAATTACAGTGTCTGCACACTTCCAGCCCCGTCCTCAGCACCTCAGATCTGCTGACAGGCTCAGCCCTCGGGTCACAGGCTCTCTGCCTGTCCTGGATGGAAGCTGTTTGATCCACGGGCTCATTCCTGCTCCGCACAGATGCTGGTTTGGCTTCTGTTCCACGAAGTGATTTCTGGGCTCTGAACTCCCCCCTCAGCGTTTGTGACCTGCCCCAAGAGGTTGCTGCAGAGCCAGGGTGGGCACACCCAGAGCTCCAGCGCTTTTCCCCATCCAGACCCAAAAATCCTGCACAAGGTAATTCAGCAGAGCTTGACAGTCCGAGTGGATATTTAAATCGGGAGTGCCGTAGAGCTTCTCAGGGGTTGTCTGCACCCAAACCAAAATGTGCCTTTGCCCAATTCAGCCTCGAGTAGAAAATAAATCATAAAAAAAAAAAAAAAAAAAGAACCCAAACAAAACAACAAAGAAACAAAAAGAAAAATAAGAAAACCAACCAAACCTACCAACAAACCCCCGACGCCCTTTTTTAAGAGCAGTCCCTGACAACCTGCTTTTGACACCACCATTAAAATAGATCGAAGTGTGAGAAGGTGGGACCTTTTTGTCAGCAGAACTGCTAAACCAATTTCATCAAAACCACCTACTTGACACTTCCGGAAAATAAAAAAAAAAATAAAAAAAATAAAAAGGAAAATAGAAAGGGCAGGTGAGGCCCAGAGACCAGCAATTCAGAGCTCTGTGACTGCTTTCAGCCTCTTGTCCTTCCCGAACGCAGCTTAAGGAGAAGCCAAACAGCCAAAAAAACCCCTCCACTGGTCACAGGATTATTTGGAAGGGAGGAAATTATTCCCAGGCTGGCACCAGGAGCCAGCAGGAAGAAATAACCTTTCACCACCACACTTCTCCCTCCAGAACGGAGCAGAATTTCCTTCAAATGTCACTGCCAGATGCCTGAAAATGCTGCTTTTTCTAACCCACAGAGCCTTGGAGGAGAGATTTTACACTGCTCACAGGCAGGAATGTGGGTCTGAAACTGATGGAGGCACAGCTCAGAAAGCAGAGAAACCTAAATCCTTATTTGAGCTTTCCTTCCTCTCTGTTCACTTGGCAGCTGCTGAATATGCTCAGTAAAAATCCGTAATTAAAAATTAAGATCTGACTCTGCTTTAGTGCTGTGACAGAGGTCCCTGAGAAGTTTTTGACACACTCTGGTCTCTGTACCCCAGAACCACCACGTTTCCAAGGCTGCACAAACACTGTTCTCTCTTCTCCTGGACCAGCCTCAGCTGTAAGGTTATTTTTGGCAGATCTCTTAATACTCGTTTTCCTTAAATTCACTGGCCATTTTGCCTCCTTCCAACCAGGGCTTTCCTCCTGGTTAAGGAGGCTTCTGCTATGCATTCACACACCTGATAACTGAGTGATTCCTGGGATCCAACACTAACCTGCTGCCGTGGCAGGGATTTGGGCAGAGGACATGAACACGTCCCAGAGAGCAGGGGGCACAACCAGCCTCTTACCTGCTTCAGGACAGAGCTTGGCCACACCACCCGAAGGGCTGAATGAGTAAAGAAAGACCAAAATCCGAGCGGTTTGCCCAAGCAAAGCACTTCTGCCGGCGCTGTGGATGCCGAGCAGAGGCGGCACGGGACCGGGCCACTCCAATTCCCGCTTTTCCATGGGCAGCTGAGGTTCAAAGCACCACCTGTGGGAGTTGGGAGCTGCCAGGACTGCGAGGGTTGGGACACTGATTCTCGTCCCAGCCTGGGAGCGCCGTTTCATACTCTAAATGTAACGTCTTGAACACATTAAACGCCGCGCTGAGACAGACAAATCTGAGTTAAAGGCTCGGCTCGCCCTCTTTTATTCCACCCAGCCAATTAGTACCACTCTCCCCAGAACAAAACACTCATGCAAAAGCAGCGGGGAGTACCCGGATTCCTGAATTGTTAAAGGAGCTGTCAGGAAGGGGCAGATCACTGCCGTTCCCCGGGTAAAGCCCTAATGAAAGGATCTCTCCTTCGCACAATTACAAGGCTGCTCCTCCCAGTGTCGCCAGTGCTGGCTGTGCTTTGTCCCCACACTTCTGCCTGCTCATCCCCAGCCATTCCAGCCCTCCACCCCCGCCGTGGGTTACTCAAGCACCTCACAGTTTACTCCCCAAAACAGCTTGTGCTGTCACACATGATGTATTAAGTCCAAATAACTGCTGGCAAAGGCTGGGAATATTAAAAGCTACTTCTTATAGGGCATTAATAACTGTCACGGAAAACTTCTTGGGAATGGCAAATGTGCCACGTTATCTTGACAAAGGCAATAAAGCATCCCTGAGCTGCTGCAACACCAGGCTGTTGGCACGTTCACAGCTCCAGAAAGGAGCTGACAGTGAGAATGAAGAGTATCTTTAATCTGCAAATATTAGTGAGACAGGCTACTGGTGCTGCCGGCATCCACGATTAATTTTACCACGAAATTAATGCCACTGCCCAAATTTGGCCGCTCACCCACCAATTAGTGGACCCCCAAGCAGAGCTTAAGATCTGTCCCCTGTGCAATTCTGTTCCCTGGGCTTAAAGGGAGTTGTTCCCCCTTTGCCAGAAGGTTTGGATGGGACCAAACAAAGCCGATGGCTTGCAGGAAAACAGGGTTAAAGCAGGGTAAGTTGGTAAAGTCTTGCCTAAACAGCCAGACTTACTTATTTCCATGAGCGTCCCACATTGCTGGATTACAGTCAGGCCATAATGGAATATGTCCATGTACAGCAAACCACCAGTTAAACTGGGGAAAACGGGGGGTTGTGTGAAATCAGCAGGAGAACGGTAAAGCTGGATGAGCCCCTGGCTGAAGCTGCCATTGCTGGGAATCCTAAAAGGGTGGCCAAAAAAAGAAATAAAGCCACCAGTCTGGACTGATGCCATTTAGGTGGTGGCTGGGATCAGTTTCCTTAATGGCCTCAGTGAAAAGTAGGTTAATGACACACGGCAGGGAAGGCAGGGACAGCAAAGAGAGAACCGGATGATCCCAAGGGACTGGAGTGACAGAGGAGCTCATACACAGCTCCACGCTCCGGAACCAGGAAGATTTCCTGCCACCTCACCAGCTGAACCACAAGGACTCGGGATTGCCTGCCAGCCACTGTCACCCAGCCATAAAAACAGCACGTGGAATGTGAGGACGGACATCGAGGCTCCGCCAAAAATATTGGGAAGCACCACGCCATCCCAAAAATCACGGCTGCAATATCCTACAGGTCTGGGGAGCCACCTGAAAGCAGAACACTCAAAACACACACAGAGGGACCCCCAAAAATGTTCCGCTGAAGGGGAGACTAAAAGCCAGACTTGTTGCTTTAGCAAAAAAATTTTGCCTTGGCAAAGGCAAAGGTGGGCTGAGTGTAAATAAATCTGGTGGATAAACCCCAGCAAGAAGAGATATTTAAACACAATAACAATGTTAGACAGAAAATAAACCAGAACAGAAACCATCTCTGAGCTAGTCATAAACTGGACCTTCCCCATCCAAGCTGTACTGCTTTGTCCTAGGGAATAAAACCAGCTTCCACCCCAAACCCACTGATGTTCTAACCATTAATGCACCCCAGTATCACTGGTGCCCTTAAGAGGAGTAATTTATTTTACAGGAGGAACCAGAACTAACTGCAGCAGGAGGAAAGACTAAAACCTGCTATTTAGTAAGACCCCAGAAATGCAAACTTAATAAAACCCCCTCGATTCGCAAAGGGCATTGATCTGGAACCACTCCTGCTTTGCCTGAGGTTTCTGAGGTGTCTGCTGGTTCTCATTCCTAAACTGGAGGGTTAAATTTTTGGCTTAAAACAACACTTAAAGCTTTATGGGGCTGTAGGAGAGGCCAATGCTTTCAGGAATATTATTTAAGCCTGTATAAATTCCCTTAATTCTTTCTCTTTCAATGGTTCCCATCTAAAAATAGGCAAAAGATCAAAGATATTAAAATATTTTCACGTTTCACCTGCTGCTACGTTACGTGGAAGAGGTTTGTGTTGGGCTTTCAAATGCTTTCAAGACTTCCAGTCTTACAAGAAGTCTTTAAAATCATAATCAAGGGCTTCTGATCTCCATTTTCTGTGGATAATGGACATGGAACAAAGGGAGCACCGGATACAAGGCCATAAATGTAATCCCAGAACAGAGGGGAGAAAAACAAAAAGGATAAACAGGGGAAGGTCAGGTTTGAAGAACCGGGCGGTTCACACAAAGCCTTTTACTAACAACAGGAAGCCGAAACAGGAGATCCAAGCAGAGCCTCCATGCTCCAGGCAGCCTGGAAGCCCGGCAGGATGGAGTGGAGCCGACGTGATAAGTGGGCAGTGCCGATGAAGCCCCGCGATTACCGAAGTTACGACTTACCTCCTCTCCGGGCAACACAAACACCGACCTTCCCCACAAACCAGGCAGCTCGCCAGAGAGATCTGAGGCACCCCAGCAAGGTGAATTACCTGGGTGAGGCCTTGAAAACGGTCCATCTTTAGCTTGGGTCACCCCGAAACACAAGAAAACCAAAATGCTGGCAACGATACCTCTGAAAGGGAAAACACAACAACCCGTTTTATTGCTTCATCCTCCTCACGGGACTGCACGTCGTGTTCTCTGACGTGAGAGGCGTCTGGACTCTGGTTTCTGAACTGCTGGATGTGTCCATCACAAATGGATCCAGAAACCACCCAGAAAAAACAGCCCCAAAAGGGCAGTGCCTGGGTCCCCAGGATGGGGATCACACAGTGAGTCAAACGCCTCCCTGTGTCTGTGAGCAGCTCTTATTCCCACCAGGTCACGGAGACACTTGGGATTTAGCAGTGAGAGTGTTTCTCCACTAGATTCCCACGAAATTTAAAAATGAGCCGTTAGACTTGTCCCCACTCCAAAAACAGCTTCTTATCAACTCAGGACAAGGAGGAGCTTGCAAGACCACACCAGCACCGCTGCTGTTTCAAGGGCTGGAACTGTAACACAGAGCCTAGAGAACACAGCAGAGATATCAAATAAAAACAGATCATCGGACCAGGAGCCCAAATATACCAAAGACCCAGAACCCTGGACACGTTCCATTAGTTTTACTGGATTAAGTGGCACAAAGCAATCCAAAAATGCTCTTTTTAATACACCTCAATTCCCACTGGATCCTGCTGTCTCATACCACCTGCCTAAGTGCTGGCTGAAGGGACGGATAATTGGGAAATAGCTCATTCCCTGCTTGCAGTAAATGATGCAACCCCTGACTGCAAATGAAATGGCTCAGCCTGCGGGAGCCACAGAAAATACCCAATAATTCTGCTGTCAGAGAGCAAATGTTACAAACCAAAAGCAGTAGGAGACTGTTCATACTTCAAACGTGTCAAAAATTCTATTCAAAATAGAAAACTAAAGGATTTACGACACTTATTTTGCAACATTCACCTCTGAGTACAAGTGTCTGTGCTTCCTGAAAATAAAAACAGGGTTTAGTAAACAGATGTGTAACTCAGTTATTTTGCCTGCTTTAAACACTGAGGAAAGCTCACCAGAATTAGCTGCTGAATGGACCTGTGAATAGGCAGTTCCATCGGGATTTCCAGAGATCTGGATGGCAAAACCCTTTCAGCTGACCTCAAATAATGAGAATATTCTGCATTTTGAGTCATAGTTGTATTTGGAAGCACCAGCACGAGGAACTGCCGTGGAACAGCCTGTATTGTGTGAGGTGTGACAACCCCATCTCTGCTCACAGTCCGGACCCCTCAGTCCACAGGTCGTTTTCCCAAAGCTGGAATTCCAATCCTGAATCCAAATCACCACAGCAACTTAGCTGTGCTCCTTCTAAAACCCATCCTCAGCCCATAAAACACACTGGGGATTCAGACATATTAATTTACTTCAAGTTCACCATGGCAAGTCTGGAAGCAAATCCCAAATTCGCATAACAGCCATGCCACCTTCATTATATTTTGGTTTTTTTTTTTCCAGTGGTAACTAAATTTTCCCCCTTAACATCATTAATCTGTCTCCTCAGGAAGCTTCCAAGGCCTAACCAGCAGCCTGGCCCAGAGGCAGGAATGCTCCAGGACCTGAGAGGGGGTTTCCTCTCCTCACCTGGATGGACACAGCCAGTGGTTCTTCCCGAGCAGCACATCAGGGAGGCACAAAGCAGTAACCTGTGCCTGCCAAAATCATTTTAGCACTTAACCAAACAATAAAGGGAGACCCTGGCAGCAGTTTCACTGGTACAAACAAGCTCTTGTCTGTGCTAAGAGTCGATTCAGAGGCGCGGGACAACGAAGCCTGTCTGTGAGGAGCTGTGTATGGTCCTTTGTCCCGGGATTCACTGAGCCAGCTCCCACTCCCTGAGTCCCCAGGCCCGGGCTGGATGCACACTGGCACAGCTGGTACCACCCACAGGCCCTGGAAAACGGGCACATGGAGGTCCGGTCTCTTTGGTATCTCAATTCCTGTGTGGGTGTTCAGCCACAGCAGCTGGACATCACCAAGGAGCAAACCCACAGATCCCAGGATCCGTCCCCACGGAAGGCAGGGATAGCCAAAAACTATGCAGAAAGGCATCTCAGAGGAGACAGTTCATGGCTTGAAATGCAGTGTACGACCCTGGAGCACACAGGTGCTGTGAAACCTGGATGTGTTTTATATGGGAAAAAAAGGTGGTTTTAAACCCAAATGTGTTTTATATGGGGGGGAAGGGAAAAAGAGAAAAAAAAAAAAAGAAAAAAAAAAGAAAAGATTTTTCCCCCCAAGACGCCTTGCTCAGCATTCAAAATATTTGGGAGCTGCGGATTTCTTCCCCAGCCGTGGTATGCAAAGGAGGTGCTCAGTGTACTTGGCTCCTCTCTGAGATGGAGCTCAGTCCTGTCCTTCCCAAGTGCTGAACAGAGGACGAGGGGACAAGGAACTGAGGGAATAAAAGCCCCATGGCTCAGACAGGTCTGCAGCACAACAGCTCTTTGCCTAACAAAGGAAATGTTCCACTGTCCTTACAACAGAGGCAGTTTAATCACAATATATAACAGGATCACGTGTGGGGTCCTAACGAACTCTTGATTAGATCTACACATAAAAGATTTCCACAAACCTTACCTTTAAAAGAAATAATCCACCTTTAATTGTTTAATTGCCCTGGCCCGCTGCAGGAGGGAAAATGTCCCTGGAACGTCAGACAGATGCAAACACAAATCTCGGCTACAGACACCACACCCCACGAGCTCAGAGGTCCCTGCCCTCACGTGGGGTTTGCCCATCATTTCTCCTGTGACTTATTCCATGACTCCACCACTCACCCTGCTCCTGTCAGTGACTGGATGGAGCACTTTTATAGAGTAAGATAATCCTGATTTTTCAGGGGAGAAGGTGGGAGCCTCACATGAGACTCCAGTCCGGGAAACACAGAGCCAGCAAATTCAGGAACTTCACCTCAATTCACTGCTCTGAGCACCTTCTGCTCCTCAGCCAGAGCATGGAAACAAAGCAGGCTGGAGTGCTTGGAAGTGTGTACTCAGGATCTGCACCTACCCCCAAACACTGCTCCACTGTCAGTGTGCAGGAGGTGGAAATAAAACCCCATGACAGCTTCAGACTCTGCTCAGTGGTGCCAAAACCACTCCTGGTCATTAGGCAGCAAGTGTTCCCATACAGCACCAGCACACAGGGACAGCCTCGTGCTGGCCAGGATTTGAAATCAAAATACAGCTCTGCATCAGGACTGACAAAGGTCTCGGGCTGGGATAAGGGGTTTTAAGTTATGGAAGCAAAAATAAAAATTCTGTGAACATTTGGGCTACGGATATACTTATGCACGTTGTGACTGCATTATCCTGCTCTGAAGTGCCTGCTTTTGTTCAGACATACACCTAAACACATCATCTTCTTGTTCAGATTCACACTTGAAGAGCCAGGCTCCCAGCTGCAGGAGAAGGTAAGGGACAGGGAATCCTGAGCTGGAATCCTTCATGTAGGACGGTGCTAAACTTGTTGTAGCACCTCAGAGACCTCACAAAAGAGGCTCATAGAGGGATTCTTGGGGCTGTCCTGTGCAGGGCCAGGGGATGGACTTTGATCCTTGTGAGTGCCTTCCAGCTCTGGATATTCCATGATTCAATTGAGAGACCAGAGTTCCCTGGAAAAGGACTCGGCACAAGGAGCGTGTGCACAGCCACGTCCATCCCTTCCGGGAATCAGGGTCGAGGCAGCAGGTAAAGCCTGGGAAAGGCCCACAGGACTCATGGTTATGCCTGCACTGATCTTTAGCTTGGAAAAAGGAATAACCTGTTAACTATCCTCCCCATGGGCATGGAGCTGGAATGGCCGACAACAACCTAAGGGAGCAGCAGGAGCGGGAACAGAGATGTACAAAACATGGAACATTTGGAAGACCGTGTCCAATCCTCAGGATGCTGCTGCTCTTCAAGGATTTCCGTGACAGGTAGAATTCCACAGCCAGAGCAGCAGAAGAGATCAAAGCCCTCTTGGTGCCCCTCCCCTGGTATGACATTGTAAGTTGGTTTTCACAAATGGGCGCTCAATTCCCCACACTGGATAGGCAGAAAACAACTTGTATTTCCTGAGAGAAAGGCTCACCTGCTGACTAATCTTCCCCGGGTTTGTTTTGATTAAGGCAGTGAAGGCTCTAAGCTCTTCAATAAGATATTCCACTGAGTAATGCACCTTAGCCCTGCATTACTCCCTGAGGATGTGTTATCACTTCTTCAGCTTTTCCCCTTCCCCAGTTTCAAACGGCCATTCCGGACCATGTCACGCCTCCAGCCCGGACTCCCTCATTTTAAGGGGGAACAAAATGGCATTTGTTCACACAGAAGCCTTCCAGAACCTTTCCCAGCCCCAGAGAGCTTCCGACCTGTTCCATTTCAGCCCCACGAGTAAAATCCCAGCACTCGGGTGGGCACGGGCTGAGTCCCACCAGCCCCAGCTATCGTGCAACTGCCAGAACAACCAGGATTATCTCAGGAAATACCCCAACTCCTGCATGCCCAGGATGACAAATGCTATATCCTGAGTCACTTCAGAAATGTACAAAAATAGGAAGAAACCCTTTAATAGCAAGGGGGGGGAAAAAAACCTGTTATATTTAAGAAACCAGACTGGCAGAAAACAGTGATTTTCGCATTTCTAGCAAGGATGCTTTGCAGCATGTTTTTAAAAAGCACTTAGCTTTTTCAAACACCACTTTTCTACATGCTATTTCTTCCCTACTGTATTGAAAAAGAGGAGAAATTCAACCACATTGAATCAGCTTAAATTGCAGTAGAAACAGAGTCATCCCATCCTTGTTTCCCTTCGGGCTACGAGCCCTCGCGGCAATTTTCAACAACAAACAGCGATTTGTGCTGAAAATCTTGAACACAGTTTTAAAAAAGGCACTTGAGTCAGAGAAATTTAGTCACAGCTCCTCTCATTTAGAAATGACGGTTATTTTAAGAAAAGGTTATTTTAAGAGAGGGTTTTTAAACCCCACCACACAACAGCCACAGGCATGACAGTGACACTAAACTGCTTAGAAATCACATTCAGTGATCAGCATCAGAGGAGCTTATGGCCTTGTGATGGGTTTTGTAGCTTCCTAAAGGGTTCAGGAACTTCAGTGAGGGAGTGCAGAGGTTCCAAAAACACACTTGAGAACCCCCTGCTCAGTTATTTACCTCTTGGTGTTGTAGGCTGTGTCCTGGGGAGTCTCTTCCAGCAGGGTCACGTAGCCCAGCGCACACGTGAGGATGAACAAGACTGTTAGGGTATGAGCTCTCCTAAAATTCAGAAGAAAGAAGACTGGCATCAAAAAGCAGAAAAACTGACTTACATCTCCCCACCCCACGCCAGTGCAGCCTCAGGAGGCCAAATGCACAGAGAGCAGTCAGGAACACTGAGGTTTGCTGTACTGTAGAGCACGGGGAGCTGAATTTACAGTGGCACTGCGTGTGTACAGCAGCAACTCTGAAAACAACAGCACTGGATCCAAACACCTCCTCTGGTTTGGCAGGTCCACACCTGACAGTGCTGCTCTGTTTCACAGCCTACTCATAAAAACTGCAGCAGGGTGAACAGACCCTTAAGACTAACCCAGTTTACTACAAACGTGGGAATTATGCAAGAAAAACTAGTTGTTAAAAAAAAAATTATTGAAAAATCTCTAAAGAAGAACAGCTGCAACTGTAAGAATTCCAGTGCTGATTTCCAGGGATTCCTGCAGTTTCAGTGCTCTGAGCACAAGGGGTTTGTGTGGGAACAGCCTTGTCAGCCAAGCTGGGTGGTTATTCCACACTGGTAAAAAAACCCCATCCATGGGTTTATATGGATTTTGGCAAAACACTCAAGAAGAAATTCTTCTGGTACAGGTTGCCCAGGGAAGCTGCGGCTGCCCCATCCCTGGAAGTGTTCCAGGCCAGGCTGGACGGGGCTTGGAGCAACCTGGAATAGTGAAAGGTGCCCCTGCCCATGGCAAGGGGTGGGACTGGATGGGCTTTAAGGTCCCTTCCCAGCCAAACCATCCCAGGATGACACACACCTCCTGCACCCAGTGATCATCACACAGTGAATATTCTTACAATATCCACCTCTTCTTCTACTTGAAGCTAAAAATTCCCTTCCTAATGAGAAGCCATTCATTGTTTTCAGTGGAAAACATCTCCGGTCACAGATGGGAAGCATGGGAAGTCTGGGCGTGTAAAACACGATAAAGACTTGAGTTCTGGCTTAAGGGTCCACAGGATCTCTTATCGCAGAGGATTAAAACAACCCAGGCATATAGAGGAAGCTCAGAAAGGAGAAAACCTGTGAAAGAAGGTGCCTCTATGTGGCATATTTGGCTCTATTTCCATTTTGTTTATATTTTATTACAGCAGCTCACATTCCCTTTCCACATCGCTGCCAACAGACCAAGGTTTGTATATTCAAGTTGTGCAGATAAACCCGGGATCCCCGGGAATTTCCAAGCCATCCACTGACTTACCCTTAACCAAACACCCCAGCAACCCACCCAAAACTGCTCTGGAAGTCAGAGAAAGGGTGATTTTTGAACGAAAACTCCATCCTAATCCAAGCGCCAGCCACTCTCACCCCCTTGCAATCCCACTGGAAAATACCTCATAAGCAGACACAATCCTCTTCCGCCACTGCTAAAGGAGAGCTTGGCATTGAACACTATCCTTCCTCACGGAATAACCAGCTCCAGGACAAAAAAAAAAAAAAAAAAGGAAAAGCAGAGAAGGATCCACCACAAGTATTTTCACAATTAGCAGGGACTCAACGTGTCAAAACCCAGGCGAAAAGGTTTCGGAGCCGGGAGCTCCTGCTCGGCAGCTGCATCTTCCCAGGTGCCGGGACAGGTGATTCAGCCATGGAACACTCACGTGACGTGATGCCTGTCCTGGATCCTGCAGGAGCTGGAAAACTAAACAGCCTCCTCTCCCAGGAGGCAGGACAGCAGGCACTGAACTCACGCTCCAATCACACCACACTCTGCTCTTATGTATGTATATAATTGATACAAACCACTTGCCCTTCGATCAGCAAAAAGGTTACGTTAACTCAAGGATATTTTTACTTCTTTTATGCCTTGTTTTATCGCTTATTTTTGAAACTCGTGTTTAAGAGGCTACGAAAATACATCTAGAAATGCTGTCTCACACCTCACCATTTCACCACCGGAACACCTACACAAAAATCAGTTCTTTTTGCAAAGTGCTGAGTGTCGCATAAATTGCCAAAAAATCAGTTATTACGTGTCCTCACGTGGATGAACACCTTGAGAAACTCCTCTACCAGCACAAGGGTGATCTAGTTCCATTCCTCACCTGTGGCACAGGGAAGGGTTGGTGTTGGGGAGCCTCATACACCCCATTTTCCAGCTATTTTTGGTGCCCCAGCCATCAATCTGAAACCCAACCAGCTGCCCCGTTTAGGGAGAAACAAGAGGTTGAACTCCAGCTGCAGCCAGATCCCCTTGTAGCAGGTTTTCAAGGTGGTTGGTTAGTCATGGAAAGGTGCTTTCAGCACATGAAATCCAGGATGAAAGACTTGGGAGACGGTTTTGTCTCCTGGGAAGAGCAAGTTGGCAGCTCTGTCAGAGAGCTGTGAGCGGTGACAAGGCGATGAGAGCACCACATATAAATCTACCTCAGAGGGGGGAAAGCACGGAAATACAGATACACACCATGCCCTCCCACAGCCTGGGAGGTAAAAAAAAAATAAAACAAAACTCCCCAAAAGGGAGAAGCACGTGGAAGTGCTCCTCCGAGCGAAGCCAGGACGAATCTTCCTGCACAGAGGGATTGTTTTCATCTCCGCACACACTGTAAAGTAACACACCAGAGGAAGACGAGCTGAGAACATCCCAGCAAGGTAAGCACGGCAGGAATTACGTGGAGAGGCTTATGTTCTCCTGGCCTGGAGCCTGCGAGGCTGAAAAGAGCTGAGCTGGCCAGGCCGGGAATCTTCCCCTTGGAATTACACAGGAGTTAGGGCTGCACGCGCGGAGCAAAGGGGGTACAAACTGCAGCCGGTTCTAGGAGGTTTCACGTCAAAAACTCTGCACACAAAAATGCGTAAGGCCAGGGAGAGGATTTATAACCAAAGTTCTAAAAAGCTGGGAAATTAAGTAGCTTAGTTTTCTGCCTTTCTGTGCCGCGTGTGTGTCTCTCTCCCACTCAAAAACTGGGACTTCGAAGTGCAGCCTATTAGGTCTGTTTTTCCAACATCCACTTGCCCTGCTCATTCGAACACCCAGCAAGAAAAATTTCAGCAGCAGCAGCAGCAGCCAGAACACCTCTCCCACACCGCAGCTCACCAAAAAAAAAAAAAAAAGGGGGTTTTTTTCCCAGTTAACGGGATTAAGTTTGATCCCAACTTCTCCTTTTCCTGCTAAGTCATTCTCCTGTCACATTGAGAAACCGCAAGGAAATGATTATCAGCGCCTTTGTTTTCCAAATGAAGCCTGTGACACAAACGACCTAAGAAAATTGTTTAAATACCTCTTTTTTTGGGGAGGTTGGGGCAGATCCCTGGATGGAAAGGAGGGAGTAACACCCCGATGGCCTCATTCAATCTCCCACAAACTAAAATCAGCTTAAGCAGGGACCGCACCCTTGTTATCCACTGCTTGTTTGTCACAAATGATGCAACAACTCCATTAAACACAAAAACAATCACTGGAACACCATGCAAAGAATTTATTTATTAATATTTTGGTCAGTTCTCCTAAGTGGAACGAAATTCCAAAGGAGAGCCAGTCTAGTTTGCCCCCTGGGTATAAAAAGTTTCATTAATTGCTGCTGCTGGAGAAAGAATCTTTCAGCAAACTCAATTAGTCCCATCAGCAACTTGTTCCTTGTTTATTTCTCCATTCCGAATAATGACAGTCATGGAAGCATTTCTGAGAGAGATTTTTTTCAATGGATGTCAGAGCTCTGTACCTTCCACAAACCAACACAATCGGCTGGGAATTTTAAGAAAATGTGGCAAACAGCACAACAAACCCACTCCTCCAACAGCAGCAGAGGGTTTGCGTGAAGAATGAGACACAGGAAAACACGCCAAGAATTAGTTACAATTCAAAACCAACCAATATTTCGACATTCAGAATTAACTGGGAAAATGTTAGGATGCAGAGAGGGTCTGGAAACCTCCAACAGAAATCCAACCATATAAATGCCCCCGTTGGTTTTAAGCTGTGGGCTGCATTTTAAAACCTGTTTAACCTCTCCGAGTTAATAAAACAGTCCCTATTCTTAGAGCAGCCGCACGTCTTGGGCACATCCACGAAGTCACACGACGCCGATTAAATTTCCCTGCGGACCCGGGTCACTCCAAAATAGCACCAGGCATTTTCCTTGCCATGAGCCAGTGCCTCTCCTCGAACAAACCCAGGAACAGGGACCTCCAGAGAACCAGGACCATGGGACAGCAGCAAAGCTCTGGCAAATCAGGAGTTTTTCCTTCTAATCAGGAGGATGGACCAAGTCTCCAACGTTTCGGGAGTTCTACAGGGCCCACGAGTCCCCCAAATGCTCCAGTTTCAATTATTGAGCATTTTCATGTTTAAACCTATAGAAATCTGTGTTCCAGGTGTTAGTTTAGAGCAGTTCCACTGGGACAGGTGACCAGGAATTACAGGTAACACACTTTAAGAGCATTTTTTCCTATTCTCCGTAAAACTTTGGGAGTGTGTTCACAAAAAAAGCACAATTTAGAAAACTAGTGCCCAGGTGGGGCATTAAAACTCTCCAAGGCTCTCTGCACAAAGATATCCCATCTGCACTTCCAGCTCACTTGGCAGAACTATGCAATCCCATCCTTTCAGGAAAGGGCAGTGCCATTCCCATAACGCAATTCCCAGGACACAGCTCCCCTCATCCACGACCAGCTGGCGAGCACGGCTTAGTGGGATTGCACAAGGCCTGGATGTCCCAGCTCCCTGGCCCTGCCAGCATATTCCCACAGGCTGGAAAAGCATGGCTGGGTGACCCAGGACTCTGGAGCAACGTTCCTCTGCTCCAGATAAGCAACGTGCTCCAGCGTGGTGAATCCCGAGCAGGCACACGCGGAATCCCAAAACTGCCCACTTAACGCATGGAAAAATCCACACAGTGTTCAGTTCCCAGCAAAACTCAAGGAATGCTGTCTTGGCACAGCAGCCAGCCCCCAGGAGGAGGCAGTTCCTGCCAGCCCGAGGATCTTCTGCCTCCCTAATCTCTCTTCCGGATAAACCCCCACCTCTTCCTCCAGACCTGCCCTTAGCAAATCCTCTGAGGTATTTTCACAGATAAGAACAATCTCCCTAAGGAATGTTACAGTTTGAACACCAATCCCACCTTTCCAAAACCAGCTGGTTTGCCCACACACATCCTCATTTCCAAGGCCATCTGGGAAGACTCTCACAACGCTGAATAAACCAAGAGGAACACGCCGGCAGAGGCTGCCTCTTCCCTGGCTGCAAATTCCCTGCTCTGTGCACCAAACAGGCTGAAATAATTCCCACAAACACTGTATTAGCCCACAGAATCACTGCCGTTCCCTCTTTTTTCCCTTCCTTCTTTTCCTCTTTATTTTAACTCCCTGAGCTCCACAGATCTCTGCTGCCACACCACAACCTTAGGAACCTGCATGGCACCCATGTGACGGCATTATGGAATTGTTAATGTGAGAGATAAAAACTCATTAATAATCAAGAGGTGACGTTAAACCAATCAAACCCAAATTAAGGTAAGGCTCAGGAAAAGCAATTAACCCACAGAGTCACAACGAGGCGGCAAAGGCGCATCTGGCACCTCCCAACATCCTCAAATCAAGACTGGATGGATGTTTTCCTGGAAGACCCGCTTTCCTTAGAGACAAGCTGTGAAATATAAATACGGAAATCAGGATAACAGAGAAATTTTGGGAGAAAATCAGACACAACGTCCAACCACACGACCTAAATGGTTCCTTCCCTTGGCATTTACTAGGGGCAAAAAGAGCTGCCAGGCTACACTGACTGAGCAAGTTCCCCCAGCGGGGTATTTTCCAGCCCCGACTCATCTATGTGGAACAAGAGCAGAGATATTAGCACACCACTGGTTTTCCAAAGTTTCGAACGGATCTGAAGAGCAGGAAGCCAGCTAGGAAGCTCCACCTTTCCCAGTGATCACATCTACAGCAGGAAAACCGCCTCTGCAAACTGAGCTGCTCCAGGAATGATTTCTGACTGTGTTTACAGGTCCCAAATGCTTTAAGTTTTCCAGACAGAGCAAGCCACAGGGGTAACCTTATCCCTAACTTCTGGACTTCAAAGAGAAGGTCCATTCCATACTTTTCCAAAGTCAGAGGGCAGCCATCCTCACAAATTCCCCTTTCCTGTAGCCACCTTCACATCATGAGAAGAGTCCCAAGGGTCACAGGAAGAAAACAATTTCTCTGGATAATCTTTACACTTGGACACTTTAAGAACTGAGTCATTGCCAAAGGATACTCTGTCATGCATAGGGCAAAAGGAACACTGGGAAAAGCCCTGGGACTTTTCCAGGTGTTTAAACTCCTGCCTGCCAGCAAAAGTTACGAGGGAAAAGAAAATTAGATAGGGAAGTTAAGGAACAACTCAACAGACTTGTCCCTGCTGTCCCCGTGGAAGGGACCACCCGACACAGGGAAGCTCCCGAGAGAACAAGGCACATCCAGATTTCCAAAGGAACGATCCACATGGACACGCTGACTGCATTCCAGCATTTAATCTGGGACGACAGACAGCCCACAGAGAGGTGCAACAAGGTGAGATTCTACAGCAAAAAAATCAGCATTTTAAGGCCTCACAAAACACCTGGCAAGGGCCACCTGAAGCAGAGAGTAAGGAAAGGACACCTTTACCCATTTTCCATTTATAGGATGGCGCCAGGACCCAGCGACTCACTCAGCCTACATGTGCTGCGCTCTCCAGGGAAGGTCCTCTTGTCCCCAAGACCATGACGTGCCTGGGCTACACCCGCCTGTCGGGGTTCTGCAGAGATCCCGCTGGGATCCAGCAGCATCCCAGTGCTCCTCTGCAGCTTGCACTGGCAGGAACGTCACCTACTTCATCGGGATCAACACCCTCAGTGCCGCTGCTGCCCAGATTGGCAGGGTGAGAGCCAAGTACCCTCCCCTCCCACTCCCTCCATGACACACTCCAGCCAAATCCCATCGCCCTCAGCTCGTATTCCAAAGGAGCCTTGGCAGCGTCAGCTTGGTTTCCTTCACCAAAAAGGACGCGAGTTCAACGCAAGCAGGAAAACCACGGCCCTGCACACGTGTGTGCCGGGGGGATTCGTGGAACGACTCCAGCATGCACAGGATTTAGGAGCACTTTCCCAGGTACAAACACACCACTTCCTCTGCAAGGACAAAAAGCTGGTTTCCTCCGCTGGCCCAAAACCAGCAGTTGTGGGTTTCTGCACCGTTTTTATGGACCGAGACACACGAAAATACAACGGGACTGGGGCGCGACAACTTCGGCTGTCTGCCAGGATTTCTGGGAAGAACACGGATGGAAAAAGCCTCTTCCGAGACTGAGGGAGGGGGAAGAAGGAGGTGGGGTTCACATAAACAATGCTGATAGCTGCAATTCAGCAGAAATGCTCGCCTGCAGACAGTGGGCTCCCAGAGTGTTGGAAAAACACCTCCAGAGCACTCACCGAGCGGGATATGGGGCAGCTCTAAGGGTCCTGCTCCTTGAGGGGTTGGGACCAGGATTGGGAAAGGAGGTGACACGACCTAAAGCCAGCCCCATTAAATTGCCAGGAAACAATGGTACTACCACACCAGGAAAACACCCTTAGCCTATTCCAGCACCGGTACCAGCTAAGCCAGAGCAATGTGAACAGCAGAAAATGTGCAGTAAACCCTTTAATTTCCCTCCCAGACCCCCCACCCATATCCCATATTTCAGGCTCCTGCAGACCTCATTTCTCAGTGCTCCCCCTCTATAACCCATTGCTCAGCCCCCCCATATCCCACCCCCCAGCCTTCCCTCTCCT